>SJXQ01007472.1:92266-111109 GCA_006408695.1 Aepyceros melampus
TGAAAAAGTTGGCTTAAAGCTCAACATTCAGAAAACGAAGATCATGGCATCTGGCCCCATCACTTCATGGGAAATAGATGGGGAAACAGTAGAAACAGTGTCAGACTTTGTTTTTTTGGGCTCCAAAATCACTGCAGATGGTGACTGCAGCCATGAAATTAAAAGGCGCTTACTCCTTGGAAGAAAAGTTATGACCAACCTAGATAGTATATTCAAAAGCAGAGACATTACTTTGCCGACTAAGATCCATCTAATCAAGGCTATGGTTTTTCCTGTGGTCATGTATGGATGTGAGAGTTGGACTGTGAAGAAGGCTGAGCGCCAAAGAATTGATGCTTTTGAACTGTGGTGTTGGAGAAGACTCTTGAGAGTCCCCTGGACTGCAAAGAGATCTAACCATTCCATTCTGAAGGAGATCAACCCTGGGATTTCTTTGGAAGGAATGATGCTAAAATTGAAGCTCCAGTACTTTGGCCACCTCATGCGAAGAGTTGACTCATTGGAAAAGACCCTGATGGTGGGAGGGAATAGGGACAGGAGGAGAAGGGGACGACCAAGGATGAGATGGCTGGATGGCATCACAGACTCAATGGATGTGAGTCTGAGTGAACTCCGGGAGTTGGTGATGGACAGGGAGGCCTGGTGTACTGCAGTTCATGGGGTCGCAAAGAGTCAGACATGACTGAGCGGCTGAACGGAACGGAATGGATAAATCAAACCAGTAATCAAATCCTTAAGTGAAAATGTATACTGAAATTTAGTCTTAACAGTACAAAGCTGATAACAAATATCAAAAAGCAAAGATTAAAAACCTAGAATAGATGTTAGATTCTCAAAAGTACAATACAAAAAATACAAACCAAAATCGATCATGAAAATTTTAAATATATATATATATATATATATATATATATACATATACACATAATTTTTTCCCCAAGTTCCCACTTCAGAGGACTTTATTCAGAACTAAATCAAAGTAACAGTTCCTGATGATTTTTGAAAGATGGATACAACAGCATGGCAGGTATTTATGATCTTTACATCTCCTCATTTATCACTTTCTTTTTTAAAAAAAAATTTAAATGTATTTATTTAAAATATACAAGCAACTCCTGCAGCTCAATTCCAGAAAAATAAATGACCCAATCAAAAAATGAGCCAAAGAACTAAATAGCCATTTCTCCAAAGCAGACATACAGATGGCTAACAAACACATGAAAAGATGCTCAACATCACTCATTATCAGAGAAATGCAAATCAAAACCACAATGAGATACCACTTCACGCCAGTCAGAATGACTGCGATCCAAAAGTCTAATTTGTTTAAAGTAGTAGGTTTTATCTTAGAAAGGTAATAGTTGGCTACAAAAATGAAAATTAAAGGAATAATGAACTAATTTTAAAAAAGTGATAATAGTAAAAAATTATCTAGGAATTTCTCTGGGGCTGTTGTGGGCAGTGTGGGTCAGTTCAGTGTCAGACAGTCCCTTGTTACAGCTTGTATTTGTTGTCAAGGTCTATTGTTCACCGTCTAATGCACAGTCTCAGCATTAACTGCAGTTTTAATCTGTTGCACTTGTCACTTATAGGGTGGTTCCCCTTTCTTTGTTTATTTTGGCTTCCTCTGTTTAAAAGTCTCTTCAGGGAAAAAGTGACCACTTATTTAGGCTCACTTTTCAGTTGTTCTGTGGGGAGAAAGGGACACTGGAAACAAATGCTGTTGGCATGTGTGGGAAGTGCTCGAAGTGGATGGACTACACTGAGTTTGCCACAGGCCAAGGCAGTGTGTACTTCCTGGGTCCACCCTGCTCAAGCTCCAGGGTGCTCTGCAAGGGCACAGACTCAGATGGGCTGTGCGTTTTTTGCCTTTCCCAGGTCCAAGCCACTCAGGTGACTAGGTGCTTGGCGAGCATATTATTCTAGGTAGGACATGCATCTTATGCACCTCCACAGTCCTGGCCACTTAGTTTCCCATGTGCATAGCGAGGGTACAGTCCCAGGTGTGCTATATGTCTCCTCTGGAGAGCTGATCTCAGGTTATGACAGTCATGGCAAATGTGAACCATCCAGGATCCCAGGGAGATGCCATTAACCACTGGCAGCCTATTCACACTTTGATGGAAGATGTGGTCTCTGGGGTGGAGACTGTAGCAGCCCCTTGCCTTCTGGAACTGGCTGTTGCACACCTGTCTCCAGGGAGGGAGGGCCCTAAACAGCAGCTGGCTGACTCTCCTTTGGTATTTGCTAGGGCACAATTCATTGTTCTATGAGCGTTCCAGGGGTCACTGTGTAGTATTAGAGCCTTTCGCAGGAAAGGTCATTTTATTTATTTATTATTATTATTATATTTTTTTTTTTTTTTGGTCTCTCTGATGATCCCACGGTTTGGGTTGCTACATCACATTAGCTCCCTCAGATTGTCCTCAGGGCATTCAAGTCCAATCCTTACCCTAAAGACCAATGATGCAGCTCGTGCCTCACTGCCCAGCCCCCACTTGCTGCTGGCAGACACCATCACATGAGTCGCTTCTCTGCAAGTATTTGCACTTAGGCACATATTCTGTGGGTTTCTTTTTTTTTCCCCAGTTATATTGCCTTCTGAGATTCCGAAGATCCTTGCTGACACGCCTATGAGAGGGTTTCCTATTGTGTGCAAACTTCTCCTCCTTCACGACTTCTTCCCCAGGACAGGTCTCTATCCCTAAATCCTTTGTCTCTGTTTTTGTCTTTTATATTTTGTCTTACCCTCTTTGGAAGAGATTGTGCTGCTTTTCTGGGTGCCTGGTATCCTCCACCAGCATTCAGAAGTTGTTTTGTGGAAGTTGCTCAACATTTAAATGATTTTTTCATGAATTTTTTCTGGGAGAAAGTAGTCTCCCCGTCATATTCCTCTGCCATATTGGCACCCAAAATAATATGGTGCTTTATGATTAATTTAATTTTTATTTTTTATAACCTACTTTTACCTTTTATAAGAACTGAAAAACACTTTTTAAAATAAATTCCTTATTTTTTATGCTTCTGTTTGATATTTTTATGATTTTGTACTTTTCAGAATCTAATTTTATTCTAGCTTTTTAATTTTTTGTTTTTTGATATTTTGTTATTAATTTTGCATCTTTGAGAGTCTAATTTTTAGTTCCCACATCCACTTAGGGGTTTGATCATTCACTTTGAGTGCTCTTTTCACTTTTGACTCTCTCCTTTATCCTTTTATACCACCTTCTTCTCCTTTCTCACACTTCTGTTCTTTATATAAATCTGTCAACCTCTTTAGGTGTTCCTGGCTGTTCTCATTAACCCAGGAGTTTTGTTGTTATTTTTGCTGTGTGGCCTGAGAAATCATGATGCTACTGTAAGAGGTTAAATTGAACCCCAGAGTGGGGAGTAGCCTCAACTGCAGGACTTTGGAACATCAAACAACTCCAGACAAAATGGAAAATTAATAGACAAGAGCCCACCCAAAGGCCTCTATATATACACTGAGACCAAGCTCCACACAAGCGCCAGCAAGCAGGAACCCCCATGCCAATTCTTCAGCAAAACAGGAACACAACAGGCAGGCAGGCAGCCCAAAGCCATACCAAACCCATAGATACCTCAAAACACTACTGGACACAGTACTGCCATTCAGAGAGATGAAATCCAGCTCCATCCAACAGAACACAGACACACATCCTCACTCAGGCAAACTACACAATGCACTGGTCCAACCCCACCTATGGGGAGCAGAGTCCACAATTAAGAGGAATTACAACCTTCCAAGCCTAAGAAAGGAGACCCCCAAACATAGTAAACTAAATGAAATGAAAAGACATAGAACTATGTAGCAGGTGAAGGAACAAGGTAAAAACCCCTCAAACCCAACAAACGAGGAGGTAATAAGAAGTCTACCTTGAGGAGAATTAATAATAATAATAAAAGTAAAGATGATCGAAAATCTTAAAAACAAAATGGATGCATGGGAAATAGACGGGAGGCATGAATTGAAAAGAGTAGGAAATGTTTAAAAAGGACCTAAAAGAATTAAACAATCAACAATGCCATCAGTTCCGTTCAGTTGCTTAGTCGTGTCCAACCCTTTGCAACCCCATGGACTGCAGCATGACAGGTCTCCCTGTCCATCACCAACTCCCAGAGTTTACTCACACTCATGCCCATTGAGCCAGTGATGCCATCCAACCATCTCATCCTCTGTCGTTCCCCTCTCCTCCCACCTTCAATCTTTCCCAGCATCAGGATCTTTTCATCAATTCTTCGGCGCTCAACTTTGTTCACAGTCCAACTCTCACATCCATACATGACTACTGGAAAAACCATAGCCTTGACTAGATGGACCATTGTTGGGAAAGTAATGCCTCTACTTTTTAATATGCTGTCTAGCTTGGTCTAACTTTTCTTCCAAGGCATAAATGTCTTTTAATTTCATGGATGCAGTCACCATCTGCAATGATTTTGGAGACTCCCAAAATAAAGTTTGTCACTGTTTCCACTGTTTAGATAAAAAATACATTGGAAGGAACCCACATTAGAGTAAATTAGGCAGAAGAAAGGATAAATGAGCTGGAAGATAAAATGGTGGAACTGAAGCAGAGTGGAATAAAGAATAAAAAGAAATGAGGACAGTCTCAGAGACTCCTGGTACAACTTAAGCACCCAAACATTTGAATTATAGGAGTCCCAGAAGACAAAAGGACAGGGCACGAGAAGACATTTGAGGAGATTAGACAAAAAAAAAAAATCCCTAAAATGGGGAAGGAAATAGCCACACAAGTCCAGGAAGCAGAGGGTTCCATACAGAGACATGCAAAGACATATTAATAAACTAACAAAAACACAAAGAACAAATATTAAAAGAAGCAAGGGTAAAGCAACAAAAAAAATACAAGGGGATCCCCGTAAGGGTAACAGCTATCTTTCAATAAAACTTCAGGCAGAGGGCAATGGCAGGATATACTTAAAGTGATAAAAGGAAAAAACCTAAAATGAAGAATACTCTGTCCAGCAAGGATCCCATTTGGGTTTGAAGGAGAAATCAAAGGCTTTACAGGCAACCAAAAGCTGAGAATTAAGCAACACCAAACCAGCTCTTCAACAAATACTAAAGGAAATTCTCTAGACAGGGAACACAGAAAAGACCTATAAAACAAACCCAGAACAATAAAAAAAATGCTCTAACTAAAAGACACAGATTAGCTGAACAGATACAAAAAAAAAAAAAAAAAAGACATCTACATATGTTGTCTGCAAGAGACCCACCTCAAACCTAGGGACACATATGGACTGAAAGTGAAGGGTTGGACAAAGGTACTCACTGAAAACGGAGATCAAAAGAAAGCAGGAATAGCAATATTCATAACAGATAAAACTGAATTTAAAGACCATTACAAGAGACAAAGAAGGACACTACATATGATCAAGGGGTCATTCCTAGAAGAACACAAAACAATTATAAATATATATGCACCCAACATAGCACCTCAATGTGAAAGTGTGAAAGTCGCTCAGTCATGTCTGACTCTTTGCAACCCTATAAACTATACAGTCCATGGAATTCTCCAGGCCAGAATATTGGAGTGGGTAGCCTTTCCTTTCTCCAGGGCATTGTCCCAACCCAGGGATCGAACCCAGGTGTCCTGCATTGTAGGCAGATTCTTTACCAGCTGAGCCGCAAGGGAAGCCCAAGAATACTGGACTGGGTAGCCTATCCCTTCTCCAGTGGATATTCCTGACCTAGGAATCGAACCAATGTCTCCTGCATTTCAGGCAGATTTTTTTACCAACTGAGGTATCAGGGAAGCCCTGATAATTTAATTTAATGAATATCAAAGGAAAAATTGACAATAATACATTAGTAGTGTTAGACTTTAATATCCCACTCACACCAATGGACAGATCATCCAGAAAGGAAATTAGTAAGGAAACACAAGCTTTAAATGATACATTGGACAAGTTGGACCTAATTTATATCTATATTGCACTTCACTCTAAGATAATAGATTTCACTTTTTTCTCAAGTACACATGGAACATTCTCCAGGATAGATCACATCCTAGGCCACAAATCAAGCCTTGGTAAAGTTTAAAAAATTGAAATCATTTCAAGCATCTTTTCTGATCACAACACTCTAAGACTATATATCAATTACATAGAAAAAAAGTATGAAAAAGAAAAACAGATGGAGGCTAACCAATAAACTTCTGAATAAACAACAGATCACAGAAGAAATAAAAAAGGAAATCAAAATATGCCTGGAAAAAGTGACAATGAAAACACAACTCAAAACCTATGGGATATAGTAAAAGCAGTGCCAAGAGGGTAGTCTATAGCAATTCAAGCCTACCTGAAGAAAAAAGAGAAATATCAAATAAACAACCTAATCTTATACCTGGACTTCCCTGGTGGCTCAGAGGTTAAAGCGTCTGCCTCCAATGGGGAGACCCAGGTTTGATCCCTGGGTCGGGAAGATCCCCTGGAGAAGGAAATGGCAACCCACTCCAGTATTCTTGCTTGGAGAATCTCATGGACTGAGGAGCCTGGTGGGCTGCAGTCCCTTGGGTCACAAAAAATCGGACATGACTGAGTGACTTTACTTACTTACTTACTTACTAATCTTATACCTAAAGCAACTAGAAATAGAAAAATAAACCAACAACAACAACAAAAACTCCATACTAAAAAAAAATCATAAAAATCAGAGAAGAAATAAATGAAAGAAATGGAGACTGTAGCAAGGATCACTAAAACTAAAAGCTAGTTCTTTGAAAAGATAAACAAAATTGACAAACTGTTAACCAGACTCATCAAGGAAACAAGGGAGAAGACTCAAATCAATAAAATTAGAAATGAAAAAGAAGTTACAAAAGACAATGGAGAAATACAAAGGATCATAAGAGACTACTATGAGCAACTATATCCCAATAAAATGGACGACTTGGAAGAAATGGACAAATTCTTAGAAAAGTATAAACTTCCAAAATGGAACCAGGAAGAAATAGAAAATATGAACAGATGAATCACAAGTATGGAAATTGAAACTGAAATAAAAAATCTTCCAACAATGTTCATCGCAGCACTGTTTATAACAGCCAGGACATGGAAACAACCTAGATGTCCATCAGCAGATGAATGGATAAGAAAGCTGTGGTACATATACACAATGAAGTATTACTCAGCCATTAAAAATAATACATTTGAATCAGTTCTAATGAGGTGGATGAAACTGGAGCCTATTATACAGAGTGAAGTAAGCCAGAAAGAAAAACACCAATACAGTATACTTACACATATATATGGAATTTAGAATGATGGTAATGATAACCCAGTATGCAAGACAGCAAAAGAGACACAGATGTATAGAATGGACTTTTGGACTCTGGGAGAGGGAGAGGGTGGGATGATTTGGGAGAATGGCATTGAAACATGTATACTATCATGTAAGAAACGAATCGCCAGTCTATGTTCAATACAGGATACAGGATGCTTGGGGCTGGTGCACAGGCATGATCCAGAGAGATGATATGGGGTGGGAGGTGGGAGGGGGTTTCAGGATTGGGAACTCATGTACACCCGTGGCGGATTCATGTCAATGTATGACAAAACCAATAAAGTATTGTAAAATAAAATAAAGTAAAAATAAAAATAAAAAATCTTCCAACAAACAAAAGCCCAGGGCCAGATGACTTCACAGGTGAATTCTACTAAAAATTTATTGAAAAACTAACACTTAATCCTGCTCAAATGCTTCCAGAAAATTGCAGAGGAAGGAAACTCTCAAACTCATGATATGAAACGACCATTATCCTGATACTGAAACCAAATATAGATGCCACAAAAAAAGAAAATTATAGGCCAATATCACTGAAGAACATAAATGCAAAAATCCTCAACAAAATTCTAGTAAAAAGAATACAACCACACATTATAAAGATCATACACCATGATCAAGTCAGGTTTATCCCAGGTATGCAAAGATTCTTTAATATACACAAATCAATCAGTGTGATACACCTTATTAACTAATTAAAAGATAGAACAATATGAAGACTAAATAGACATGAGTTAGAGCAAACTCTGGGAGATAATGAAGGAACAGGAAGCCTGGCATGCTGCAGTTCATGGGGTCACAGAAAGTCAGACATGACTTAGTGACTGAACAACAGTCTCAATAGATGCAGAAAAATCTTTCGATACAATTCAGCACTCATTATTAATAATAAAAACTTCAAAAAATGGCCATAGAAGGAACCTACCTCAACATCATAAAGGTCATATACAATAATCCCACAGCAAACATTTTCTTAATGGTGAAAAACTGAAAACATTCCTTCTAAAATCAGGAAAAAAGAAGGATGCCCACTCTCACAACTATTGTTCAACATAGTTTTGAAAGTCCTAGCTATGGCAATCAGAGAAGAAAAAGAAATAAAGGGAATCCAGAATGGAAAATAAGTAAAACTCACTGTTTGGAAACTACATGATACTATACATAGAAAATCCTGAAGATACTATCACAAAATTACTAGAGCTAATCAGTGAATTTAGCAAAGTTGCAGGACACAAAATCAATACACAAAAATCAGTTTCATTCCTATACCCTAACAATGATAAATCAGAAAGAAACTTAAATATTCAATCATATTTACCATTGCAACAAAAACAATAAAGTATCTAGGAATAAACCTACTGAAATGGCAACCCACTCCAGTATTCTTGCCTAGAGAATCCCAGGGACAGGGGAGTCTCATGGGCTGCCATCTATGGGGTTGCACAGAGTCGGACACGACTGAAGTGACTTAGCAGCAGTAGCAGTAGCAGCAACAAGAAAACAAAAGAGCTGTATACAGAAAATTATAAGACACTGATGAAAGAAATCAAAGATGACAAACGGAGACATATTCTATGTTCCTGGATAGTAAGAATAAATTCTGTGACTATGACTATACTACCAAATGTAATCTACAGATTTAATGAAATCTATATCAAATTGCCAATGGCATTTTTCACAGAACTAGAACAAAAGCTTTTACAATTCATATAGAAATGCAAAGGACCCTGGATAGCCAAAGCAATCTTGAGAAAGAAAAACAGAGCTGGAGGAATCAGCCTTTCTGACTTCAGATTATATTACAAAGTTACAGTCATCAGGACAGTATTATATTGGCACAAAACCAGAAATATAGAACAATGGAATAAAATAGAAAGCCCAGAGAGAAACACACACAGCTATGAACACCTTATCTTTGACAAAGGAGGCAAGAATATACAATGGGGAAAGATAAACACTTCAATAAGTGTTTAGAACTGTGAGAACTGGACAACTACACATAAAAGAATGAAATTAGAATATTTCCTAATACCATACACAAAGATAAACTCAAAATGGATGAAAGATCCAAATGTAAGGCCAGAAACTATAAAGCTCTTAGAGGAAAACATAGGAAGAACACTGTATGACATAAATCACAGCAAGATCCTCTATGACCCACTTCCTAGAGTAATGGAAATAAAAACTGAAATAAACAAATGGGACCTAATTTAACCTAAAAGTTTTTGCAAAGCAAAGGAAACTCTAAAAAAGGTGAAAAGAAAACTCTCAGAATGGAAGAAAATAATAGCAAATGAAATAACTGACAAAGAATTATCTCCCCATAAGTGGCTCTTACAACTCAATACCAGAAAAAACAAACAATCCAATCAAAAAATGGGCAAAAGACCTAAACAGACATTTTTCCAAAGAAGACATACAGATCACTAGTAATCATATGAAAAGATGCTCAACATAACTCATTATTAGAGAAATGCAAATCAAAACTACAATTAGATACCACCACACACTGGTCAGAATGACCATCATCAAAAAATCCACAAAAAATAAATGCTAAAGAAGATGTGGAGAAAGGGGAACCCTCTTGCAGTTGGCGGAAATGTAAATTAATACAGCCAATAATATGGATGGCAGTATGGAGATTGCTTAAATAACTAGGAATAAAACTACCATATGACCCAGTAATCCCACTACTAGGCATATACCCTGAGGAAACTAAAATTGAAAAACACACACACATACCCCAGTGTTCACTGCAGCACTATGTACAAGAACTAGGACATGGAAGCAACCTAGATGTCCACTGACAAATGAACTGAATGGATAAAGAAGCTGTGTTACATGTACACAATGGAATATTACCCAGCTATAAAAAGGAATGCATTTGAGTCAGCTCTAATAAGGTGGATGAACTTAGAGCCTGTTATACAGATTGAAGTAAGTCAGAAAAACAAATATCATACAATAATGCATATATATAATCTAGAAAGACAGTACCAATGAATCTATTTGCAGGGCAGCAGTGGAGATGCAGACATGGCGAACAGACTTATGGACATGGGGATGGGGACAGGAAGGAGAGGGTGGGTAAATAGAGAGATTAACATGGAAACATATACACTGCCATATGTAAAATAGATATCCAATGGGAAATTTCTGTATGACTTAGGGAACTTAAACCAGGGCTCTGTAACAACCTAGAGGGTTGGGATGGTGGAGGCGGGAAGGAGTCAAGGAGGGGACATACGTATACCTATGCCTGATTCACACTGATGTATGGCAGAAATCAACACAGTATTATAAAGCAATTATCCTTCAATTAAAAATAAATGTTTTAATGTATAAATTCTCTAGAATCATTTCTAGTACATCCACTTAAAATGATACATCTTACTCTGGTAAAATCTATAAGGTACCTCTTTAGAATTCTGTTATATATTGATTTTAATAATTTCTCATCTAGATCATGTCTTTGAACATAAGGACAATACTTCTCACATAGAGATACTTAAGAGGTAAAATATTTATTAATGTATTAGTGAAGCATACTTAGGTATAATACCTCAGGGTGCTTCACATATTACATACTGAATACATAACTGCTGATTGGTACCTTGGTAAATGGATTTCCCTGGTGGCTCAGTGGTAAAGAATCTGCCTCCAATGCAGGAGCTGCAGGAGACATGGGTTCAGACCCTGGGTCGAGAAGATTCCCTGGAGGAGGGCATGGCAACCCACTTCAGTATTCTTGCCTGTAGAATCCCATGGATAGAGGAGTCCAGCGGGCTACAGTTCATAGGGTCACAAAGAGTTGGACACAACTTAAGTGTCTTAGTATGCACCTTGGTAAATATGTTATCAGTTCAGTTCAGTTGCTCAGTCATGTCTGACTCTTTGCAACCCCATGAATTGCAGCACGCCAGGCCTCCCTGTCCATCACCAACTCCCAGAGTTCACTCAAACTCATGTCCATCGAGTAGGTGATGCCATCCAGCCATCTCATCCTCTGCCGTCCCCTTCTCCTCCTGCCCCCAATCCCTCCCAGCATCAGGGTCTTTTCCAATGAGTCAACTCTTTGCATGAGGTGGCCAAAGTATTGGAGTTTCAGCTTCAACATCAGTCCTTCCAATGAACACCCAGGACTGATCTCCTTCAGGATGGACTGGTTGGACCTCCTTGCAGTCCAAGGGACTCTCAAGAGTCTTCTCCAACACCACAGTTCAAAAGCATCAATTCTTCAGCACTCAGCCTTCTTCACAGTCCAACTCTCACATCCATACATGACCACTGGAAAAACCATAGCCTTGACTAGACAGACCTTAAGCACAGTAGTAGAAAAGATAACTCAATGCACAGCAGGACTGAATAACTCATTTTGATGCAGAGTAGTCTGGAGGGGTAATGTTACATCCAGATTGGTGCTTTCCAATAGGAACTTAATAAGAGTAATAGCTGTAGCTTTTAATTTTTAAAACATTTTAATTGTTATAGTGCATAATTTAAAATGTTTCCATAGCCACATTTTTAAAAGTAAAAAATGATCAGGATTAATTTTACTGTTATATTACTTTAAGCAAATATATTTAAAACATAATGTTCTCAGCACTCAAAAATGAATAAATATGTAATTTGATGGATGTATTAACTAACTAGACCCTAGGAATAGGATCTAGTTAGTTAAAACATCTCACAATGTATACAAATATCAAACCACCACCAATGTACATTTTAAATATTTTACCATTTTACTGTCAATTATACCTCAATAAAACTGAAAAATATTCAAATATTATGTAATGTATAATCAATAAAAAATACTATGAAATATTTTTGTGTACTAAGCCTTCAAAATTATGTTTGTATTTTACAGTACATCTCAATTTGGATGTTAAAGTTTCAATAATTAAAGTGAAATTTAATCCTACTAAAACAGTAAAGTTGAAACAGAAAATATTTTCAACTGTTTCAGATTCAATTTAAATTTAATTTAATTTAAAATTCAGTCTTACATTCACACTAGGCTCATTTCAAGTGCTCAATAGCCATGTAAACTAGTAACCACGTTGTTCAGTGTCTCACTCAAGACAAGGTGAAGAGGCCTCTCATAATTGAAAGGGAAATAAAAGGATCAGAATTGTACAGGTAGTTCTAAGAACGCCTGAGGGAACTAAGAAAGAGGAAGTGGCCATCAGTTGCTGTTTAGAAAGCAGATAAAGCACAATATGGATAGCTTATGCAGGAATAACAATTATTTTAAAATTATCATTTAGCTAAACACCATCTTAACACACTAATTTCCAAAAAAGACTTAATTGCTTCACTGTTAAATGAAAATGATTATTACAGTCCCCAAGGAAATTTGAGTTATTTCTAATTTGCTAGATGATAGCTATCTCCCTAATATCTGTTCCTTCTTGTCATTTCCCACTGACAACATCTAGTCCAGGGTTCATGTTTCATCATAGAACACCTGCACTGCTGCAAAAGCTTTCTCACTGGTTTTCTATTCCAGTCTCTAACATCTAATTCAGGCTTCCCAGGTGTCACTAGTGATAAAGAACCTACCTGCCAATGCAGGAGGCATAAGAGACGCGGGTTCGATCCCTGGGTCAGTAAGATCCCCTGGAGAAGGGCATGGCAACCCAGTCTAGTATTCTCACCTGGAAAACCCCATTGACAGAGGACCCTGGTGGGCTCCAGATCATAAGGTCACACAGAGTTGGACATGACTAAAGCAACCTAGCATGCACACATGCACCATCTAATCCATATTGTACACTTCCATTATATTAACGCTCTAAGATATCATTTTCATGGTCTGACTCCTGTATTTAAACACATTCACTGTCTCTCATCTGTGTTCAGAATAAACTCATTATTCTTACCGTTTTACTTTTTTTTCACCTGTCAGTCATTTTGGTATCAAATTAAACTTTTCCTTTTTCTCTTCTCCATTTAATCTTTTTCTGTCTCCCATCAACTGTAATCTTTGTAAACGTCAGAGCTGAATATTACTCTTCTCATAGAACCCTTAATATGTTACATTGTATTTTTCACAATGATGCTTAATAAGTATTTATTAACTTGAAATAAATACAGTGGTATCTCCAGTTAATAAACTGCCTTCTCATATGCCTCCTGGATAAGAACATGTAGAGACAAATAAATTTCATACTTACTCATAATTAACTCCTGCTATTCAGCACTGTGTTATATTCATTACATTACTTGGTAAAAATGCCAATGCCTCTATATTTTTAACATGATCAATGTGATCAACAGAATACCTAGAAATAAACCTGTTTTAAGCCATTATATTATTATGCTTCCAACTGGCAAGATTTTTTTTAATAAACCAAATGGAGAAGCAGAAAGGAAATAGGATTAAATTAAAACATATACATTATTTAAAAGGAGTAATGGCAATTTTAAACCATGAACAACAGAAATTTAACTTCATACCTTTAAAGTATAAAAAGGTCCATCATTTTTTTTAGAAAATGGAGTTGAAAGGGCATTATTTGAACGAATTTGTTCAATGAAATCCTGTGAACCCATGAGAAAAGTTAACATCTGTCCTTTGAAAATTCAATGAGTAGGAAAAAGTATAATGATTTTTTTATTGGATGGAACTTGGTTTAAGGAATTCAAAAAAAGAAATCACAGTATAAATTATCTTCATGTGTAAGTAATTTATTTGATGTTTGCTACTTGTGTGTTCATTCCAATCCTCGACGCACGTTAACTGCCAGATATGCAATATAGTGGTCAATTTAAGAGTCCTTAATGAATTACAATATTTTTAAATGTGCTTTATGAATACAAATATTTCTAAAGCAAAGAGAGAAAACACTGAGTAGACACAATGAAATTCTGAGCACTTCTCTGATTTACAAAAGTATGTCTACTTTTTATCACTAAATGAATAAAACCACTTTAAAAATATATTTATGTGGATGTGTGTGTATACCCCCTTACACACAGTACATAAACATTTCAAAGTGACAATTTTTTTGGTGCACTTCCAAAGTGCTACAATAAATGTCATCCATAGACATTCACATGCAAACACTACTGGGCTAGTACACTACAGCAAATAAAGAGTTTTAACTGAACTCCTTGGCAGAAACTTCTTAAAAATGGAAATAATGAAACAGAAATCCATTTCTTATCTGCACAATATAGAAAATAATATCTTATATCATCTGAGTCATATATATACACAAAGGATTATTTAAGCTCAGAAAATAACTTCTTACTATACACACAACTGCAGTGTACACTCAGCAAATGTTATCAGTGGAAGAAAATGTCTATGAGGAGATCTGAGGAATAGTGGCAAGAAGAGATCTATCCATTAAAAATTAAAAAGTAAGGCATGGCAGGGGCTGGAATGCACATACAAGGATGGGGGAGAAAATAAACGAAAGTAACAGAACCAATTAAAGTGGAAAACAGCAGCTAGTTATGACACAGTAATAAATCATGAAAGTTGGATGAGTGGGAAGAGAGAGGTGAAAAGAATTTATCTTCTTTGTTTTAAGCTATATATGGAACTGTCAGTCACTAGCCAAAGTCCATTTGGAATGTGCATTTGCTAAAATGCCATGAGTCACAGCAGACTTTGCCAAAACCACCACACAGGGTTGCTCTGAACAACAGTTGTGAAGATATTCCACAAAATTAAAAATGCCATACTCATGTAAGACAGAAATTTTACACAATATTCAGCTTTAACCTTTCCTTTCAACTCTGGAAAAATGCAATGAGCTCTCCAAACCACAGAGAAGAGGAATCTTTCTCTGTTCCATTATCAGTTTCATGCACAAGTGACTTTGCAGTTACAGCAAAGTCTAACTCTGAAAGACAGCAAAGATGGTGACAGATTGGTCTAATGAATAGGGATACAGATACACCTGTGAGTAATGTTTCCACTTCTGGCATTAGCCACAGAAATTCCTGGCAGGGAGGAAATAATACAGTGGAAGGAATAAAGAGATTTCCCCATCCTGCTTCACCCTAACTCTCACAAACCTTATTGTCTAGACAGTAACAGGATCAAATTACCCCAATTTCTTCTTTATAGTAAGGAGGATTGAGAGCATGAAAGGATTGTATAAATTCAACAAGATAAGTCAAAGATGTAATATTTTTTCCTTACCTATTAAAAACTGGAAAGGATTAAAAGTCTTAGGTGTGTTAGCTATGTATGTGCATTGCTATGATCATTTGACAGCTAGGAAACTGAAGCTTAGTGAAACTAATTTATTCAAGACCACTTATTCAACATGAATTTGACCCTGGGTCTGTTTCATGTCAGGCTTCCCTTGTGGCTCAGATGGTAAAGAAACTGCCTGCAATACAGGAGACCCAGGTTCGAGACCGGGGTCAGAAAGATAATCTGGAGAAGAGAATGGTTACCCAATCCAGTATTCTTGCCATGGAAATCCCATGGACAGAGGAGACTGGCAGGCTACAGTCCATGAGGTCTCAGAGTCGGACACAAATGAGTAACTAAGCATGCACATGCTGTTTCATGTCAAAGTCCTGGCTGGCAATTTCTATAAAAACAAACCTTCTCATCATCAAAAGAGATGAGGAAGATAAATGGTGAGCAGAGTCAACACATTTTTTGTTACCTTTTTCTCCTTGTTAGTTCTATCTTCAAGAAAATATTTTGTCATTGAATATATTTCTCATGAATTTTTATATATGCCTTCAGCAGCATTTATTCCTCCACTAATAGTAACTCTACAAGAACAAATCATGATATCAGAAGCAAAGGTAATTATGAATTAATGCACTGATCACCGGCAGCTGCAAATAACCAAAAGAAAACTAAACATTTTGTGCCACATGCTGAAAGAACACAACACATGAAACATTCATGGCCCCAAAATCATATTTGCATTCTGACCAAGTCTCTAGATCCAAACAACAAATTAAGAAAATAGAGTGTAGAGGAATGTGATACCACATGGATATAATCCCCAAGACTTAAGACTGTGGTAAGTTCTACATGTGAAATAACTTTTCTTCAATGAATTAAATGCAAAGAGACAACAGGGTAATATACAGATTAAAAAGACACTTAAGAGGCTTACTCAGATTCTAACTGTTTAAATGTTAACAACAAATAGCATTTATGAGACAAGTTGGAATGTTGACAGTATCAAGGAATTACTGCTAACTTTAAGTGTGACAATGGAATTGAAGATTTTTCCAAAACAGCCCATGCTTTTCAGAACTATATATTGCATATTTATGGTTGAAATTATGTGATATCTTGTATTTATTTCAAAATAATACTGGAAGAGGGTATGAATGGAGATTAGATAAACAAGAATATTCATGAATTGATAATAGCTGAAGTTGGGTGTCATGTATATGAATGTTCATTATATTATGTGTATATTATGCATGTTTGAAAAAAGCACATGCAACATCACTGAAAAATGTTGTAATTTTTTCAAGGAAAGAAGCATATTATCAAGGAATCATAGAGTTGAAAAGACCTTAGAAACAATCTATTCAAACCACCTCATCTCATAAATAAGGAAATTAAGGCTCAGATAGGATAAGTGACTTGTTCAAGGTCACACAACCCGCAAGTTCCAGACTCAAGATCAGGATTTAAATCTCCAAACTTGCAGCCCAGGGATCTGTTCTCCTTCAGACCTATAAGAAATGACTGTATTTAAGCATTCAGTCCAGAATATTCTCAAAATTGAGTGTCATCAATAAAAGTAAGCCATGTGGCAGGAATGAACAGAATTTAGTTCATACCAAAAATGAGCTGCCAGTCACTGTGATAAGATCTGTTTCTTTCTGAGACCCATGGTTTCCTGCTGGATTGGAGAATCCAAACTGGGTTTCTTCCTCCTGTGCAAAGAAGTCAGAGTCAGGATGTACATTCCATTCCGTTTTGGTTGGTGGCAGTAGTTCTGAGACACTGTTTTCACAAAGGGTGCTTGAAGGAGTCAGAGCATCTGTGTCTACCGTTAGCTTACTGCTAGGGATCAAAGCTTGGGGCTCTTGACTCGAGCTTTTCACAGCCAAAGAGCTCAGAGATGCCAACGGCCCCGCACTTAGACTTGAGACATCATCCATATCTAAAGAACCCTGCTGAAAACCTGCTGCTGTCGTTCCAAAGAAGAGTGAGGTATCCAAACTTTGAGGAAGGTCACTGGTAGCCATCAAGGCCTGAGGATCCACTGCCTGCCCTAAGGAATTATTATTATTAGCAGGGAGGTTTCCTGCCAGAGTAGAGTTCACAGAAGCCACATCAATAGTCAAGATGCCAGAGTTCACCAATGCCGTGTCCAGTACTGCAGCAGAACTATTACCAGGCACATCAGAGAAGAGAGACACAAGCTCAGCATCACTGAGGTCACTCTGCCCCTGGCTGGTAAGTTCATTGCTGGGTGTAAGAGAATTTGCAGCTTCCAGCTGAGCTAAGAGATCCTGTCGCAGGTTGTGCCTTTTGGCCATTGGGTCTTCATGCTGTGCTTGGATGTGAAGAGTTTATTACAAGTGGGGACTGGGCATCGGCTTTTCCAAGTGTCCACATCCTGCAAGTGTTTCTTGGAGTGAATGTAGAGACTACTGCGAGCAGAGAACCTGGCACAGCAACCTTCCACTGGGCACACAAAAGGCTTCGTGCCCAGGTGGGTTATGCTGTGGCCTTTCAGATGTTCAGCCCTTGTGAAAGATTTCCCACACCCTTCCACCGGGCACATGAACCTCCGGTCATCGTCGTGCTTCCGTTTGTGCCGTAGGAGTTTGGACATGCTAGTGAAGTTCCAGCCACAGCCCTCAAAGTCACAAAGGAACGGTCTCTCACCAGTGTGGCTCCGAAGGTGAATTTTCAGCCTACAAGCCTTGTCATACTGTTTACTGCAGCCAGGAAAGGAACAGGAAAAGAGTTCCTGTTCCCTGAAGTGGGCGCGGTTATGGGAAAAAAGGGCACTCACTGTGATAAATGTCTTCTTGCAGCTGGAAAACGCACACTGGTAGGGCCTCTCAGGCTCGAAGTGGCTGCGCTGGTGGGCGCTGAGTTTGGCCTGCGTAGGGAAGGTCTCCTCACACACCTCACATTTGAATGAGTTCTCCTGCTCGTGGCCCTTCATGTGTGCCTTGAGGTTATACACGGTGGTGAAGCTCTTGCCACAGCCCTCTGCTGGGCAGCCAAAGGGCCTCAGTTTGTCGTGTGACTGCAGATGCCTCTTGAGCTTGTAGGAGGTGGTGAAGGTCCATCCGCAACCACCCAGGGGGCACTTGAAGGGCCGCTGACCCTGGCTGCTGCTGTGTGTCAGCAGGTGCACCTTCAGCTGGTGCTTCTTGGCGAAGGTTTGTCCGCACTGCACCTCAGGACACAGGTACAGCAACACGCCCTGGCCCGGGCCTGGTGGCCCGCGGGGGCTCTCAACAGCCGCCGGGCCCTCCGCCTCCTCCTTGGGCACTGGGGCAGGCGCAGGTTCTGCCCGCTCTGCCAGCAGAAGGTCAGGCGGCAG
>SJXQ01007473.1:0-19898 GCA_006408695.1 Aepyceros melampus
TATGATGATTCATGTACAAGTGGATATACTTAAGGACTGCCGAGTCCCATTGGAAGCAAGACTTCTTTGATGTGGGTGTTGGACAAGATGCTACTCTGGACCACTCAGTGTTCCAGGGTGTTCAGTTCAGTTCAGTTCAGTCGCTTAGTTGTGTCTGAATCTTTGCGACCCCATGGACTACACCACACCAGGCTTCCATGTCCATCACCAACTCCCAGAGCTTACTCAAACTCATGTCCATCAAGTGGGTGCTGCCATCCAACCATCTCATCCTCTGTTGTCCCCTTCTCCTCTTGCCTTCAATCTTTCCCAGCATCAGGGTCTTTTCAAATGAGTCTGTTTTTTGCATCAGGTAGCCAAAGTATTGGAGTTTCAGCCTTAGCATCAGTCCTTCCATTGAATATTCAGGACAGATTTCCTTTAGGATGGACCGGTTGGATCTCCTTGCAGTCCAAGGGACTCTCAAGAATCTTCTCCAACCCACAGTTCAAAAGCATCAATTCTTCAGTGCTCAACTTTCTTTACAGTCCAACTCTCACATCCATACATGACCACTGGAAAAACCATAGCGTTGACTAGACAGACTTTTGTTGGCAAAGTAATGTCTCTGCTTTTTAATATGCTGTCTAGGTTGGTCATAGCTTTTCTTCCAAGGGGCAAGCATCTTTTAATTTCATAGATGCAGTCACCATCTGCAGTGATTTTGGAGCCCAAGAAAATAAATTCTGTCACTGTTTCCCCATCTATTTGCCATGAAGTTATGGGGCCAGATGCCATGATCTTAGTTTTCTGAATGTTGAGTTTTAAGCCAACTTTTTCCACTCTTCTCTTTCACTTTCCTCAAGAGGCTCTTTAATTCCTCTTCACTTTCTGCCATTAAGGGTGGTATCATCTGCGTATCTGAGGTTATTGATATTTTTTCCGGCAATGTTGATTCCAGCTTGTACTTCATCCAGCCCAGCATTTCGCATGGTATACTCTGCATATAAGTTAAATAAGCAGGATGACAATATACAGCCTTGACGTACTTCTTTCTCAATTTGGAAACTTTCTGGTGTTCCATGTCTGGTTCTAACTTTTGCTTCTTGATCTGCATACAGATTTCTCAGGAGGCAGGTCAGGTGGTCTGGTATTCCTACCTCTTTAAGAATTTTCCAGTTTGTTGTGATACACACAGTCAAAGGCATTGGAGTAGTCAATAAACCAGAAGTAGATGTTTTTCTGGAACTCTCTTGCTTTCTCTATGATCCAGTGGGTGTTGGCAATTTGATCTCTGGTTCCTCTGCCTTTTCTAAATCCAGTTTGAACATCTGGAAGTTTTCAGTTCACGTACTGTTGAAACTTGGCTTGGAGAATTTTGAGCATTACTTTGCTAGCATGTGAGATGAGTGCAATTGTGCATTCTTTAGGTGTCAGGGGCTGAATTATGTCTCCTCCCAAATCTGTATGTTTCATTTCTAACCCCCAGTACCTCAGAATGTTACTGTACTTGAGATAGCATCTATAGAGATAATTGAGGTTAAATCACTGTAGATAGTGACTGCAGCCATGAAATTAAAAGACGCTTGCTCCTTGGAAGGAAAGTTATGACCAACCTAGACAGCATATTAAAAAGCAGAGACATTACTTTGTCAACAAAGGTCTGTCTAGTCAAGGCTATGGTTTTTCCAGTAGTCATGTATGGATGTGAGAGTTGGACTATAAAGAAAGCTGAGTGCAGAGGAATTGATGCTTTTGAACTGTGGTGTTGGAGAAGACTCTTGAGAGTCCCTTGGACTGCAAGGAGATCCAACCAGTCCATTCTGAAGGAGATCAGTCCTGGGTGTTCATTGGCAGGACTGATATTGAAGCTGAAACTCCAATACTTTGGCCACCTGATGAGAAGAGCTGACTCATTTGAAAAGACCCCGATGCTTGGAAAGATTGAGGGCAGGAGGAGAAGGGGATTACAGAGAATGAGATGGCTGGATGGCATCACCGACACAGTGGACATGAGTTTGAGTAAGCTCCTGGAGTTGGTAATGGACAGGGAGGCCTGGTGTGCACGGCTCATGGGGTCACAAAGAGTTGGACAAGACTGAGCAACTGAACTGAACTGAACTGAGGTTAAATTAGGTCATTAAGCTGGACTCACATCCAGTGTAACTGACGTCTCTCCATTTTTAAGAAGAGAGTAGGACACAGATGGGCTTCCCATGCAGCACAGTGGTAAAGAATCCATCTGTCAATGCAGGAAATGCAGGAGATGTGGATTTGATTCCTGGGTCGGGAAGATCCCCTGGAGCAGGAAATGACGAGCCATTCCCATATTCTTGCCTGGAAACTTCCATGGACAGAGGAGCCTGGTGGGCTACAGTCCATGGGGTGGCAAAGAGTCGGATATGACTGACGACTGACCACGCATGCACAGGACACAGATAGTATAGAGAGGAGACCTTGAATTTGAATTTCCAGTCTCCAGAACTGTGAGAAAACTTTCTGTTGGTTAAGCCACCCAGCACGGGCTTCTTGAGTAGCTCAACTGTAAAGAATCTGACTACAATGCAGGAAACCTGGGTTCGATTCCTGGGTTGGGAATACCTGTTGGAGAAGGAATAGGCTACCCACTCCACTATTCTTGGGCTTGCCTGGTGGCTCAGCTGGTAAAGAATCTGCCTGCAATGCAGGAGATCTGGGTTCAGCCCCTGGGTTGGGAAGGTCCCATGGAGAAGGGAACAGCTACCCAATCCAGTATTCTGGCCTGGAAAATTCCAGACCATGTTGGAGAGAGTTGGACCTGACTGAGCAACTTTCACTTTCACTTTCAAGCCACCTAATCTATGGTACTTTGTAATAGCAGCCCCAGCAAACTAATACACTGTGTAATGAATAATAACAGCCTAGGAGAAGTTCTCATAGAGACATGTTGACTCCTGCTGGTCCAGCCTGTGGAATTCTTAAGTATTATTTAAAATGAGATCATCAGGTCACAAGAGGGTAATGCTTATTATGAAAGAGTGTAGTGCTTGTGGGGGAATTTCAAGAAAAGATTGGGAAGATACTATTTTGAGATGGGGATTTCCTTTAAACTATCTTAATATATTTCACATACTCTACCCCTGAATTTGGCAGTGAATGTGTGTGTGTTTTTTCGAGACACTGGGAAAGGGGGACTTCCCTGGTGGCCCAGTGGCAAAGACTCTGAGCTCCCAATGCAGGGGACCAGGGTTCAATCCCTGGTCAGGAAACAAGATCCTACATGCTGCAACTAAGAGTTTGCATGTGGAAACTAAAAGACGCTGCATAGTGCACTATAAGATCCTGAAGATCAAAGATCCTGCATGTGACAACTAAGACCTGGTGCAGCCAATTTAAACACACACACATTCACACATGGAAAAGGTGGTAAGAAGGGGCTGAAGAAAAGAAGAACAGATTTCTGTCTGTTTACGTGTTGCCTTTAATAAGGGAGAATGACCCAACCAGGAATTTTTAATGACTGGATATCTGTTTGAACTTGATTGGACAGGATTCGTCTTTCAAAGCCATCCTGAGTTGGCTTTAACATCTCTGTGAAATAGCAGCAGCATCAGCAGGAGCTTCTGCAGGTCAGGCTGACTCTGTCTCCGTGACAGTAAGATCATCCTATCTGGACCCAGGTACTGCTTAACCAAGTTAGCTACAGAATAATTTAATGCCTCAGCACTCTGGATTTGGAAATCACCTGAAGGAATGATGGCTTAAGGGCTGATTTATGCCTTATTAGTCTTGAACGTGTAAAGGAAAGAATAACTGAGCACATGAGTCAGGCAAAATTGGTATGAAGGGATGTTGGAGAGGATTGTTATATTCCCTGAGTATTTTGATAACCATTCTGATTCCTTTCAGTAAAAATTTTATTCTAGGTATAAAATCTTTCATGCAAGGGTAATTAGGACCTTTTGAAGATCTATCCACTCACCTGTAATCAATCTGTCCATGTATCCATCCACCCATCCATCATTTCAGCCAACTATCCATTCACTCACCCATCTCTTCACCCACATATTCCATTCATCTATCTACCCATCCATCCATCCATACATCCATTCACCTGCCTACTCACCCACTTTCTTAATATCACTTCAATCTTGTAACTTCTCTCCATCTCAGTTTTCTTCCTTGCATGCCTAAAATAGCCTTTTCACTGGTCTTCCTGCGTCCAGCCTTCTCATCTTGCGTCTTTTGTCCACATTGCAGCCCGAATGATCTTTCTACACTTCAGTTTCCTCATCTGTAAAAGCAAGGAAATACTCTTCACTCCTCTGGATTATTATAAATGGGATTATCATTTATTCAGCCAACCATGACTTATTGAGCTCCTACTTCATGCATCAGTCTCCACTGTAGGCCCTGGAGATGTAGCAGCAAACAGGGCCAACAGGTCCTGCCTTTGTGGAGCTTTTATATCAGTGAGGGAAGCAGACAGTAAGTGCACATTCCAACAGTTACATGACACAGTCTCAGGTGGTGACACATGTTTAGAAGAACAGTGATGATGTCCATGAAGTGCTTAGCACCATATCTAGCACATGTGTGCTTGTGTGTGTTGCTAAGTTGCTTTAGTTGTGCCTGACTTTTTGTGACCTAGTGGATCGTAGCTCGCCAGGCTGCTCTGTCCATTGGATTCTCCAGGCAAGAACACTGGAGTGGGTTGTCATGACCTCCTCCAGGGGATCTTCCCAACCCAGGGATCAAAGCTGTGTCTCTTATGTCTCCTACATTGGCAGGCAAGTTCTTTACAACTAGCACCACCCAGGAAGCCCATCTAACACTATATAGATATTGAATTAGTGGTAGGAATCATATTAACACTAATTAGTATTATCATATATCAATCTCTCTAAAAACTTTCAACAATAATTGTGGTTTCATCTCACAAAAACTCCATGAAGTTGATGGGATTATTTTACTCATTTTAGATATGGAAACTGAGGCTCAATCTTTCATTGTCTTCAAATAAACGTCCAAACTCCTTACTCATGTACTCAAGGCCTTTCATGATTTGACCCTGCCTGTCTCTCCAGCCTCATTTCTTTCTGACCTTGTGTCTCCTGCTTTGTGTCTCCTTGTGTCTCATTCTTCAAAATTCAGTTCGGTCATTACTTCCTCCAGGGTGTTTTTTCTTGACCACTACCCTCCCATCCTCTGGAACCCTTTAAGGCAGGGTTAAGTGCTTTGCCCCAGGGTTCCCACAGTTTCCCTTATATGGTCTCATCATATGGTACTGCAGTTGTCCACTCTGTCTGCTGCCTCTGGGACAACATGAATTCTCCTGAGAGTGGACATCTTGTCTTTTTCCTCTTAACCTCAGCATCCAGCCCAGTGTAGGCCAGTGCTGGGCATATAATAGGTACTCAACAGATGAACAACATTGCATTAGAACCTGGAATATGAGGTCCATGAATCAAGGTAAATTGGAAGTGGTCAAACAGGAGATAGCAAGAGTGAACATTGACATTTTAGGAATCAGTGAACTAAAATGGACTGGAATGGCGAATTTAATTCAGATGACTCTTATATCTACTACTGTGGGCAAGAATCCCTTAGAAGAAATGGAGTAGCCCACATATCAACAAAAAACTCCAAAATACAGTACCTGAGTGCAATCTCAAAAATGACAGAATGGTCTCTGTTCATTTCCAAGGCCAACTATTCAGTATTACAGTAATCCAAGTCTATGCCCCAGTCACTAATGCTGAAGAAGCTGAACGGTTCTATGATGACCTACAAGACCTTCTAGAGTTAACACCAAAAAGAGATGTCCTTTTCATCATAGGGGACTGGATTGCAAGAATAGGAAGTCAAGAGGTACTTGGAGTCACAGGCAAGTTTGGCCTTAGAGGACAAAATGAGGCAGGGCAAAGGCTAACAGAGCTTTGCCAAGAGAACACACTGGTCATAGCAAACACCCTCTTCCAACAACACAAGAGACGACTCTACACATGGATATCACCAGATGGTCAATACTGAAATCAGATTGATTATATTCTTTGCAGCTGAAGATGGAGAAGATCTATACAGTCATCAAAAACTAGACTGGGAGCTGACTGTGGCTCAGGTCATGAACTTCTTATTGCAAAATTCAAATTTAAATTGAAGAAAGTACGAAACACCACTAGGCCATTCAGGTATGAAGCAAATCAAATTCCTTATGATTATACAGTGGAAGTGACAAATAGATTCAAGAGATTGGATCTGATAGACAGAGTGCCTGAAGAACTATGGATGGGGGTTCTTGACATAGTACACGTGGCAGTGATTAAGACCATTCCCAAGAAAAAGAAATGCAAAAAGGCAAAATGGTTGTCTGAGGAGGTCTTACAAATAGCTGAGAAAAGAAGAAGTGAAAGGCAAAGGAGAAAAGGAAAGATATACTCATCTGAATGTGGAGTTCCAAAGACTAGCAAGGAAAGATAAGAAAGCCTTCTTCAGTGGTCAGTGCAAAGAAATAGAGGAAAACAATGGAATGGGAAGACGAGATCTCTTCAAGAAAATTAGAGCTACCATGGGAACATTTCATGCAAAGATGGACACAGTAAAGGACAGAAATGGTATGGACCTAATACAAGCAGAAGATACTAAGAAGTGGTGCACGAATACACAGAAGAACTATACAAAAAAGATCTTAATGACCCAGATAACCACAATGATGTGATCACTCATCTAGAGCCAGACATCCTGGCATGTAAAGTCAAGTAAGCATTAGGAAGTATCACTACAAACAAAGCTAGTGGAGGTGATGGAATTCCAGTTGAGCTGTTTCAAATCCTAAAAGATAATGTTGTATAAGTGCTACACTCAATATGCCAGCAAATTTGGAAAGCTCAACAGTGGCCACAGGACTGGAAAAGGTCAGGTTTCATTTCAATCCCAAAGAAAGGCAATGCCAAAGAATGCTCAAACTACCGCACAATTGCACTCATCTCACCCACTAGCAAAGTAATGTTCAAAATTCTCCAAGTGAGGCTTCAGCAATACATGAACTGAGAACTTCCAGGTGTTCAAACTGGATTTAGAAAAGGCAGAGGAGCCAGAGATCAAATTGCCAACATCCACTAGATTATCAAAAAAGCAAGAGAGTTCCAGAAAAACATCTACTTCTGGTTTATTGACTATGCCAAAGCCTTTGACTGTGTGGATCACAACAAACTGTGGATAATTCTTCAAGAGATGGGAGTACCAGACCACCTTATCTGCCTCCTGAGAAATCTGTGTGCAGGTAAAGAAGCAACAGGAAGAATAGGACATATAACAATGAACTGGTTCCATATTGGGAAAGGAGTACATCAAGACTGTGTATTGTCATCCTGCTTATTTAACTTATATGCAGAGTACATCATGCAAAATGCTGGGCTGGATGAAACACAAGCTGGAACCAAGATTGCTGGGAGAAATATCAATAACCTCAGATATGTAGATGTCACCACCCTTATGGCAGAAAGCAAAGAGAAATTAAAAAGCCTCTTGATGAAAGTGAAACAGAAGAGTGAAAAAGTTGGCTTAATACTTTTAACATTCAAAAAACTAAGATCATGGCATCTGGTCCCATCACCTCATGGCAAATAAATAGGGAAACAATGAAAACAGTGGCAGACTTTATTTACTGAGGCTCCAAATCACTGCAGATGGTGACTGCAGCCATGAAATTAAAAGATGCTTGCTACTTCGAGGAAAAGCTATGACCAATCTAGATAGCATATTAGAAAGCAGAGACATTACTTTGCTGACAAATCTGTCTAGTCAAAGCTATGGTTTTTCCAGTAGTCATGTATGGATGTGAGAGCTGGACATCCAACTCTCATAAAGAAAGAAAGCTGAGTGCCAAAGAATTGATGCTTTTGAACTGTGGTCTTGTAGAGGACTCTTGAGAGTCCCTTGGAATGCAAGAAGATCCAACCAGCCCATCCTAAAGGAAATCAGTCCTGAATATTCATTAAGAGGACTGATGCTGAAGCTGAAACTCCAATACTTTGGCCACCTGATGAAAAGAAAGGAATCATTGGAAAAGACTCTGATGCTGGGAGAGTTTGAAGGCAGGAGGAGAAGGTGATGACAAAGGATGAGATGGTTGGATGGCATCATCCACTTGATGGACATGAGTTTGAACAAGCTCCAGGAGTTGGTGATGGACTGGGAAGCCTGCTGTGCTGCAGTCCATGGGGTCACAAAATTCGACACGACTGAGCGACTAAACTGACTGACTGACTGACTGACAACAAATGAATGCCATGCCTGATGATAGTCTGTTTTAATCCTTTGTCTCTCTGAGGAGAATCTCTTTCTTTGGGAGATTGTTTAGATCCAAGAGGAGTTTCCTTGTGATTCAGCATGGACTGGGAACCCCAAGAAAGGGTTCTCATTATGACCTACCATGAGCTTTGTGACCCATAGCTGGTTACTCAACCTCTCTGTGCATTTGCTAGGTGGCAGCAACAGATACAAAGTAGGAAGGAAGGTAATTTGCAGACATGGTCAAACCAGCAGAGAGTGAGTTTACAGCACTGACAAAAAACATATTTGGTTAGGTCAGAATTTAATGTCTTGGCTTGACGTGTTTGCCACAGGGGGGAAAAAAAATGCTAGATTTTTCCGAATCTAAATTTATAAGTTAGAAGTAGATGAAAGAATGAAAAAAAAAACTTCTTGCTTTGGAAGGGACCCACCCACTTGGCCTTTCTAAATAACAACTTTTCTGTAACAATCGAGTGTGCCAAGAACATTGAGTTTGCAACTAAATTGTCTGGTTTAAGTTCCCCTAGTGCCATTTCCCAGTGTCAGATCCTGAGCAGTTTCAACCTCTCTGGTCCTCAGTGTTACCATCTGCAAAACGAGGGAATAAAAATTCGTGGTTTGTACACTTGTGAGGATTAAATTAGAAAATAATGTATGTGAAGTGCCTGAAAGTACCCATTTCTTTGCACTTACTTTTTTGGCTGCCTCAGGTCTTAGTTGCAGTATGTGAGATCTTCCTTGTGGCCCATGGACTCTCTAGTTGTGGCACATAAGCTCACTAGTTGTGTGGGGGCTTAATTGCTCCATGGCATGTGGGATCTTAGTTCCCAGACTAGGGATCCAACTTGCATCCCCTGCTTGCAAGGTACTTTCTTAACCATTGGACTGCCAGGAAATTCCCTTTTTGTACTTATTTTAATGTAGTTATTAGAAACCCCCACATTACAAATGTGGCTTTTTTGGCTGTTTTTCTACTGAACAGTATTGTTTAAGGCTGGCTTCTTGGAGGCTTTAGATTACATTTTTTCTTCATCTGTCTGTAGAATTCACCACTTAGTTGGAGTGCGTGTACTGAATATGTTCACATGAGGTTTTTGTCTTCACTGTAATGTTGTTGGGAAGAAGTCAGTTTGTGTAACTCAGAATCGTCATTTGTTTAATTTTTCCTTGGTTGTGGTTTCAGGAGAGGGGCCCCTTTTCCAAAGCCTCAGCCCGAGGAAAGTGGGCTGGAGCCAGTGGTGGCAACACGTTCGATGGTACCATCATTTTTTTACTGCATAAGGGCAGCCCGGAAACCCAGATGGTGGCCCCCAGGGGGACTCCTCCAGGACAGATTTGCCTCCAGGAGGCAAATGATTCTGGCTTCAGGAAAGAGAATCTCTTCCAGAGGAAGTCAGAGAGAGTAGATTTTGTTCCAGGAAGGAGGTCGCCCCAGGCGCTCCCAGAGAAAACCGGAGAAGCAACAGATGGGGAATGAATATTGGCCAGGATACGATGGTTCTGATTCAATTAAAATATCAAATAGGGAAGTAATGGGAACAGAGCGTTTAGTGGGGGGCTTCTGATAACTTAAAGACCAGGCTGAAAGAGCAGGAAGATCAAAGTCACATTATCTCACGTGGAAAAGAAATGGCTCTGGATTTTTTCCACTTAAAGTGTTTTTTTCCCCCCCTTCTTAGTTGATATTGATTCAAGTCTGACAAGTGCAGTAACCATTTATAGTTGCCATTGGGAGTAACCTTTAAAATAACTATGAAAACTCAAGTACCATTTTCCCTCCTGGATTTCTTAGTTTTTAAGTCTTGAATGTTCTGTCAGGCCTCTGGGTCTGTCTGATTTCCTGCCAAGTGGGTCAGGAATCTCCCTGGATGACTGGGGTGGAAGGAGAGAGGAGGAGCCAGACAACCCAACTGTGAATGTTTACCTTGCCCCTAAGGCAATGAGGAGAGGGTCCTGGAAAGGGTGTTCAGTGACTCAGGGGGTCTTGTCTTCCTCAGGAATCCAGAAAATGCCCACTTAAATGTGTAGAGAAAAAAGGACTTATCGTTAGGGCCCCACGGCATTATGAGACAGGCTTGTTGTCAGATAGCCGTGTTTCTGTGGATGCTCTGGTCTGTCCCGTGATTCACTCTGCTGAGTAACTTCCTCTCCCAGGATTCTAAGGTACCCCTGTGTGTTCCCCTCCCTTGATTTTAGTGTGACTTTGGCCTGTCACAGAGCTCATGCCAGGCCTGACACAGATTTTGTGGGCTCAGAACTCACCACTCTCTGATGATCATTTCTGTTCCTCTGGTAGGTATTGAAGGGGGAAACTTTTGATTTTGGGGGGATGGGGGTGCATTAGATGTTCACACCTCCCACCAACTTAAAAACTGCGTAAAGTCTGAGACTTCCCTGGCAATCCAGTGGTTAAGACTCTGTGCTTCCAATGCAGGAGATATGAGTTTATCCCTGGTTGGGGAACTAAGATTACACATGATGCGAGTCACAGCCAAATGATTTTAAAAATTGCATAAGGTCTAAGTCCTTTATGTGGACATAAATTTTCACTGGGAAAATTCCTACAGTGTGACCTCCAGAAACAGACATTTATCTTGATAGTCATTACTGGTTATTACTTCCCAATATCAATTCTTCTCCTTCTTCCTAACCAAACCCTAATTCTATTTACATGTTCTCCCATCCCCAGCTTTAAGGGTAGCTCCAGATCAAGGATCAACAAGGTTTTGCATAAAAAGGCCCAAGAGTAAATATTTTAAACTTTAGAGGGGCTTATGATCTCTGTCACAACTAGCTGTGTGACAGCTCTGTGTTATAGACAATGTGTAAATGAATGAATGTGGCTGTGTTCCAATAAAACTTTATAACATAGGCATTGGTTAAATATGGCGCATGAGTTGTAGTTTGCCAACCCTGATCTAAATTAATCTAAGCTTGGGTTTCCCAATCTCAGCACTGTTGACATTTCGGAATAGACAATTTCTTGTTGTGGGGACTGCCCTGTGTACTATAGGATGTTTAACAGCATCCCTGGCCTCTACCCACTAAATGACAGTAGCATCCCATACCCCAGTGTGACGACTAAAAATGTTTCCAGACATTGCCAGATGTCCCTGGAGGCATTTCCCTGGTGACTATTACTGGTCCGGATAATCATGTAGCTCAAGTTGGTCCAAATACACTAATAATGGGAAGAGCTCATAGTCTATGATTTGGGGAGAGGTTCTGTATCCTCTTAGATTGAAATAAGAAAACCTTAGTGCCATAGATGGCAGAGGAGAGGGACCAGAACCTGGGTCCTTGCTGAGCATCTGAATCAACCAGACCTGAGACTCTCCTTACCTATGGACTTCCTAGTGCATAGATGACACATTTCCTTATTGTTTTAGATGGAGTTTCTCAGGGGTTTTCATGGGGGTAATTGACCAATGTGTAGAGAAGGAGTCTGGGCTTCTCTGGTGGTGCTAGTGTAAAGAACCTGCTTGCCAACGGGAGACATAAGAGACTCAGGTTTGATCCCTGGCCCGGTAAGATCCCCTGGAGGAGGTCATGGCAAGCCACTTCAGTATTCTTGCCTGGAGAATCCTCACGGACAGAGGGGCCTGGTGGACTGCAGTCTATAGGATCACAAAGAGTTGGACACCAATGAAGCAACTTAGCATGCATGCACACAGAAGGAGTTTAGTATTTTAAACTCTGGTATGTCTGTGTTTGTATTCAGTGGCTGGATATCAGTCATGAGGCAAACAGGCCATCAGGGGCTATGATTGGTGCAGATTCTTTTAGCAAGGATATGGGGAGGGGGCATTGATTGGTGTCTCAGTACTTTCATGTGTCTTCTTGGCTCCACACAGGCTTTTGTGAATTTATCTGACCACCTGGCCCTGCAGATGTGGTGGAGCATGACTCTTTTTTTGGATGTCCTAGAGTTGAGTCCTCTGTGAACACGTTCAGTGATACGGGTCTTTCAGAGGAGCTTAGATTGCCTGATTGGTTACAGAGAATTTTTTAAATGGTGTCTTCCTGGGAAGGAGATTTGATCAGAAAACTGTGGCAGTGCTTGGCCCAATACATGGGCATCGGGTCCTGAATTGCAAATGTCGTGGCTACAAAGATAACAGAAAACCAATTTCTACTCAGTTCAAATCACAGCTTCTCTTAGGATCATGCCCCTGCTGTATTCCAGCCACCTGGTCTCCCCATCTCCCACTCCCCCATCACCACCCCTTCTCTCTAATCAATAAAGAGCAAACTTCTAAGAAGGTTTCCACAGCAAACCAGCAAATGATGTTGGAAAGGCTATTGGAGAGGCCCTGGCTTCAGAACTTGGCTCTGAGCTCGTGGGTAATTTCATTTGTTGAACCTCAATTTACTCATCTTGTAAGAATGGATAGAATGATCTGCACCCATAGACTGAATGAAATAATATATGTGAAAGAATTTAATGAGTCAGGAGATTGGAGGAGAGGCACTTGAACAGGCCATGGGTGTACAAGTGGGTATTTCAGGCCTGCATTTTTCTCCCCCTCTCTCTTGGTGGTTCTGAAAGGAACCACAGAAAAAAAAAAAAAAAAAAACCCAATTTCTTTTGGTTCATGATGCTGTCTTCCTGAACAACACCAGAGCCAGAATTTCAAAGGCAGATGATTTACCTACCTGTGTATCCCATTATTTGGGCTGGTTGGTACTTGGCATACTATGGTAGATACTGAGAAAGTGTCAAAAGAATGAATATTGTAAGAGGCAATGCATTGTCAACACTGAGGATCTGGGATTGTGGTACTTGCTTTTGTTGTGATTTATTTATATATAAAATATATTTTTCTACCTTAAATCCTAATTCTTTTTGTACAGTGGATATTTTTCTGTTGTGATTGAAGTTTCCTTAGTCTAAGCCAAGATCAGCGGGTTGTGCAAAATTAAGGGGTTTGTGGGATATCGGTGAGGATGGATGGCTCTGGGCAGTTGTCTCAGAGTCAGGCATCAGGGGCACCTCTGGCCATTCTCCTAGACCCACAGAAAAACACAGGCAGTCCCAGGGTACTCAGGGCCCACAGCAAGAAGACAAGATTGCCAAGTGGTCCTTCCAAGACAAATCTGTCCAAATAGGGGGCAAAGACAGCTGTGTAATCTGCCACTCCCAAGTTTGAAGCCCCTTAAGTCATTGATTAGCTGTGTGAACCTTGGGCAAAAGTTAACCTTCCTAAGCTTCACTGGTAAAATGGTGATAATAATAGACCTTTTACCATAGAATATTTGAGAGGATTGCATGAAATATATGCTTGATACAAAATAAGCATGCAAAAAGTGCTAGCTTTGAGGCTTTCTTCTATCTTTACTAAAATGCTTTGACAACTGATCATGGAATGAGGCTGTTACAGTGAAGGGACGGGTTGAGAAAGATGTGGCCTTGAGGAGAGTGGACCTGCCTGGATAAAACTTTGTGAAAGCTGGTCCCCTTGGACCGAGCTTGAGACATCCCATCACCTGCTCCTGAGAGTCAGCTTGGATGTCTTCCTGCTTTGACCCTTCCACTTAGCTCATTGCTACGTTCTGTAGTTGATTTTTCCCAAAGGTATCCTGAATGGAGCCTGTTTCCCCATCTCCCGTGCTGGAGAGCCTCAGAGGAGCTGCGTCTCTCCCCTAAACCACTGTAGCAACCTCTAAACTGGTTTCTCTGCTCCTGCTCCCTGCTGGAGGGGATATCTGAAAATGTAAACAGATCATCTGCTGGCTCCTTCACCCCCACAGTGGCTCCCCATGCACCTAGAATACCATTTAGCATTTCTGGTGGGAAATGGTCTGCTCGTTCCCTTAAGGTGGCTGAATTCTTTTCCCATTGCAGGTCTTCATTTAAATGTTGTCTCTGGCTGATTCCAGTTAAGTGCTTTCCATGCTCTGTTGTATTTATAGTATTGACAACAGCTTGTATTTGTATACCTCTTTGTGTGTTTATTCATTCAGTGTCTGTCTTTCCTGCTGGATTGTAAGCCTCGGGAAGGCAGGGACAGTGTCTGGCTTGGTTGCCACTCCATCCTTGTGTCTGGCACAGTGCCTGGCCCATTGTACACTTGTGTTAGTCACTTGGTTATGTGCAACTCTTTGCAACCCCATGAACTGTAGTGCCAGGCTCCTCTGTCCATGGAATTATCCAGGGAAGAGTACTGGAGTATGTTGCCATTCCCTTCTCTGGGAGATCTTCCCAACCCAGGGATCAAACCCAGGTCTCCTGCATTGCAGACAGATTCTTTACTGCCTGAGCTACCAGGGCCTGGTCCATAGTAGGTACTTTATTAATATCTGGTACAAAGAGTGAATGTCCTCAGGTCAGTGATTCTGTTTGTTTTTCTTCATTTTATGTCTTCTGAGCATGGAAAGGCTCTGCGTACAGGTGCCATGAAGGTCTCTACAACTGGAGTCTCCCTCCGGAGTGCTGAGAGGCAGGAGAACTTAGTGGTTAAACATGTGTATTCTGGTGCCAGGCTCTCCAGGTTCAAATCTCAGCTCTGCCTCTTGTTACCTGTGTGTACTTTAGAAACTACTTAACCTGTCTTTGACTCTGTTTCCCTCTTTGTCAAATGTAATTAATATCAGAATCTACTTATGAGGGCTAATTGACATTTGTGAAACCATTGGCATGGTGTCTGGTGCATCATATGTACTCAGTGATGGTGACTGTGTTTATCTAATTAGTGTGTATTGAACATTTCCATTTCTGGGTGATTTTATACCTTTCTTTTTATGCTTTTTTTTTTAGGTCAAAGTACCACTTATTTGACTTCACATTGAGCATCTCCTTTTTGTTCTACTCTGGGGATACAGAAATGATCCCATAAACAGAGTCCCTGTACTCACAGGGCTTACATTTCAGTGGGGAATACAGGCTTAAAAAATAATTACAGGTGGTATGAGTGAAATGAAAGAAATAGAGGGTGAGGAGAACAAATTCTAAGGGAATTGAAGCATCAGTGTGTGGAGTGGGGTCAGAGAAGTCCTACCTGAGAACATAGATCTAAGCTAAAGTCCATCCAGGAGATGGACTGGGCAGTGGTGATGGGGGGGTCAGGTGAGGGGAGAGAATACTAAGCGGAAGGAATAGGTTGTGCAAAGGTCCTGAGGCTGCAGAAGATATGGCACATAACTAAAGTGTACAACTAGGTATGTAGCTGGAAAACCTGCTCATGGAAAATAATGGCTTTTTCAGAGATCTTCCCAAAGAAGACCCTGACATAGAGATTTGAATATAAGACATTTGCATTTTGAAAAGCAGTTCTGAATACGAGTTGAGAAAAGGGAGCAGAGGTGGTGAGACAGGGAAGGGAAGGATCCAGATATATCATCACATCAGTTATCTCTGTGAGCAAGTGGGGAGCTTTGGGGGCTATGGTCAAACATTCCAACCAAGTTGGGGTACTTACACAACATTTCCCATCAGTGATTGTTTGAGGACTGCTCTTGGGGTTGGGCAAAATTAATTCCCTGGCACCTCCATTCTGCCACGTGTATGAGTCAAAGTGGGTCACAATTGCCAGAGAAGCCATCAGGCAAATGATAGCAGTGCTGGCCTTTGAAAGTTGGGCCAGTGGGGTAAAGGCCAGGGGACCTGGCAGGGTGCCCATGGATCTGCTATGTACTCCAACCCCCTTTGAGGCTTGGAGCTGTTGGGGTCAGCCAGGATTAGCTTTTGGGGGCCCTTGTGAGCTGTTGTGAGAGGTCTCAGGCTCCACCCTTTGGGGAAGTACTGTTGATCTTCAGTTTTAAGCTGATCTTAACTTTGATCACTCTAGTCCTTGGGTGGAGAATGAGGAGCAGATACAGGGAGGGAGAGTTTGTGAGGCATTCTCAGCTATCCAGGCAAGATACAGGAGCTATCCAGGAGCAGATACAGGGAGGGAGAGTTTGTGAGGCATCCTCAGCTATCCAGGCAAGATGATGGTGACTTAGAGTAGGTAGGGTAGGGATGGAGAGCAAGTTGGAGAGAGGTGGAGATGGAATAGACTAGATTTCATGAGCATCTGCATCTGGGGAAAGTGGCAGCCCTTTTCCATAGTCTTTTCCTTATGCTAAATTAGATGCAGGTGTCTCTGAGACTTGGCAAGTGGGGCTGTCATTCTCTTGAGCCTCCACCCGCCACCTCTTACCTGTCATCTGCTGTGATCTTGCTGCCCACTCTTCACAGTATTCTCCAGGCTGCTGGAGCCAGCATAAAATAAATAGCCCCTGTATCCCACCTTGCCAGCTTCCCTTCTGCCTTGCTTGCCCTGCTGTGCCTGGTGAGCACTGGCTACAGTTCCAGCTTCTGAAGCAGCATTATTGTCGAGGAATGTGGAAGCAGACGGGCCAGGGAGCAGGGGGTGGGGACGAGCATTCCGTCTGCCATCTGTGGCTCAAGTGAGAGCTGTGCTGATAGGAGCCAGGGCCTTAGTCTCTGTGTGATCCAGAGAAACGCATCTCCACTGAGCGGGCAACAGGACTCCATCTGCAGGCCCATTTGGCGTCCTATGGGGTCACTGTCTCTGAGAGTGGGGCTGGGAAGCCAGGCCTCGAGATGACGTGCTGTGGATAGAGGTCTCCTTTGTCCCAAGCCCCACTCTTCAGCTGGGCCCTGCGGGGTGCAAAATGCCGCTGTGCTGTACTTGCAGCTCAAGAACATATCGCTTACTGTTAAAAATCACTCTATTAGCCATTTTAACCAAAAATCTGGAGTTCAGGTTTTAAGATTTCTAGCATGTAGAGGGATCCTAAGGATCGTTCATTTAATGAATATTTAATTCTGGAAAATTCCTGTTTTCTTCTGGGTAAAGCCCACCTGTACCCCAATTCAGCACTCTAAGCACAGAGATACCAAGGGAGCTATTGTTTTTACCAGGATGAGACTTGCCTTTGACCTTAGATAATAGCTTCAGGTATATTCTCCAGACCCAAGCTGGGCCTGTTCGAAGGCTTCCCTTGACTGAGAATAGAGAGAGAAAGGGCAGCCTGTAGTGGCTGAAATGATAACATGTAGACGACGGCACATACCTGTTTCTCCCCCTTGAAGAAAGGGAGAGAAAACTGGTCAGCAGAGAGAGAGAGAGGGAGGGAGGGAGGGCAGAAGGGATGGAGAAGGGTGAGCAAGGAAGGGTAAGTGGAAGGGTCGGGGAGGAGGGAGGGAGGGGAAGGTAGGTACGAGTGGTGAGTAGGAGGACACAGGTGTGTTTTGCACCTCTCTCCAGAGTTTCCTCGTGGCTCCTCTTCCTTCCTTGAGCTCCTATTCCCTCTGTGGTAGCTCACTTAGTATAGCGCACCCATTATTTGCTATATCTTCCTCATTTCCATACCATGTTTCCTCTACTTTTTTTTTCCCATTAATTGATTTTTATTGCAGTATAGTTGTTTTACAATGTTGTATTAGCTTTTACTATAGAGCAAAATGAATCAGCCATACATAAACATATCCTCCACTTCTTAAATATCCCAGTTTCACTCAATTGCTTGTCTAATCCATTGGGATGCTCAGAATGCCAGCACCCCAGCCAAAGGCCCCAGCTTGCACGGCTTCCACTTTCCCTTCAAGACCACGATGACGCCAACCTGACTGTACCAGCCAACCAAACAAACTATAAATGCCAATTAGTTATATTGATGAGCAATGTTTATGGGTTCCTGCAGATCAATTCATAAGCATTATAAATTGCAACAGTTTCTAAATGCCCTGTGACTAATGGCTTTGGTTGTAGTGGATTTTATCACATTGTTGAGTACCTAATCGTCCTTGGCCTCACTGAGTGTTTCTGTGACCTGCAACGAAGCGACAATGACTCAGAGCCCAGCAGTTTCAAGGTCAGAGAGCCTGTGTTTCTAGCTTCCGTCCTGAGTGACAGGGATCCTGGTATTTCTCTTTTTATTGGTTCATTCTTTCATTTTTGGTAATGGTGAGCTGTCCTTTTCCACTGACTTAAGAAACATCTTTTATTCTGACTTAGATTATTTATGGAGCACTTTCTGTATGCCCAGTGCTATGTGAATGCTGGGGATATAGAGCTGTATTGGTCAGGATAGGCTAGGCTGTGCTGATGTAACAAGGTACCTTTGAAATCCTAGAAGCTTAAAACAAAAGTTTTTTGTTTGTTTGTTTGTTTTCATTAAGCTACGCATCTATTGTGGATCAACAGTGGGCACTCTTCCACTTATTCGCTCATGGGCCCAGGCTGATGAGACATTGCATCACTGTGGTAGGAGAACTGATAACTGGAGAATTACTGTGCCAGCTTTTCTATGCTTCAGCCCAGAGGTGACATGTATCACTTCTCTACGCAGCCCATGAGCCACATATTTGTCACATGGCCCCAATTAACTTCAAAGGAGGCTGAGAAATGTGGAGCGAGCACATGGAATATTTGGTATGTTTAATGGTCTTCAGAGAGATTGCATTGTAGCTTGTGTTGCAGGGATCAAACAAATTATTGCATAAATAATTGTTTAACAATAATTGGGATGAAGGCTACAAGAGAATTCGGGATGCTACAAGCGTGTAAACCAGGAGATCTGTTGCCTTCTAGGTGGTAGGGGCAGATTCTTAGAGAAGGGTTATTTCAGCTGAAACCTGAGAGGTGAACTAGGGCTGGTGAGGTGGAGAGAATCGTGTGGCACTCAGCTGTGTCACAAAATACAGATCACCCTAGGTTCTCCTCTCAAAGAAATTAAGAGTATAGCTTGAGAGGTAAGAAATATATGGAAAAGGACAATACCAGTTAGCCAACAGTGATGGATGGCATGGTTAAGTGCTTTTGGTGCATTGGCTCACTTAATTCACCCTCACAGTAGGGTTAGAAACACACTGTCCAGCAAGTATCTGGTGAGGACTTGAACTCGTGTGTGCCTAAGGTTCATGCTCTTTACCACTGTGTGCTGCTCCCTCTGGTGACAGCCTGGTGATTGAGTTAGTTAGTCACTGGGTTAGTTAGCTCCGAGTTCAGTGACTGAGCTGATCTTCCTCTGCCTCTCTGATAAGTTACTGAATCTCCCCAGGCCTTGGTTCTCATTAAAACAAGAGCATTTGGCTATACCAGAGCTTTTAAAAAATGTTTTAATGTAGTGGAACATTTACAAAATAAAATCCCTTTTAATTTAATAATTCAGTTCAGTTCAGTCGCGCAGTCGTGTCCGACTCTTTGCGACCCCATGAATCGCAGCACGCCAGGCCTCCCTGTCCATCACCAACTCCCGGAGTTCACTCAGACTCACGTCCATTGAGTCCGTGATGCCATCCAGCCATCTCATCCTCGGTCGTCCCTTTCTCCTCCTGCCCCCAATCCCTCCCAGCATCAGGGTCTTTTCCAATGAGTTAACTCTTCGCATGAGGTGGCCAAAGTACTGGAGTTTCAGTTTTAGCATCATTCCTTCCAAAGAAATCCCAGGGTTGATCTCCCTCAGAATGGACTGGTTGGATCTCCTTGCAGTCCAAGGGACTCTCAAGAGTCTTCTCCAACACCACAGTTCAAAAGCATCAATTCTTCTGCGCTCAGCCTTCTTCACAGTCCAACTCTCACATCCATACATGACCACAGGAAAACCATAGCCTTGACTAGACGGACCTTAGTCGGCAAAGTAATGTCTCTGCTTTTGAATATACTATCTAGGTTGGTCATAACTTTTCTTCCAAG
>SJXQ01007474.1:0-15782 GCA_006408695.1 Aepyceros melampus
GTGATATTGAATGGTTTGCCTTGGAGACGAACAGAGATCATTCTGTCGTTTTTGAGATTGCATCCAAGTACTGCATTTCAGACTCTTTCATTGACCATGATGGCTACTCCATTTCTTCTAAGGGATTCCTGCCCACAGTAGTAGATATAATGGTCATCTGAGTTAAATTCACCCATTCCAGTCCATTTTAGTTTGCTAATTCCTAGAATGTTGATGTTCACTCTTGCCGTCTCTTGTTTGACCACTTCCAATTTGCCTTGATTCATGGACCTGACATTCCAGGGTCCTATGCAATATTGCTCTTTATAGTATTGGACCTTGGTTCTATCACCAGTCACATCCACAACCGGGTATTGTTTTTGCTTTGGCTCCATCCCTTCATTCTCTCTGGAGTTATTTCTCCACTGATCTCCAGTAGCATATTGGGCACCTACTGACCTGGGGAGTTCCTCATTCAGTATCCTATCATTTTGCCTTTTCATACTGTTCATGGGGTTCTCAAGGCAAGAATACTGAAGTGGTTTGCCATTCCCTTCTGTGGACCACATTCTGTCAGACCTCTCCACCATGACCTGCCTGTCTTGGGTGGCCCCATAGGCATGGCTTAGTTTCATTGAGTTAGACCAGGCTGTGGCCATGTGATTAGATTGGCTAGTTTTCTGTGATTATGGTTTTAGCGTGTCTGCCCTCTGATTCCCTCTTGCAACACCTACCATCTTACCTGGGTTTCTCTTACCTTGGGTGTGGGGTATCTCTTCACGGTTGCTCCAGCAAAGTGCAGCCGCTGCTCCTTAACTTGGAAGAGGGGTATCTCCTCACGGCCGCCCCTCCTGACCTTGAACATGGAGTAGCTCCTCTCGGCCCTCCTGCGCCCATGCAGCCGCCACTCCTTGGACGTGGGGCAGGGCCTCTCGGCTGCCGCCCTCATTCTCCTATATATATTGAATGCATTCACTGAGTTTGCTGAATCCAAACCAGTTTCTTTGGGCCACTCTTTAGTGGAGACTTCCGTGTACCAAAGAATGACCTTAAAGGGTATTAAGATTGTTGATTTCAAGTCCTATTTCTAGGGATTCTGTATTAGCAAATTTGGGTATATCCAGGAATCTTTATTTTTTATAAAAGTCATGCTAGGTGACATCCTCTGAGAAACACTGTTCGAGGGCAAAATACAGACACTCCCTTGAGACTTTACCAAAGAAAAGCTCTCCCAGTCCCAGCTCTGCTGGGAACATCCTCAAGGAATCATGGCGGAATCAAAAAAAACCTCTCAATTACTCCTCCCTCCAAGTAGGGCACAAATCCCAGGTGGCTCAGTGGTAAAGAATCCACCTGCAATGCAGGAGACACAAGAGATGCAGGTTCAATCCCTGGGTCAGGAACATCCCCTGGAGGAGAAATGCCAACCCACTCCAGTATTCTTGCCTGGGAAATCCCACGGACAGAGGAGCCTGGCGGGCTACAGTCTGTAGGGTCGCAAAGAATCTGACATGACTAAGCACAGCACAGCCAGGTGCTGGGAAATACATGAAAAGTTTAGGCTTGAAGCTGAGAGATGATAGGTAAAATCCAAACAGATATTCTAATATTTCTTACAACACTTTGGTTAGGCATATCTAAATAATAGATCATTTCGGCTTAGGCAGAAAAAACTGAGAATAGCTTTGGCTTAGGTATGGCTTACCTGCCTATGCTGTCTTGATTCAGGCCTGCTAAAATGCAGCCAGAGACTGCTAGACCTTCCTCATAGAAGATGGGGATGCTTGTATCTCACTTCCACGTCCTGTTCCTATGCTATCTATCATTCATCTCCACCACTCTGCAAGTTCCATTATGGAACTTGTCATTCAAAGAACTGGCTTCACAGACCCTTGACTTCTATGCTATAGGCATAGAAAACTTTTTGAGAGGATGAACTGTCTTGCTTACTCCTTTATGTCCACTGCCCAACACAGTACCAGGCATAGAATATGAGCTCAAAAAATAACAACATCTTGTTTAAATATTGTGATTGTTGCTTTCTTGTAATAGGGAAGAAACTTTGTATTCTATTACAAGTTAATCACTAAAGAGATGTTGTCTATAAGCTTAAATTATATGTAGTGACTCATCTCTGGGAACCCTGCCTCCCAGGTAATGATCATTAAGCTAAAAATACCTTTGTTTAGCTCACAAGAAACATCCTGACCAGGCCCATCTGTGAATGTCTGCAGGAAGGAAGAAATGAACACATCCCCTTCAAAGGCTGATGGGAATCAGGAATTCTTTGGCTTTACTCTCTTCCCTTTGAGTATAAAAGGAGCCTGAATTCTAATTCAGGCAGGATGGTTCTTTGGGACACAAGTCTGTCATCTTCTGTTTGCCAGTTTTCCAAATAAAGTCACTATTCCTTGCCCAAACAACTTGTCTCTCAACATGGAAACAGAGAACAATGACTTAGATAGACTTTTTCAACTTGTAATTAAAAAAACAGAAAAAGTTTAAGACTAATTCATCATGATGTAGATTTATGCTTCAGACACTTAAAAGGCTGAGGCATAATGAGCCAAATAATAATGAGACAGGTATCAGAGATGAGAGTTAAAGGCAACCTTAGTCATTACCTCAATCTGCGCTGTTCAGTGAAGCAGCCACGGCCACTTGTGACTATCAGGCACTTAAAACTGAAGCACACTGTAGTGTAAAACACATCAAAGATTCGGCATGAGGAAATATGCAATTTATCTCAATTTTTAAATTGGTGTATGCTGACAAGATACTATTTTAGATACACTGAGTTAAAAATTATATTAAAAATTAAAAAACACCAATATCATATTGAGGTGTGGAAAACAAGGAGGGAGCACTTACTGCCAAGGTGACGTCGGGGAAGACCTCTCATTCAATAGCACATGCTGGGAAGGGCTCATTACTCCACACCTTGTAGCATTAATCGGTAGAAATCAGTTGCATTTTTGCTCTTCTGAGAGCTACAAGAATTTAATTTTCCTTGATTAATCCCAATATGCTGAAAAGCTATATTTACTCAAATGTTAGCAGATGAAGGGTTGCTTGGAAATATATATGCTGCTAAGTTGCTTCAGTCATGTCCAACTCTGTGCGACCTCATAGACAGCCTCCCACCAGGCTCCCCCGTCCCTGGGGTTCTCCAGGCAAGAACACTGGAGTGGGTTGCCATTTCCTTCTCCAGTGCATGAAAGTGAAGTCGCTCAGTTGTATCCGACTCTTCACGACCCCATGGACTGCAGCCCACCAGGCTCCTCCATCCTTGGGATTTTCCAGGCAAGAGTACTGGAGTGGGGTGCCATTGCCTTCTCCAGAAATATATATAGGCATTATTTTAAATTATATTTATGAAGAATGTGGCCACAGACTTATAAATCCCCACTGCTATAAATGATGCCAGTGATTCATACTTAAGTCACACGTGGAATTTTCAGACAGAGGACTCTAGGAATAAAGACATAAATTTTACTAACATTTCCCCAAACTGGTATTTGAGGAAAGAAAATTAGCTCTTATGGCTGTGAGGAATGGGACGCTTTTTTATATTGAGAGAACTGCCTGAGCAAGTTATACAATTCCCAACACGTCTGTTTTTAGCTAGCAAGGGGAAATCTGATAGAATATTTCTGAGTTCTTTGATGAAAAAGGTGATAGGACACATTTAGAGAGTGTTCTCAGTAACAAAGGGGCTCCCGGACACATAGCTGCTCGAGACAGCATACGTTAGGGGAACAGTGAAAACATTACTATTCGTCATAATAAAACGTTTCATTCTTTCTCAGATGCCAAGAAACAGTCAAATGTTTTGGGCCAATTCCAACTCCTTTTGGTCAGCCCTCTCTTACCTCTTGTGGGTGTTCTTTTAGCAGCAATGAGAAGGAAAAAAAAAAAAATGAACTAGGAGATGCGCCCTCCAGGAAGCAGAGGGAGTGAGCATACCAACAGTTCCTGTGTTAGGTGTGGAGGCAGCTGCTGAGTCTCAAATACACACAGAAAGGCAAATTGAAGGATCAAGGACACAGTATCGTGTTTCCCCCAACTGCATTTGATACCTCGCATTTCTATTGCTTTTTCTTAGAATAAATATAAAATTGATCTTCACATGGCTCTTCTAGAGCAGGTCCTGGTTTTGTCTTTCAGATTAATAGAGGAAATCATTCTATTCTTCTTCCAATCTTGAAGCATAAAACTTGGGTCTACAGGAGCCCCAGGAGTGAAAGCTTTGTGTGCTTCAGTCACCAAAACAAAGTTAGGCAAGTTCACTTCATTAATTGAAACCTAGTTATGGTTTACACATATATTTTTACACACTGACAATGATGTAATATTGAGGAAATGTCTTTATTAAGTATATTTTAAAACATGATGATGAATTTTCACAAATCATTCATTTATCTCCTGGATCTGTTGACAGGAGAGAGTACTACATGAAAGCAGGAGCATTTACAATAGAAAGAGATCTGAACCAATCCCTTAGGGATACCACAAGGGTAAAATTCCATGCTTAGCCATGTCATTAAGGGCCTCAGAATACCTGGAGGAGACAGGACTGGACCATACAGAGAGGGAATTGGTGGCCACAAAGCTGATGTGATGATCTGAAGGACTGCCTCACCACATGCTGTCAAAATACCTGGATTCCACCTTCAGAGCCAAACTATGACCTCCAGAAAGATCAATTGACCTCCAAAAAGAAAAATGTGCAAGTGTTTTACCGCAAGAAGTGTTGCATTACTTTATTAATTCCACACTTGGCATGGATAAGATAAGCACATTGTGATGTTCCCTAGTGAAATGGCTCAATGGGAAAGAAGAGTTTGAAGATGAGATGAGAGTTACAGATTATCCTGAGTAGGGATCTTGCTTGCGTTTGCGGAGAGGTGGCAGATGGCAAGCCAACGGTCAAGTGTGTGGACCCTGAATAAGGGTGGGTAGAAGTTAGAAAGGGATAAGGGCAAAGTCTCAGGGCCTGGCACTCTGGATCATTTGATGGTAAATCCTACCAAGTGAGGGCAGAAGGTTTCAGATCCTGGAAACTGAGAAAATGTCTCACCATTTGGTCAGGTGAGGCTGAAAGGAAAAATCTACTTTGAGGGAATGGGGATAGTGTTTTTAATGAGAAGTGCAGCTCTGGGGAAAGCATTGCAATTCTCACTGCTGACAAGCTCAAGGAAAGTGTTTTTGAGATGGTGGAATGTGAGTCACTGTGGAAACAGATGGAAATTTGTGTTTTAACAATTATATATGTTTAATATCTATTAGAAAAATATAAGTAGCATACCGAACCTATGATTTCATGAAAACTACAATTTAGAAAGAAGCTGAAGTAAAAAAAAAAAAAAAAACAGCTAATTTAGAGGAAAACATTAACTGGATAAGAAAAATCATAAAAGCATATGAATGAAGTGTGTAAAACACTATTTTAGAAATATTTGGAAATCAATGTAACACTGGTCTATTTAAGAGTTGTGGTATATTTTTCTGTTGTTTAGTCATGGAGTCATGTCCAATTCTTTTTTCAACCCCATGGACTATAGCTCACTAGGCTCCTCTATCCAAGCAATTCTCCAGGCAAGAATACTGGAGTGGGTTGCCATTCCCTTCTCCGGGGGATCTTCCAGACCCAGGGATTGAACTCTAGGCTCACGCATCATCTGAGCCACCAGGAAAGCTCATAAATGTAAAGTGCTTTGCAAACCTGAAAAATGGCTAAGATCTCAAAAAAATGGTTGTTTTGAATTGTTATTATCCCTTTTACCTCTGTAGTTTTTTCCATTTAAAAAAAAATGCCTTTAATCTTTATCACTCCTCTATAGATATGATACATACTTTGGTTTTGTATGTCATGGTATTGTTATAAAAGATCAAGGCAAAGTAGAGTTTACTCCCAAAGGAACTCCTGACAAAATGCCTCCCTGGGTGATTCAACCACAACTGTTCTCTGCTCCTTATGCATTTCTCTTTTGATTCTAATCCCAGAAGATCCCAATAGTCTACCTCCTTTTTTTTTTTTTTTTTGGTGGAAGCCAAAATGCCAGGAAGGCTTCGTGATGATCCTTTACACATTTGAAACTTCCACAAGAGCAGACCGACCTTGTAAGTACATGACACGTTCCTTAATTTGTGGGTCAGACGCCTCTTTTAGAAAGACATTGAAAAGCAGTCTTCTGTTTCTTTATCTAGATTCCATGTGCCAATTGCGGGGCCCACATAATACCAGGAGAGGGCCACAAGGAGACATTGCTGACCCAACATTCTCTAGTGCCAAACTGATCAGGGGAAGCTTTCTAGAGCTGAATCCTAACACTCATTGTTTAAACTATTAGCCTAACCTAACAGGAATCTAAACTATCAGATAACGAAGGCAAGGCTATCCTACTTTGAAGCAGCCTTTTGCAATCCCTTCAGTGTTTGTATAATATACTTTCAATAATGAAGCTTTGATTGTCATCACCATCCTGCTGATCACCACTGCCACCATGGTTTGACTCGCAGAATACTGCCTTTGTAACCAGCACAGGTTCTGGTGTGAGTCCCAGGCCTACTGCATACTGGGTGACCTTTAACCAGCTCTTTTTTCAGAGGCAGGGGGTTGGGGGGATACACCACGTGACTTGGAGGATTTAGTTCCCCATCCAAGGATTGAACCTGGGCCACAGCAATGAAAGTACTGAGTCCTAACCGCTGACTGCCAGGGAATCGCATAGCTAGTTCTCGTATTTCTCGGTTTCCCAGACTATAAAATGGGAAGCACATGTAACGCATAGCAGAGTGTCTGTGCTGTATGTGGCCGACTGTGAGCAAAACACGATATAAATGTTGAGGCTGATGATGTCACACAAATACCAACAGGCTGTGAAAAGGTCTATTGTGATGAGGTTTTGGGGAGGGCATGGCAGGACTCCCAAGCTGGTCCAAAAATATCTTGGGAGAGCAAGTGAAGGAGGCTGAGTGGGGGCTCATTGTGGTTAGTAGGTAAGGCACGCTGAGGGTGGGACCTTTCTGGTTTGAGTCTCCCACTGGTGCCAAAGGAGGGAGCACTGGCTATCTTTATTTCCCCCAGATGAGGGACACAAGGGACGGAAAGGCTTAAAAGCTGTGAGCAGTGAAACATCAAAAAAAAAAAAAAAATGCATTGGAGCAAGTGGCCAGTAAACGATGCCCATTACTATGTTTCCTTTCCTCTAGTCTCAAGGTCCTATTACACGGCTCTCAAGGATTTTGGACCTATTCATGTGACAGACCATAGAAACTGAACATATAGATGTTATCTGTTATAAAAAGGTCTTTCACTTAAACCTCACTTGGCTATACACCACAGGTTTTAGAGTTCCTGGGTGCCATTTACTGACAAATAAAGCATCACCCTGAATGCATTCCTATTGTCTCCAAAAGATCAAATTCATGTTCCTATGTGAGCACTTCATTAGCAATGGATGTATATGTAGGTATGACTGTATATGTTTCTGTGCATATCATAATAAAATATGATAACTGATTATAACATTACTATCACTATATTAGAATAATTTTTCCATTTTTATCAGTCTTTGAGATGGTTCAGTTCAGTTGCTCAGTCATGTCTGACTCTTTGCAACCCCATGAACAGCAGCATGCCAGGCCTCCCAGTCCATCACCAACTCCCAGAATCCACCCAAACGCATGTCCACTGAGTTGATGATGCCATCCAACCATCTCATCCTGTCATCCCCTTCTCCTCCTGCCCCCAATCCCTCCCAGCATCAGGGTCTTTTCCAGTGAGTCAACTCTTCGCATCAGGTGGCCAAAGTATTGGAGTTTCAGCTTCAACATCAGTCCTTCCAAAGAAAACCCAGGGCTGATCTCCTTTAGAATGGACTGGTTGGATGTCCTTGCAGTCCAAGGGATTCTCAAGAGTCTTCTCCAACACTACAGTTCAAAAGCATCAATTCTTAAGCACTCAGCTTTCTGTATAGTCCAACTCTCACATCCATACATGACCACTAGAAAAATCATAGCCTTGATGGACCTTTGTTGGCAAAGTAATGTCTCTGCTTTTGAATATGCAATCTAGGTTGGTCATAACTTTCCTTCCAAGGAGTAAGCGTCTTTTAATTTCATGGCTGCAATCACCATCTGCAGTGACTTTGGGGCCCAGAAAAATAAAGTCAGCCACTGTTTCCACTGTTTCCCCATCTATCTGACATGAAGTGATGGCACCAGATGCCATGATCTTCATTTTCTGAATGTTGAGCTTTAAGCCAGCTTTTCCACTCTCCTCTTTCACTTTCAACAAGAGGCTTTTTAGCTCCTCTTCACTTTCTGCCATAAGGGTGGTGTCATCTGCATATCTGAGGTTATTGATATTTCTCCTGGCAATCTTGATTCCAGCTTGTGCTTCTTCCAGCCCAGCGTTTCTCATGATGTACTCTGCATAGAAGTTAAATAAGGCGGGTGACAATATACAGCCTTGACGTACTCCTTTTCCTATTTGGAACCAGTCTGTTGTTCCATGTCCAGTTCTAACTGGTGCTTCCTGACCCACATACAGGTTTCTCAAGAGGCAGGTTAGGTGGTCTGGTATGCCCATCTCTTTCAGAATTTTCCACAGTTGATTATCATCCACACAGTCAAAGGCTTTGTCATAGTCAATAAAGCAGAAATAGATGTTTTTCTGGAACTCTCTTGCTTTTTCCATGATCCAGTGGATGTTGGCAATTTGATCTCTGGTTCCTCTGTCTTTTCTAAAACCAGCTTGAACACCTGGAAGTTCACAGTTCACGTATTACTGAAGCCTGGCTTGGAGAATTTTGAGCATTACTTTACTAGCCTGTGAGATGAGTGCAATTGTGTGGTAGTTTGAGAATTCTTTGGCATTGCCTTTCTTTGGGATTGGAATGAAAACTGACCTTTTCCAGTCCTGTGGCCACTGCTGAGTTTTCCAAATTTGCTGGCATACTGAGTGCAGCACTTCCACAGGATTTGAAAGAGCTCAACTGGAATTCCATCACCTCCACTACTTTTGTTCGTAGTGATGCTTCCTAAGGCCCACTTGACTTCACATTCCAAGATGTCTGGCTCTAGATAAGTCATCACATCATCATGATTATCTGGGTTGTGAAGATCTTTTTTGTACAGTTCTTCTGTGTATTCTTGCCACCTCTTAATATCTTCTGCTTCTGTTAGGTCCCTACCATTTCTGTCCTTTATCGAGGCCATCTTTGCATGAAATGTTCTCTTGGTATCTCTAACTTTCTTGAGATCTCTAGTCTTTCCCATTCTGTTGTTTTCCTCTATTTCTTTTCATTGATTGCTGAGGAAGGCTTTCTTATCTCTTCTTGCTATTTTTTGGAACTCTGCATCCAAATGCATATATCTTTCCTTTTCTCCTTTTCTTTTCGCTTCTGGTCTTTTCACATCTATTTGTAAGGCCTCCTCAGACAGCCATTTTGCCTTTTTGCATTTCTTTTCCATGGGGATGGTCTTGATCCCTGTCTCCTATACAATGTCATGAACCCCATTCCACAGTTCATCAGCCACTCTATCAGATCTAGGCCCTTAAATCTATTTTCCATTTCCACTGTATAGTCACAAGGGATTTGATTTAGGTCATACCTGAATGGTTTAGTGGTTTTCTCCACTTGCTTCAATTTCAGTCTGAATTTGGCAATAAGGAGTTCATGATCTGAGCCACAGTCAGCTCCTGGTCTTGTTTTTGCTGATTGTATAGAGCTTTTCCACCTTTGGCTGCAACGAACATAATCAATCTGATTTCGGTGTCGACCATCTGGTGATGTCCATGTGTAAAGTCTTCTCTTGAGATGGTTAAAAGTATTAATATTAATCTCAGGAATATAGGAATATGAGTGATAGGTGTGCTATTACTTTAAATTTTGATGCAAAAGTCGAGGAGAGCTTTAGTGTTGTGGTTTGTGTATCAGTTTTATTGTAGCATGATTTACATGCAATAAATGTAATAATTTTAGGTGTACAATATGATGAATTAGGCTTCCCAGGATGGCACTAGTGGTAAAGAATCCACCTGCCAATGCAGGAGACTTAAGAGACGCAGATTCGACCCCTGCGTCGGGAAAATCCCCTGGAGTAGGAAATGGCTGCCTATCCCAGTATTCTTGCCCAGAAAATTCCGTGGACAGAGGATCCTGGCAGGCTACAGCTCATGCAGCTGCAGCAAGTCAGATACAACTGAGCACACATACACACACAATGAATTCTATAAATGTACAGTCATGTAGCTACCATAAGTAATCATCACATTGCATCACCCCATAGAATTCTCTTTCAATCCTTGTAGTCAGTCTCCTTCCCAGAATGCCTAGCAACCAACCACTGATCTGATTTCTATTACTATGAAAGTGAAGTGAAAGTGAAGTTGCTTAGTTGTGTCCGACTCTTTGTGACACCATGGACTGTAGCCTACCAGGCTCCTCTGTCCATGGATTTTCCAGGCAGGAATACTGGAATGGGTTGCCATTTACTTCTCCAGGGGATCTTCCTGACCCAGGGATCAAACCCGGGTCTCCCGCATTGTAGGCAGACGCTTTACTGTCTGAGCTCTAAGGTCTATTGCTGTAGGTTTACCTTTTGAGAATTTTATATAAATGAAATCATACAGTGTGGTGTCAAGTTCCTAGTGTTGGTTTGCTATTGCTGTTGTAACAGATTACCACAAAAAGTAGCTTAAAACAGCGCAAGTTCTTTATCTCAAGTTCTCTGGGTCTCAGGTCCAGGTGTGGTGTGGCTCAGCTGGGTCTTCTGCTTAGATTTCACAAGGTCAAAATCATAAGGCAGCGCTATGCTCCTAACTGGAGACTCTGGAAGACAATCTGCTTCCAAGCTCATTCAGGTTGTTGGCAGAACTCAGTTCCTTGCAGCTGTGGGACTGAGATTTTCCTGCTGGCTGCCAGCTGGGGTTCTCCTTAGCTCCTTTCTGTAGTGGTTGTACATGGCCCTCCAATATCTCAGAATCAGCAAAGGCACATCACATTCTTGTCAAGCTTGGAATCTTTTGGACTCTTCCCTTTCTGGCTGTATCTCTATGACTCCAGCTGGAGAAAGTTCTGTGCTTCTAAAGGCTCATGTGATTAGACTGGGTCCACCTGGATTAGCCGGGATAATCTCCTTACATGTTAAATCCTTCAACTTTAACAAAAGCATTCTGCAGATGTTAAGATTATTTAATGCAATATATTCATAGAGTCCAGGGATTAGGGCATGGACATCTTTTGGAGGGCATTCTACCCACCTCACTGCTTCACTTTATATAATGCTTTTAAGGTTCACCTATGCTATTATCTGTATCAAACACAGGTTTTTTTGTTTGTTTGTTTGTTTGTTTTTGGTTGAGTACGAGGCCATTATAAAGATGTTCCACAATTTGTTTATTCATTACTAGTTGATGGCCACTTGGGCTGTTGCCAGTTTTTGTCTAAAATTAATGAAGTTGCTGTGAGACATCTGTTACAAGTCTTTGTATAAATATATATTTTCTCTTGTGTAAGAATATTTCACTTTAGGGAAAAATGTCAAATTATTTTCCAAAGTTGCAGTACCATTCTGCATATCACCAGAAGTATTTGAGAATTCTAGCTGTTCCACATTTTCAGCAACAGTTTGTATTGTCAGCTAAAAATACAAGTAGTTCCTTTATGAGTGTGATGGGTATAGAGAGGTCTTTCACTGCAGTTTCAATGCCCTAGTGGCTGATAATGTTGAACATCTTTTCACGCATTCATTTGCCATGTATGTTTTTTGGTGAAGTCTTTTTTTTTTTTTTTTTTTGCTTTTTAAAAAAATAGCTGTCTTATTGAGCTGAGAATTTTTTTTATGTATTCTGGTTACAAGTGCTTTATCAGATATAAATTTTGCAAACACTTTCTCATAATCTGTGACTTACCTTTTCATCTTCATATATCTCTTTTGAAGAGCAAAACATTCTAATTTTGCAGAAGTACAATTTAGCATTTTTCTTTTATGTTTGGTGCTATTTGAGAAATCTTTATCTAATGCAAAGTCACCGAGAGTTTTCTATGTTTTATTCTAGAAATATTAGACTTTAGCTCTGACCTATAGTTTTGTGATCCATTTTGACAATTTTTGAATATGATGTCAAATAAGGCTGCATGTTTTTCTTTTGCACATGGATGTTTTATTACTAACATCAAGTGTTTAAAGATTATCCCTTTCCCTGTCACCTTTGGTGAAAACCAATTGGCCATGCATCTGTAAGTCTATTTCTGGACTCTCCTGTTTTACTGGATTGTCTATCATTATGCCAAACCACATTGCTTTCATTACTACAGATGGCTATAATAACTCTCATAGTATGTCCTCTAATTTTATTCTTTCAAAATTGTTTTGTCTATCCTAATTTCTATACAGGCAGCCCATCAAGTTCTACCCTCGAAAAACTGTTGGGATTTTGATGGGGATTATACCAAAACTATAAATCAATTTAGAGAGAACTGACTTCTTAACAATATTAGTCATTAGACTGATGACCATTGTATATATCTCTATTTAGTGAAGTCTTTTTAGATTTCTACCAGCAATGCTGTGTAGCTTTTAGTGTAGCATCTTACAAATTTTTTCTTAAATTTATCCCTAAGTATTCAAACATTTTTCAGTTCAGTTCAGTGGCTCAGTCATGTCCGACTCTTTGCAACCCCATGAATTGCAGCATGCCAGGCCTCCCTGTCCATCACCAACTCCCAGAGTTTACTCAGACCCATGTCCATCGAGTTGGTGATGCCATCCAGCCATCTCATCCTCTGTCATCCCCTTCTCCTCCTGCCTCTAATCCCTCCCAGCATCAGAGTCTTTTCCAATGAGTCAACTCTTCACATGAGGTGGCCAAAGTACTTGAGTTTCAGCTTTAGCATCACTCCTTCCAAAGGACACCCAGGGCTTGTCCAACAATGGACTTGTTGGATTTCCTTGCAGTCCAAAGGACTCTCAAGAGTCTTCTCCAACACCACAGTTCAAAAGCATCAATTCTTCAGCACTCAGCTTTATTCACAAACTATTGTAAATGGTTTCTAACTTCAATTACTATTTTTTAAAATCGGTATTGGCTTAGTTGAATTATTTAACTCAAGTTTCTGTTTCTTAATTTATAAATTGAATATGTCACATCCATTTTGCAAGGTTAGCACAAACATTAAAGAAAATATACCTAAATTCACAAACTATTGTAAATGGTTTCTAACTTCAATTACTATTTTTTAAAATCGGTATTGGCTTAGTTGAATTATTTAACTCAAGTTTCTGTTTCTTAATTTATAAATTGAATATGTCACATCCATTTTGCAAGGTTAGCACAAACATTAAAGAAAATATACCTAGAAGTAAAAATTATAGGATAGATACTCTAGAGAAGTCATCTTATTTAAGGCATAAAATAATACTTTTAGGTAAGTACTTGTCAGTCAAATGATGATGTAACTACCCCCCCCAACCCAACCCCCTGCAAAAAGTTTGTCCACATCTAAATACCTGGCACCTTTGAATGTAATCTTATTTGGGGAAAGTGTCTTTGAATATGAAACTAAGGATCTCAAGAGGATATTATCCTGGCTAATCTAAGTGGACTCCAAATCCAATGACAAGTGTCCTAAGAAGAGAAGACAAAGGCAGAGAATGGAGTTTTACAACCACAAGTCAAGGAACACTCTGGATAATAAGAGCTGGAAGAGGCAAGGAAGAATTCTCTGCTAGAGGCTTCAGATGGACCTGCTAATACCTTACTTTTGGATTTCTGGCCTCCAACAAAACTATAAGACAATAAATCTGTTGTTTTAAACCACCTGGTTTGTGATAATTTGTTGTGGCAACCCTAAAGAAAGGAATGCCAAAGACTATGCTTTCACATTGTGGTGTTGGACAGGCCTCTTCAGAGTCCTGTGGACTGCAAGGAGATCAAGCGAGTCAGTCCTAAAGGAAATCAACTCTGAATATTCATTTGAAGGACTGATGCTGAAGGTGAAGCTCCGATACTTTGGCCACTTGATACAAAGAGCTGACTCACTGGAAAAGACTCTGATGCTGAGAAAGATTGAATGCAAAAGGAGAAGAGGGCAGCAGAGGATGAGATGATTAGATAGCATCACATCTGATGGACATGAATTTGAGCAAACTCCAGGAGACAGTGGAGGACAGAGGAGCCTGGCGTGCTGCAGTCCATGGGGTCGCAAAGAGTTGGCGCAACTTAGTGACTGAAAAACAACAACAAATTAATGAATACAGTACTATTATCCTCGTTTCACAGACACTGAAACTTCATGCCAGAGAAATTAAGTAACTTTCAAGGTTCCACAGCTATCAATCAAACAATTTTTCCTGCCTGAATCTTCTGTGCTTAATCATTTCACTATATTCCACCTTATACATGCTAGGTTTTGTGGTCCTCACAGAAGGCAGCACTAGTCTCCTTCTCCTTACAACCTTTAAAACATAATTCCTAAAAATAAAGAAACTGGGGTTATAGTACAAAAACACACTGACAGCCTCCTAAGTACCCAAAGCTGTTGTCCAACTGGCTCTTGGTTTTCTTTTTCAATTGGGCTTTTTCTCTTATTTCTGATGCTTTTTAGGATCTCTATATAGATATAGCAGAGCTAAAATTTACTTTGCTTCCTACACAAAGGGTTGAGCAGAAGAGAAGGAATGGTGTCCAGAACAAAATATATTTAACTTTTGATAAACAAAAAGAGATTAATTATAATCAATTATTTAGAGAGGGATGTTGAAATCCTCAACTATAAATTATGTATTTTCTTTTTCATTCTATCAAGTTTCATCTAAACTGCTAAAAACTCATTCATCTAAAAACTCTAATATTAAATATTTAGAATTAACTACTGATGAAATGGTTATCTTTATGAAATGACCCTGATCTTCTTTGTCCTAAAATCTAATTTGGTACTATAAAGGCAGCTGCGAGCCGGCGCAGTAGGTGGCTGCGCACTAGGTAGCTACGACCCGGCACTAGGCGCGGCCGAGAAGAGCTACCCCGCGTCCCAGGTCAGGGGCGGAGGCAGGGGGCAGCGACCCCCATGTCCCAGGTCACAGGCGGAGGCGGGGGGCAGCGACCCCAGGGGCAGAGGTAGGAGGAGCTATCCCAGGTCCGAGGTCAGGGATGGCAGGGAAAAGCGACCCCGCGATGGAGGACAGGGGCGGTGACCCTGAGGAGCCAGCCCGAGGCCAGGGGAGGCGGCTAGGAGGGCCACCCACGCTGGAAGCCAGGGCCGGTGGCCAGGAGGAGCAACCCGAAGAGCCTTGGCTGCGCAGGCGCAGGAGGGCCTAGCGGACCTATCCCAGTTGACGGTCAGGAACTGCGGCGGTAAGGAGATACCCCTCGTCCAAGGTAAGGAGCAGCGGCTGTGCTTTGCTGGAGCACTCCTGAAGAGATACTCCACAAGGTAAGAGAAACCCAAGTAAGATGGTAGGTGTTGCAAGAGGGCATCAGAGGGCAAACACACTGAAACCATACTCACAGAAAACTAGTCAATCTAATCACTCTAGGACTATAGCCTTGTCTAACTCAATGAATGCTACTGGAGACCTGTGAAGAAATAACTCCAGACAGAATGAAGGGATAGAGCCAAAGCAAAAACAATCCCCAGTTATGGATGTGACTGCTGATAGAAGCAAGATCCGATGCTGTAAAGAGCAGTATTGCATAGGAACCTGGAATATCAGGTCCATGAATCAAGGCAAATTGGAAGTGGTCAAACAAGAGATGGCATGGGTGAACGTCGACATTCTAGGAATCAGTG
>SJXQ01007474.1:19375-95650 GCA_006408695.1 Aepyceros melampus
GAGGATGAGATGGCTGGATGGCATCAGAGACTCAATGGACGTGAGTCTGAGTGAACTCCGGGAGTTGGTGATGGACAGGGAGGCCTGGCATGCTGCGATTCATGGGGTCGCAAAGAGTCGGACACGACTGCGCGACTGAACTGAACTGACTGGATTGCAAGGAGATCCAACCAGTCCATTCTGAAGAATATCAGCCCTGGGTGTTCTTTGGAAGGAATGATGCTAAAGCTGAAACTCCAGTACTTTGGCCACCTAATGGGAAGAGTTGACCCATTGGAAAAGACTGTGATGCTGGGAAGGATTGGGGGCAGGAGGAGAAGGGGACGACCGAGGATGAGATGGCTGGATGGCATCACTGACTCGATAGATGTGAGTCTGAGTGAACTCCAGGAAATGGTGATGGACAATGAGGCCTGGCGTGCTGCAATTCATGGGGTCGCAAAGAGTCGGATACGACTGAGCAACTGAACTGACTGATAAAATTTACTTCAGCATGGTGTATGTTTTTCTGTCTTTGTGCTTATATTTACATCTTTATATTTAAAGAAGGTTTCTGGTAGAGAGTGTATAGTTGGTTCTTGCTTTTGACAACCTTTGCCATCTAAATTGGGTGGCTTGCCTGCTGGTGCTGCTAAGTCGCTTCAGTCATGTGTCCGACTCTGTGTGACCCCATAGATGACAGCCTACCAGGCTCCTCTGTCCCTGGGATTCTCCAGGCAAGAACACTGGAGTGGGCTGCCATTTCCTTCTCCAATGAATGAAAGTGAAAAGTGAAAGTGAAGTCACTCAGTCGTGTCTAACTGTTAGTGACCCCATGGACTGCAGCCCACCAGGCTCCTCCGTCCATGGGATTTTCCAGGCAAGAGGCCTAGTTACACTTAATGCAATTATCAATACAGTTGGTTTTAAATCTACCATTGTCTTGATTTAGACTGGTTTAACAAAATAAGGTAGATTAGATGACTTAAAGTTACAGGAGTTTACTTCTCACAGTTCTGGAGGATGGGAAGTCCACGACTAAAGTGTCTGGTGAGGACCCACTTCCTGCTTCATAGAAAGAATATCTTTTCACTGAGTCCTTACATAATGGAAGGGGGCAAGGAAGCTCTCTTGGGCCCCTTTTATAAGGGCACTAATCACATTTATAAGGGCTCCACCCTCAATCTAGTTGATCACCTCCCAAAGGTCTCACCTCCAAATACTATGTTGAGGATTAATTTTCAACATATGGATTGAGGGAAGGGCACAAACATTCAATCTATAGTAACCACGTGCCTTTTTTTTTTTCCCCCTGGGTTTTGTCACCTTTTCCTTCTTTTCCTTCCTTCAATGGATTATGTTTCTATAGTTTCATTTTCTATTATTGGTTTGTTTTTTGGTTTGACTTATTTTCTGGGTTTTGTGAGATTTTCTTGTTTTCTGATTTTTCTATAATTTACAGTGTATATCTTTCACTGATTATAATTTACTTTCAAATATGTCATTTTCATATTCAGTATAAGAACCTTACAGCAGTATATGTTCATTCCATATCCCCATCTTTGTACTACTATTGTAATACATTTCACATTTACTTATAAACCTAGAGTACATTACTACTTTTACTGATCAATTATATTTTCAAGAGATTTAAAAATTGAGTGAAGTAAGCCAGAAAGAAAAACACCAATACAGTATACTAACACATATATATGAAATTTAGAAAGAAAAAAAAAGGGAAAAAATCTAATATACTTAATCATGTATTTGCCAATGTGGTGCTCTTCATTCATTTATTTGTAAGATGTGCATTTCCATCTGAAATAACTTTTTCCTTCCGCCTAAATGACTTTTCTGTTTTCTTGTAGGGACAACATGCTAGTAACAAACTCAGTTTTTATATATATGAAAAGTCTTTTGAAAGATCTTTTTGCTGAGCTTATAATTTTTCCTGTGAATACTTTAAAGATGTAAATCCATGTGTTCTTCATTTTTTAATGAGTAGACTACAGTTATTATTAGTTTAGCCATAGACTGTATTGTGTGGTTAAATAGGGTTAAATGAAGTCACAAGGGTGGAGTCCTTATCCCATAGGATTGGTGGCATTATAAGAAGAGGGAGATCTCTCTCTCTCTTCTCCTCCCTGTGTACATGCACAGGACAAAGACCATGTAAGCACACAGCCAGGAAGCTGTCATCCACTAATCAGGAAGACATCCTTCACCAGAATTCAACCATGCCAGCATGTGATCTCAAACTGCCAGCTTCTAGAACTGGAAGAAAATAAATTTATGTTATATAAGCTACCAAGCCCTTGCCATTGTATTATAGCAGAGAGAACTAACAAATATATCCTAATTCTCCTATATGTAGGTTTCTGTTTTCTATTAGTAGTTCCCAGAATTTGACTACGTTATGCCAAATGTGGTTTCCTTCATGTTTTCTGCTTAGTTCAGTTCAATTCAGTTGCTCAGTCGTGTCCGACTCTTTGCGACCCCATGAATCGCAGCACGCCAGGCCTCCCTGTCCATCACCATCTCCCGGAGTTCACTCAGAGTTGAGCCAATAGAGTAAGTGATGCCATCCAGCCATCTCATCCTCGGTCGTCCCCTTCTCCTCTTGCCCCCAGTCCCTCCCAGCATCAGAGTCTTTTCCAATGAGTCAACTCTTCCCATTAGGTGGCCAAAGTACTGGAGTTTCAGCTTCAGTATCATTCCTTCCAAAGAAATCCCAGAGCTGATATTCTTCAGAATGGACTGGTTGGATCTCCTTGCAGTCCAAGGGACTCTCAAGAGTCTTCTCCAACACCACAGTTCAAAAGCATCAATTCTTCGGTGCTCAGCTTTCTTCACAGTCCAACTCTCACATCCATACATGACCACTGGAAAAACCATAGCCCTGACTAGACGGACCTTAGTCGGCAAAGTAATGTCTCTGCTTTTCAATATGCAATCTAGGTTGGTCATAACTTTCTTTCCAAGGAGTAAGTGTCTTTTAATTTCATGGCTGCAGTCACCAATGCAATGATTTTGGAGCCCAGAAAAATAAAGTCTAACACTGTTTCCACTGTTTCCCCATCTATTTCCCATGAAGTGATGGGACCGGATGCCATGATCTTCGTTTTCTGAATGTTGAGCTTTAAGCCAACTTTTTCACTCTCCTCTTTCACTTTCATCAAGAGGCTTTTTAGTTCCTCTTCACTTTCTGCCATAAGGGTGGTGTCATCTGCATATGTAAGGTTATTGATATTTCTCCCGGCAATCTTGATTCCAGCTTGTGTTTCCAGTCCAGCATTTCTCATGATGTTCTCTCCATATAAGTTAAATAAGCAGGGTGACAATATATAGGCTTGACGTATTCCTTTTCCTATTTGGAACCAGTCTGTTGTTCCATGTCAATTCTAACTGTTGCTTCCTGGCCTGCATACAGATTTCTCAAGAGGCAGGTTAGGTGGTCTGGTATTTGGAAGTGAGAAATAGATTTAAGGGCCTAGATCTGATAGACAGAGTGCCTGATGAACTATGGAATGAGGTTCGTGACATTGTACAGGAGACAGAGATCAAGACCATCCCCATGGAAAAGAAATGCAAAAAAGCAAAATGGCTGTCTGGGGAGGCCTTACAAATACCTGGGAAAAGAAGAGAGGCGAAAAGCAAAGGAGAAAAGGAAAGATATAAGCATCTGAATGCAGAGTTCCAAAGAATAGCAAGGAGAGATAAGAAGCCTTCTTCAGCGATCAATGCAAAGAAATAGAGGAAAAGAACAGAATGGGAAAGACTGGAGATCTCTTCAAGAAAATTACAAATACCAAGGGAACATTTCATGCAAAGATGGGCTCAATAAAGGACAGAAATGGTCTGGACCTAACAGAAGCAGAAGATATTAAGAAGAGGTGGCAAGAATACACAGAAGAACTGTACAAAAAGGATCTTCATGACCCGGATAATCACGATGGTGTGATCACTCATCTAGAGCCAGACATCCTGGAATGTGAAGTCAAGTGGGCCTTAGAAAGCATCACTACAAACAAAGCTAGTGGAGGTCATGAAATTCCAGTTGAGCTCTTTCAAATCCTGAAAGATAATGCTGTGAAAGTGCTGCACTCAACATGCCAGCAAATTTGGAAAACTCCACAGTGGCCACAGGACTGATAAAGGTCAGTTTTCATTCCAATTCCAAAGAAAGGCAATGCCAAAGAATGCTCAAACTACCGCACAATTGCACTCGTCTCATATGCTAGTAAAGTAATGCTCAAAATTCTCCAAGCCAGGCTTCAGCAATACATGAACCGTGAACTCCCTGATGTTCAAGCTGGTTTTAGAAAAGGCAGAGGAACCAGAGATCAAATTGCCAACATCCTCTGGATCATGGAAAAAGCAAGAGTTCCAGATAAACATCTATTTCTGCTTAGAGTTAATGAATTTCTTGGATCTTTGGGTCTGTACTTCTCAACATATTTAAAAAATTTTGGCCATTATTTTTTCAAATAAATTTTCTGTTCCCCTCCCCAACCAAACCTTTTCTGGGACTTTACTTACAAATATAGTGGGCTGCTTGACCTTGTTCTATAATTTACAGTGTCCTATTCACTTTATTCCAGCCTTTTTTCTGTTTTATTTCAATAGTTTCTAGATCTCCAAATTCACTAGTTTTTTTTCTTCTGAAGTATCTCATCTGTTGTTCACTCCCTCTATGCTGTTTTTTGCCTCAGATATTGCATATTTCATCTCTAAAATTCCATTTGGGACTTTTTTATATCTTCCATTTATGATTTCCTCTATCTTCTTTAATATATTCAGTATTTTTATAGATTGTTTGATGTCCTTTTCTGCTAATTCTATAATCTGTAATTAATTTTTATAAATATATTTTGTCCAGTTTTATATTTATTTAAGATGGGGAAGTAAACTCAATCCTTATGATACTATTGTGTTTAGAAGTGGAAGTCTCTAATATTGTTGGGAAATTGTTGAAGAGAGTTATCTGCTTTATGTCCTAAGGGTATAGGCAATAATTAATCAATTAGGAAAATAAAAAAAATTATCACTGAGTTAATTTCCAGCTTGGTGATTACTAGTGTTTGCTACAACTGAGCAAAAGCTATGATTAGACGATTAGACACAGACATTGAGTATGTTTTGAAGGCTCTAAATGTTTGCTTTAAATAGAATAAAATGTTTTTATATCACTGTTTTTCTTTTCTTTTGATACATCACCACAATCACTAAATTTCTATAAGGCTGATGGTATTTCCTACGTTTGTACTCTTCTGTACCTCAGAAATATGCCTATACTACTGGAAGTGGTCTCACGGTTAGCTTCCAGCCATTTGGGGATCTTCACTTGCAAATGCCTAGCGTAGTTTACCTATGGAAATCCTACAGATGGAGTTTCCCAACTCTGGTTAGTATCTAATAAATGCTTAACATCTCTAGGCATTCCCAAAACTGTTATATGAAAAGGGAGTTGTAAAACTCTTCCCTTTTTGCACAAACCTCTACTACTTAGTTGAGATTAAAGTACTTGCTTAATTACTTGCTATATGGTAACTTCTTTGGAGAAAGCAATGTGTCTTGATGCATCCTGTGCTCACAGAGCCTATGCTGGGCACGTGATAAGTGCTGTGAATATTTGTAGAAACAAGTGAACAGACTGCTGTTTATACTGAATGGTGACAAGAAGCACCTTGATTATTTTGCTCTTATCTTTCAGAGTCTACACACTTGTGAATTCTTACACTTTCAGCTGACCATTGAAATAAATGAAAGGTAATAAAAATGACTAACTATTAATAAAACCTTAGATGTCGATGGTTATTGACAAAATGTTTTAGTCAGGGGCCCATCTGCAGTGGCCTATGAAAGCCAACATGCAGAATTTTAAAAGACCAGGTTACTAGCATCCGAATAAATTCCCAAAGGTGAATTCTTACCTTAAAGGCAAAACTTGACTCTGGTAGCATGAATTTTCATGGAAGCATACAAATTTAGCCTATCTTAAGATTATATTCCATAATTAAGAGTCCTTCTTTTACACATTATTCTGTATTTCACAATTTAATTTTACAGAGGAAGAGACAGTAAACATTTTGGCACAGTTGTGAAATACTTGTGGAAATTTACTTGTCAGCAGCTGGCCACTGCCATGTACTTTGTGTCCTTTTAGCCAAGCCCAAATCTGAAGGAAAATAACAGATGTTCAGTTAATCATTTTCCCGTTTGTGTGTGTGTATGTATGTGTGGCTGCCTTCCAAAGACATCAAACATAGGCTCTGCTTACTGATGGCCATTATGTTTGGTTCCAGACTACTCAACTGGCAAAAATAAAGTCAATCCTACATAGGTCATTTGGAAAATAGTTTATGACAAAAGTTCCAACAGCAATGTTCATCAGCAACTAGATCATAATTTGTGTTGTGTGTTCTGGGAATAAACGATGATGCTAGGTAGCTATGTGATCTTAATGACTAATGTTAGTGTGATGCATGACTAGGGAAGTTAACCAGTTGGTCTTTCCCTTTAGAAAGCTTGGTTCCACTATATTCTGTAGGTCATAGAGATAAATTAATAGAATGACTTCTGCATCTAATTTATTACAGTTATTACAACTGTCTGTAAATCTAGGTTTTACAGTTACATTAGTTAAATACCTATGTAAAAAACAGTTATTTCACCTTTTTCAATGTTAGAGACTTGCATGATACCTATGTAACAATTTTTTTTTTAATTCATCTATTTTTAGCTGTGCTGGGTCTTCATTGTTACATATGGGAACTACCCTTCCTTGCATTGCTTGCATCTCTCACTGTGGTGGCCTTTCTCTTGTTCTAGAGCACGGGTTCTGGGGCACACAGGCTTCAATAGTTGTTGCACGTGGACTCAGTAGCCATGATCCATGGGCCCTAGAGTGCTCAAGCTTAGTAGTTGTGGTGCATAGGCTTAGTTGCCCTGCAGCATGTGGGATCTTCTCAGACCAGGGATTGGACATGTGTCCCCTGAACTGGCAGGAAGACTCCCAACCGACCATCAGGAAAGTCCAAGTAACAGAATTTTAAATCATTATTTCAATTTAGCATTCAAAGGCAACCAACTAGCTGATAACTCAGCAATATAGATAACTATAATATTTATATAGGCAAAGTTACCTTAAGTGATTTACAAACTTGATTCACACCTTGAAACAGGGTAGGATTAGGGCTAAATGAGTTATGACTGTGATATAGTGAGTTCTACATTTTTCAAAGAAGCAGATGTTACTAAAGTAGTGTTTTCCACTTTAAAGTGGGTACCACAAAAGACCACATTTATTTCAGTTGTACCACCATTCAGTTCAGCTCAGGTCAGTCGCTCAGTCATGTCCAACTCTTTGTGACCCCATGGACTGCAGCACACCAGGCCTCCCTGCCCACCACCAACTCCTGGAGCTTGCTTACACTCATGGCCACTGAGTCAGTGATACCATGCAATCATCTGATCCCCTGTCAGCCCTTCTCCTCCTGCCTTCAATCTTTCCCAGCATCAGGGTCTTTTCCATGAATCAGTTCGTCGCATCAGGTGGCCAAAGAATTAGAGTTTCAGCTTCAGCATCAGTCATTCCAATGAATATTCAGGATCGATTTCCTTTAGGATTAACTGGTTTGATCTCCTTGCAGTTCAAGGTACTCAAGAGTCTTCTCCAATACCACAGTTCAAAAGCATCAATTCTTCAGCCCTCAGCTTTCTTTATATTCCAATTCTCACATCCATACATGTCTACTGGAAAAATCATAGCTTTGACTAGATGGACCTTTGTTGACAAAGTGTGTCTCTGCTTTTTAATATGCTGTCTAGGTTGGTCATAGCTTTTCTTCCAAGGAGCAAGTGTCTTTTAATTTCATGGTTGCAATCACCATCTGCAATGATTTTGGAGCCCCCAAAAATAAATTCTGAAACTGTTTCTCCATCTATTTGCCATGAAGTGATGGGACCAGATGCCATGATCTTCGTTTTCTGAATGCTGAGTTTTAAGTCAGCTTTTCACTCTCCTCTTTCACTTTCATCAAAAAGCTCTTTAGTTCTTCACTTACTGCCATAAGGTTGGTTTCATCTGCATATCTGGAGTCTTGTTATTTCTCCTGGCAATCTTGATTCCAGCTTGTGCTTCTTCCAGCCCAGTGTTTCTCATTATGTACTCTGCATAGAAGTTAAATAAGCAGGATGACAATATACAGCCTTGATGTACTCCTTTTCCTATTTGGAACCAGTCTGTTATTCCATGTCCAATTCTAACTGTTGCTTCCTGACCTGCATACAGATTTCTCAGGAGGCAGGTCAGGTGGTCTGGTATTCCCATCTCTTTCAGAATTTTCTACAGTATGTTGTGACCCACACAGTCAAAGGCTTTGGCATAGTCAATAAAGCAGAAGTAGATGATTTTCTGGAACTCTCTTGCCTTTTCCATGATCCAGCGGATGTTGGCAATTTGATCTCTGGTTCCTCTGCCTTTTCTAAAACCAGCTTGAACATCCAGAGTTCACACTGTTGAAGCCTGACTTGGTGAATTCTGAGCATTACTTGCTAGTGTATGAGATAAATGCAACTGTGCAGTAGTTTGAACATTCTTTGGCATTGCCTTTCTTTGGGATTGGAATGAAAACTGACCTTTTCCAGTCCTGTGGCCACTGCTGAGTTTTCCAAATTTGCTGGCATATTGAGTATATCACTTTCACTCTTTCAGGATTTGAAAGAGTTCAGCTGGAATTCCATCACCTCTACTAGCTTTGTTCATAGTGATGCTTCCTAAGGCCCACTTGACCTTGCATTCCAGGATGTCTGGCTCTAGGTGAGTGATCATACCAATGTGGTTATCCAGGATGTGACCATCTTTTTTTGTATAGTTCTTCTGTGTATTCTTGCCACTTCTTAATATCTTCTGCTTAGTCCATACCATTTCTGTCCTTTATTGTGCCCATTTGCATCAAATGTTCCCTTGGTATCTCTAACTTTCTCGAAGAGATCTCTAGTCTTTCCCATTCTATTGTTTTCCTCTATTTATCTGCACTGATCACTTCTTGCTATTCTTATCTCTTCTTGCTATTCTTTGAAACTCTGCATTCAAATGGGTTTATCTTTCCTTTTCACTTCTCTTGTTTTCTCAGCTATGTGTAAGGCCTCCTCAGACAATCATTTTGCCTTTTCGCATTTCTTTCTCTTGGGGATGGTCTTGATAGCTCCTGTGCAATATCATGAACCTCCATAGTTCTTCAGGCACTCTGTCTATCAGATCTAATCCCTTGAATCTATTACCCACTTCCACTGTATAATTTGATTTAAGTCATATCTGAATGGTCTAGTGGTTTTCCCTACTTTCAGTTTCCCTATTTTCAATTTAAGTCTGAATTTGGCAATAAGGAATTAATTTTCTGAGCCACAGTCAGCTCCCAGTTTTGTTTTTGCTGACTGTATAGAGCTTCTCCATTTTTGGCTGCAAAGAATATAACCAATCTGATTTTGGTTATGATGGTATTGACCATCTGGTGATGTCCCTGGTAGAATCTTCTCCAGTGCTGTTGGAAGAGCGTAGTTGCTATGACCATTCTCTTGGCTACCATTCTCTGGCAGCCTTTGCCCTGCTTCATTTCATACTCCAAGGCCAAATTTGCCTGTTATTCCAAGTTTCTCTTGACTTCCTAACTTTTGCATTCCAGTCCCCTATAATGAAAAGGAAGTCTTTTTTGGGTGTTAGTTCTAGAAGGTCTTGTACATCTTCATAGAACCATTCAACTTCAGCTTCTTCAACATTACTGGTTGGGACATAGACTTGGATTACTGTGATACTGAATGGTTTGCCTTGGAGACGAACAGAGATCATTTTGTCATTTTTGAAATTGCATCCAAGTACTGCATTTCGGACTCTTTTGTTGACCATGATGGCTACTCCATTTCTTCTGAGGGATTCCTGCCCACAGTAGTAGATATAATAGTCATCAGAGTTAAATTCTCCCATTTCTGTCCATTGTAGTTCACTGATTCCTAAAATGTCAATGTTCACTCTTGCCATCTCCTGTTTGACCACTTCTAATTTGCCTTGATTCATGGACCTGACATTCCAGGTTCCTATGCAATACTGTTCTTTACAGCATTGGACTTTACTTTCATTATGAGTCACATCCACAACTGGGCATTGTTTTTGCTTTGGGTCCATCTCTTCATTCTTTCCAGAATTATTTCTCTACTCTTCTCCAGTAGCATACTGGGCACCTACCGATCTGGGGAGTTCATCTTTCAGTGTCATATCTTTTTGCCTTTTCATATTGTTCATGGGGTTCTCAAGGCAAGAATACTGAAGTGGCTTGCCATTCCCTTCTCCAGTGGACCTCATTCTGTCAGATCTCTCCACCATGACCTTCACTAAGTGCAGGTGGCTGCGAGCCAGCTCACTAAGCGTGGCCGAGAGGAGCTACCCCACATCCGAGGTCAGGGGCAGCGGTCTAGAGTGCCAGCCTGCGACAGCACAGGAATGGCTGAGAGGAGCTACCCTGCGTCCAAGGTCAGGGGCGGCAGCCAAGAAGGCTACCCTGTGTCCGAGGTCAATGGTGGCTGGGAGGAGCTAACCCATGTCCGAGGTCAGGGGCGGCGGCCAAGAGAAGCTACCCGGTGTCCGAGGTCAGGGGCGGTGGCCGAGAGGAGACACTCCATGTCCAAGGTCAGGGCAGCAGCCGGGAGGAGCTATCCTGTGTCTGAGGCCAGTGGCGGCCAGGAAGAGCCACCCTGAGCCTGAGGCCAGGGGTGGCAGCTTGGAGGAGCCACCCATGCCTGAGGCCAGGGCCGGCGGCCGGGAGGAGCAACCCAAGGAGTGGTGGCTGCGCAGGTGCAGGAGGGCCTAGAGGAGCTATCCCACGTTGAACGTCAGGAACGGTGGTGGTAAGGAGATACCCCTCATCCAAGGTAAGGAGCAGCAGCTGTGCTTTGCTGGAGCAGCCGTGAAGAGATACCCCACGCCCAAGGTAACAGAAACCCAAGTAACATGGGAGGTGTTGCAAGAGGGCATCAGAGGGCAGACACACTGAAACCATTCATATGCACACGTATGCTAAATTGCTTCAGTTATGTCCGGCTCTTTGCAACCCTATGGACTGTAGCCAACCAGGCTCCTCTGTCCATGTAATTTCCCAGGCAAGAATAATGGAGTGGGTAGCCATTTCCTTTTCCCGGGGATATTCCCGACCCAGGGATGAAACCCCAATCTCTTACATCTCCTGCATTGGCAGGCAGGTTGTTCATGACTAGCACCACCTGGGAAGCCCTTAAAATTCATATATTAAATAAAAATTAATCAGAAAAAATTATGCTAGAAGAATAAGGAATGGTGTAAAGTATCTGGCCTTTTGAGTTAGATTAATCTACTTTGCCACCTAGTCTATTATCTTGAGAAATTATTTAACCTTTAAATTTCAGTTCCTTAATTTGTAAAATGAGAGTTATAATGTCCACTTTGCAAGGTTGTTCTGAAGATTAATAAAGATGAGTTACCCAAATCATCTATAACTCAAAATGTATTATAGATAAGTTACATTAAGAAAGCAGTAATTTTGCCTCAAAACAAGCCTTCCTAGAAATTATATAATGGCCAAGGAATAAATTCAAGAAGATACAACGATAGTAAATATATATGCACTTAAATAGAAGCACCTAAACACATATACATTAACAGGCATAAAGGGAAAAATTGATAGCAATACAATTTAACATTCCATCAGTGGACAGAGTATCCAGACAAAAAATCAATAAGGAAACACTAGACTTAATGACACATTGGATCTGATGGACTTAATAGATTATATATAGAATATTTTGTCCAAAAGCAGCAGAATACATTCAAGTACATATGAAACATTCTCCAGGATAAATCATATGCTAGGTCACAAAACATGTTTCAGTAAATTAAGAAAACTGATAACATATCATGTATATATTCTGACCCAAATGCTATGAGATGAGAAATCAAGTACAAGAAAAAGTTATAAACTATACAAAAAAGTGGAGGTTACACAACATAAAAACTAAAGAACCAATGGATCAAAGAAGAAATAGAAAAATACCTGGAGAAAACTTAGAAGAAAAATAATGACCCAAAATTGTTGGAATGCAGCAGAAACAGTTCTAAGAGGAAAGTTCATAGCAATACAAGCATACCTCAGGATAAAATGAAACTGTCAAATAAATAACCTGACACCTAAAAAACCTAAGAGAATAAATAAAATAAAATCCAAAGTTAATAGAAGGAAATAAATAATAAATAACAGAGCATTTCAGTTCAGTTCAGTTGCTCAGTCGTGTCCGACTCTTTGCGACCCCATGAATCGCAGTACGCCAGGCCTCCCTGTCCATCACCAACTCCCGGAGTTCACCCAGACTCACGTCCACTGAGTCCGTGATGCCATCCAGCCATCTCATCCTCAGTCGTCCCCTTCTCCTCCTGCCCCCAATCCCTCCCAGCATCAGGCTCTTTTCCAATGAGTCAACTCTTTGCATAAGGTGGCCAATCAGAGCAGAGTGGAGATTAAAAACAATAGAAAATATCAGTGAAATTAAGGGTGGGTTGTTTGACAAGATAACAAAACTGATAAATCTTTAGCCAGCTTTATGAAGAAAAAATGAGAGGGGGCCTAAATCAATAAAGTCTGAAATAAAAAGAAGTTACAACCAACACTACAGAAATATAAAGAATTTTAGGAGATTACTATGAATATCAATACACCAAGAAACGGACAACCTACTCTTGTAGGTTGGGCAAAATCCTAGAAACAATCTCCCAAGACTAAACCAGGAAGAAATAGAAAATTTGAAAAGACCAATTATCCATGATAAAATTGAATCAGTGATTTTAAAAAATTCCAACAAATCAAAGTCCAGGATCAGATGGCTTCAAAGGTGAAATCTACCAAATATTTAGAAGAGTTAATGCCTATCCTTCTCAAAAATATTCCTGAAAATGTTTTGGGAAATGGAATACTTCTGAAAGTCTAGAAAGCTATCATCAGCCTAATACTAAAATCAGACAAAAATACCACAGAAAAGAAAATTACATGCCAATATCACTAATTTAGACAAAAAAACCTTCAACATAATTTTAGCAAGCCAAATCCAATAATATATTTAAAGGGTCATATACCATGATCAAGTGGAATTTATCTCAGGGATAAAAAGGTAGTTCAATATCCATATATCAATGTGATATATCACATTAACAAAACTGAAGAATAAAAATTACACAATCATCTCAATAAATGTAGGAAAAGTTTTGACAAAATTTAACATCTATTTATGATAAAAACTCTCCACAAAGCAGGTATAGAAGGAATATACTTTAACATAATAAAGGTCATACATAAGCCCACAACTAACACACTCTATAGTGAAAAGCTGAAAGCATTTCCTCTAAGGTCAGGAATAAAACAAAGATGTTCACTCTCACCATTTTTACTCAATATATATTGGAAGTCCCAGCCATAGCAATCAAACAAGAAAAATAAAATAAAAAGAATCCAAATTGGAATGGAAGTAAAACTGTCACTGTTTGCAGATGACATGATACTATACATAGAAAATCCTCAAAATGACACCAAAAAAAAAAAAAAAAAACTAGAAGTCGTCAATGAATTCAGTAAAGTTGCAGGATATAAAATGAATATACAGAAATATGTTGTATTTCTATACACTAACAATGAGCTATCAGAAAGAGATACTAAGGAAACAATCCCACTTATCGCTGCATCAAAAAGAAGAAAATACCTATGAATAAATCTAACTAAGGAGGTAAAATACCTGTACTCAGGTAACTATAAGACACTGATGAAAGAAGCTGAAGACAACACAAACAGATGGAAAAATATACTATGTTCATCATTTGGAAGACTTGATAGTTACAATGACTATCATACTATCAAAGGCAGTCTAAAGATTCAATGCAATCTGTATTAAAACACCAGTGGTATTTTTCACAGAGCAAGAAGAAAATAATTCTAAAATTTTTATGGAAACAAAAAAGGCCCCAATGGTCAAAGCAATCTTGAGAAAGAAGAACAGAGCTGGAGATATCACATCCCCATATATCAGACTGTCCTGCAAAGCCACAATAATCCAAACAGTATGGTAATGACATAAAAGCTGACAGACTAATGGAGTGGAATACAATAGAGAATCCAGAAATAAACGCATTCACTTATGATCAGTTAGTCTATGACAAAGGTGAGATTATATAATGGGGGAAAGACAGTCTCTTCAATCAATGGTGCTGTGAATACTGGACAGCCACATGTAAAACAATGAGATTACAACATTTCCCTAAACTCAAACCATATACAAAAATAAACTCAGAACTGATTAAAGGCCTAAATGTAAGACCTGAAATCATAAAACTACTAGAAGAGAACATAGGCAGAACACTCTATGACATAAATAAGAGCAGTACTTATTTGGATCTGTCTCCTAAGTTAAAAACAAAAGCAAAACTAAAAAAAAAAAAAAAAATCAGACCTAGTTATATTTAAAAGGTTTTTCACATCAAAGGAAACCATCGACAAAATGAAAAGAATATCTACTAAATAGAAGAAAATATTTGTAAATTATATGACAGATAAGCTATTAATATTCAAAAATATAAATACAAATCATACAAATCAAACCAATAAACAACCCAATTAAAAATGGGCCAAAGACCTGAATAGACATTTTTCAAAAGAAGACACACAGATGGCCAAAGGCACGTGGAAAGAATGCTCAACCTTGCTAAACATCAGAAACATGCAAATCAAAATCATGAGATATCATTTCACACCTATAAGAATGGTTATCATCAAAAAGACTACAAACAACAAATGTTGGCAAAGAGGTGGAGAAAACAGAACCCTTGGACACTGCTGGAGGGAATGTAAATTGGTGCAACCACTACAAAAAACAGTGCAGAGATTCCTCAAAGAACGAAAAATAGAATTACTGTATGGTCCAGCAATGTCATTCCTGGATATATAAGTAAACAAAAACACTAATTTAAAAAGATACATGCAGGGCGGTCCTAAGATGGTGGAGGAATAGGATGGGGAGACTGCTTTCTCCCCCACAAATTCATCAAAAGATCATTTGAACACTGAGCAAATTCCACAAAACAACTTCTGGATGCTGGTGGAGGATACCAGGCACCCAGAAAGGCAGCCCACTGTCTTCCAAAGGAGGTAGGACAAAATATAAAAGATAAAAAGAGAGACCAAAGAATTAGGGATGGAGACCCAACCTGGGGAGGGAGTTGTGAAGGAGGAGAAGTTTCCAAACACCAGGAAACCCTCTCACCAGTGGGTCTGTGGGGAGTTTTGGAATCTCAAGAGGGCAACACAACCAGGAGGAAAAAAAAAAAACCAAACCACCACAGATTACACACCTAACCGCAACTCCCAGAGAAGAAGTAGCCCAGACGCTCCCATCTGCCACCAGCAAGCGGGGGCTGAACAGGGAGGCATGGGCTGCATTGCTTAGGGTAAGGACCAGGTCTGAATGCCCTGAGGACAATCTGAGGGAGCTAACGTGAGATAGCAACCCAAACTGTGGGAAAGCCAGAGAGAGAGAGAAAAGGAGAGGAGGAGAGAGAACTTTCCCGGGAAAAGCTTTAATCTAAGGCACTGCCAGCCCTCTCACAGAACAAAGGACTGCGTGAATACCAGAGGAGAGCTGCCTGGCTGTGGACCAGCCCATCCCCTGCCAGAGGCAGAGAGGCAGGCGGGTGACAGCCAGAGCTGGAAGGCAAGGGGCAATCTTGGCCCCAGAGATAGCATCCTCTACCAAAGTGCGAGCAGGCTCCCAGTTACTAACCAAGTCTTCCTGGGATCCTGGACAGTTGATATCCGCCCAGAGGGTCGCAGCTAGAGATCAGCTCCCCAGAGAAGACACACGGCACACCTGAGATGGTGCTCCCACTGCACACCCAGGAAACCAAGTGGCTGGGACCAGGGAGGTGATAAGATGCACTGCCCTCCTGGGGAGAGTGCACTCGCCAAGCACGTGGTCAGCTGAGCTGCTTGGACTTGGGGAGGGCACAAAACACAGGCCCAACCAAGTCTATGCCTTTGTGGAGCGCCCGGGAAACCTGAACCTGAGCAGCTTAGATTTGGGAAGTGCAAGCAACCCAGGGCCCGCTTTAGACAGTTCCCCTGTAGAGCAACCTGGAGCCTGAGCAGTGTAGACTGGGAAAGCACACACGCCGTGAGCGGGGGCAAACCCAGTGTGGCCGAGACACTGGGAGCACGCCCCACACTCACCAGTGATATTTGTTTGCCATGTTCCTCCCTCCCCACAGCACACCTGAACAAGCAGGCCTAAATAAGTGACCACCTTCACTCCCTTGTGTCAGGGCAGAAATTAGACACTGAAGAGACTTGCAAACAAAGGAGCCAAAATAAACAAAGAAGGAACTGCTTTGGAAGTGACAGGTGCAACAGATTAAAATCCTGTAGTTAGCACCAGCTACACTGGAAGGGGCCTATAGACCCTGAGAAGAAGAATAAGCTGGAACAAGGAACCATCTGAAACTGAACTGACCCCACACTGCCCTCAACAGCTCCAGAGAAATTCCTAAATTATTTTACTATTATCCTTTTTTTTAATTTTTAAAGTTTTTATTAAGTTCTTAATTATCCCTTTAATTTTCATTTTATAACCTACTATTACCTTGCAAAAAAGAGACCCTATTTTTAAACCAAATTTCATAAATATTTTTTATAATTTTGTGATTTTGCAAGTCTAACCTCTACTCTAGATTTTTAATCTTTGCTTTTTGGTATTTGTTATCGATTTTATACCACTAAGAATGCAATCTTCAGTACCCATTTTTACTTAGGAGTGTGATGACTGGCTTGATTGCCCTCTCTCCCTTTTGACTCTCCTTGTTCTCCCCCAGCTCACTTCTATCTCCTTCTCATTCTCTTCTCTACCCAACTCTGAATCTCTCTGTGTGTCCCAGGCTATGGAGAACACTGAGGGAATCAATTACTGGCTAGATCTGCCTCTCTCCTTTTGATCTCCCCCTCTTCTCCTCCTAGTCACCTCTATCTCCTTCCTCCCTCTTCTCTTCTCTATGTAACTCTGTGAACCTCTCTGGGTGTTCCAGACTGTGAAGAGCACATAGGGAATTGATTACTGGCTTGATTGCTCTCTCCCCTTTTGATTCCCCCTCTTCTCCTCCTGGTCACCTCTATCTCCCTCCTCCCTCTGCTCCATGTAACTCTACGAAACTCTCTAGGTGTCCCTCACTGTGGAGAATCTTTTCTCCATTAACCTAGATGTTTTATCATCAGTGTGGTATGGATGGAGAATTCTTGAGCTACTGTAAGAATAAGACTGAAAATCAGAGGCAGGAGGCTTAAATACAAAACTTGAGAACATCAGAAAACTCCTGACTCCAGGGAACATTAATCAACAAGAGCTCATCCAAAAGCCCCTATACCTATACTGAAACCAAGTTCCACCCAAGAGCCAACAAGTTTCAGAGCAAGACATACCAAGCTCATTCTCCAACAATGCAGGAACATAACTCTAAGCATTAAAATACAGGCGGCCAAAAGTCACACCAAACCCATAGACACCTCAAAACTCACTACTGGACACCTCATTGCATTCCAGAGAGAAGAGGTCCAGCTCTACCCACCAGAACACCAATGCAAGCATCCCTAACCAGAACCTTAACAAATCACTCGTCCAACCTCACCCATAGGGAGGAACCTCCACAATAAAGAGGAACCACAAACTTCCAGCATACAGAAAGGCCACCCCAAACACAGCAGTCTAAACAAGATGAAACGGCAGAGAAATATTCAGCAGGTAAAGGAACATGATAAATGCCCACCAAATCAAACAAAAGAGGAGGAGATATGGAGTCTACCTGAAAAACAATTCAGAATAATGATAGTAAAAGTGATCCAAAATCTTGAAAACAAAATGGACTTACAGATAAACAGTCTGGAGACAAGGATTGAGAAGATGCAAGAAATGTTTAACAAGGACCTAGAAGAAATAAAAAAGAGTCAATCAATAATGAATAATGCAATAACTGAGATCAAAAACACTCTGGAGGGAACCAACAGTAGAATAACTGAGGCAGAAGATAGGATAAGTAAGGTGGAACATAGAATGGTGGAAATAAATGAAGCAGAGAAAAAAAAAGAATTAAAAGAAATGAGGACAATCTCAGAGACCTCTGGGACAATGTCAAACGCCTCAACATTCAAATCATAGAAGTCGCAGAAGAAGACAAAAATAAAGGCCATGAGAAAATACTTGAGGAGATAATATTTGAAAACTTCCCTAAAATGGGGAAGGAAAACAGCCACCCAAGTTCAAGAAACCCAGAGCGTCCCAAACAGGATAAATCCAAGGCAAAACACCCCAAGACACATATTAATCAAATTAATGAAGATCAAACACAAAGAACAAATATTAAAAGCAGCAGGGGAAAAACAACAAATAACACACAAGGGGATTCCCATAAGGATAATGGCTGATCTTTCAAGAGAGACTCTTCAGGCCAGGAGAGAATGGCAAGGCATACTTAAAGTGATGAAAGAGAAAAACCTACAACCCAGATTACTGTACCCAGCAAGAATCTCATTCAAATATGAAGGAGAGATCAAAAGCTTTAAAGACAATACTGAGAGAATTCAGCACCACCACACCAGCTCTTCAACAAATACTAAAGAATCTCTCTAGACAGGAAACACAGAAAAGGTGTATAAACTCAAACCCAAAACAACAAAGTAAATGGCAATGGGATCATACTTATCAATAATTACCTTAAGTGTAAATGGGTTGAATGCCCCAACCAAAAGACAAAGGCTGGCTGAATGGATACAAAAACAAGACCCCTATATATGCTGTCTACAAGAGACCCACCTCAAAACAAGAGACACATACAGACTGAAAGTAAAGGGCTGGAAAAAGACATTTCACACAAACGGAGACCAAAAGAAAGCAGGATTAACAATACTCATATCAGGTAAAACAGACTTTGAAATAAAGGCTGTGAAAAGAGACAAAGAAGGACACTATATAATGATCAAAGGATCAATCCAAGAAGAAGATATAACAATTATAAATATAGGCACACCCAACATAGGAGCACCACAATATGTAAGGCAAATGCTAATAAGCATGAAAGGGGAAATTAACAGTAACAAAATAATAGTGGGAGACTTTAATACCCTACTCACACCTATGGATAGATCAACTAAACAGAAAATTAACAAGGAAACACAAACTTCAAATGATACAATGGACCAGTTAGACCTAATTGATATCTACAGGATTTTTCACCCCAAAACAATGAATTTCACCTTTTTCTTAAGTGTACACGGAAACTTCTCCAGGATAAATCACATCCTGGGCCATAAATCTAGCCTTAGTAAATTCAAAAAAATTTGAAATCATTCTACGCATCTTTTCTGATCACAATGCAGTAAGATTAGATGTCAACTACAGGGGAAAAAAAACTGTTAAAAATACAGATATATGGAGGCTAAACAACACACTTCTGAATAACCAACAAATCAAAAAAGAAATCATAACATGCATAGAAATGAATGAAAATGAAAACACAACAACCCAAAACCTATGGGATTCAGTAAAAGCAGTGCTAAGGGAAAGGTTCTTAGCAATACAAGCTAAGAAACAAGAGAAACAAGAGAAAAATCAAATAAATAACCTAACTCTACACCTAAAGCAACTAGAAAAGAAGAATGAAGAACTCCAGGGTTAGTAGAAGGAAAGACATCATAAAAATTAGGGCAGAAATAAGTGCAAAAGAAACAAAGAAGACCATAGCAAAAATCAATAAAACCAAAAGCTGATTCTTTGAGAAGATAAATAAAATAGACAAACCATTAGCCAGACTCATCAAGAGAAAAATAGAGAAGAATCAAATCAACAAAATTGAAATGAAAACAGAGAAATCACAACAGACAGCACAGAAATACAAAGGATCCTAAGAGACTACTATCAGCAACTATATGCCAATAAAATGGACAACTTGGAAGAAATGAACAAATTCTTAGAAAAGTATAACTTTCCAAAATTAAACTGGGAAGAAATAGAAAATCTTTGTTAACCCATCTGTTATGCTTAATCTCTGTTGACCCATCACAAGCACAGAAATTGAAACTGTAATCAGAAATCTTCCAGCAAACAAAAGCCCAGGGTCAGACGGCTTCACAGCTGAATTCTACCAAAAATTTAGAGAAGAGTTAACACCTATCCTACTCAAACTCTCCCAGAAAATTGCAGAGGAAGGTAAACTTCCAAACTCATCCTATGAGGTCATCATCACCCTAATGCCAAAACTAGACAAGGATGCCACAAAAAAGGAAAACTACAGGCCAATATCACTGATGAACATAGATGCAAAAATCCTTACCAAAATTCTAGCAAACAGAATCCAACAACGTATTAAAAAGATCATACATCATGACCAAGTGGGCTTTATCCCAGGGATGCAAGGATTCTTTAATTTCCCAAATCAATCAATGTGATACACCACATTAACAAATTGAAAGATAAAAACCATATGATTATCTCAGTAGATGCAGAGAAAGCCTTTGACAAAATTCAACATCCATTTATGATAAAAACCCTCCAGAAAGCAGGAATAGAAGGAACATACCTCAGCATAATAAAAGCCATATATGATAAACCCACAGCAAACATTATCCTCAATGGTGAAAAATTGAAAGCATTTACACTAAAATCAGGAACAGACAAGGGTGCCCACTCTCACCACTATTCAACATAGTTATGGAAGTTTTAGCCATAGCAATCAGAGAAGAAAAAGAAATAAAAGGAATCCAGGTTGGAAAATAAGTAAAACTCTCACTGTTTGCAGATGACATGATCCTCTACATAGAAAACCCTAAAGACACACCAGAAAATTACTAGAGCTAATCAATGAATATAGTAAAGTTGCAGGATATAAAATCAACACACAGAAATCTCTTGCATTCCCATACACTAACAATGAGAAAACAGAAAGAGAAATCAAGGAAACAGTTCCATTCACCATTGCAATGAAAATAATAAAATACTTAGGAATATACCTACCTAAAGAAACAAAAGACCTATATACAGAAAACTATAAAACACTAATGAAAGAAATCAAACATGACACAAATAGATGGAGAAATATACCATGTTCATGGATTGGAAGAATCAATATAGTGAAAATAAGTATACTACCCAAAGCAATCTATAGATTCAATGTAATCCCTATCAAGCTACCAATGGTATTTTTCAAAGAACTAGAACAAATAATTTCACAATTTGTATGGAAATACCAAAAACCTTGAATAGCCAAAGCCATCTTGAGAAAGAAGAATGGAACTGGAGGAATCAACCTGCCTGACTTCAGGCTCTACTACAAAGCCACAGTCATCAAGACAGTATGGTACTGGCACAAAGACAGAAATATAGATCAATGGAACAAAATAGAAAGCCCAGAGATAAATCCACACACCTATGGACACCTTATCTTTGACAAAGTCGGTGAAAATATACAGTGGAGAAAAGACAATCTCTTTAACAAGTGTTGCTGGGAAAACTGGTCAACCACTTGTAAAAGAATGAAACTAGAACACTTTCTAACACCATACACAAAAATAAACTCAAAATGGATTAAAGATCTAAACGTAAGACCAGAAATTATAAAACTCCTAGAGGAAAACATAGGCAAAATACTCTGACATAAATCACAGCAGGATCCTCTATGACCCACCTCCCAGAGTACGGAAATAAAAGCAAAAATAAACAAATGGAACCTAATTAAACTTAAAAGCTTCTGCACAATGAAGGAAACTATAAGCACGATGAATAGACAGCCTTCAGAATGGGAGAAAATAATAGCAAACGAAGCAACTGACAAATAATTAATCTCAAAAATATACAAGCAGCTCTTGAAGCTCAATTCCAGAAAAATAAATGACCCAATCAAAAAATGGGCCAAAGAACTGAACAGACATTTCTCTAAAGATGACATACAGATGGCTAATGAACACATGAAAAGATGCTCAACATCACTCATTATCAGAGAAAGGCAAATCAAGACCACAATGAGGTAGCATCTCATGCTGGTCAGAATGGCTGCGATCCAAAAGTCTACAAGCAATAAATGCTGGAGAGGGTGTGGAGAAAAGGGAACTCTCTTACACTGTTCGTGGGAATGCAAACTAGTACAGCCACTATGGAGAACAGTGTGGAGATTCCTGAAAAAACTGGAAATAGAACTGCCATATGACCCAGCAATCCCACTGCTGGGCATACACACCAAGGAAACCAGAATTGAAAGAGACACCTGTACCCCAACCTTCATCCCAGTACTGTTTATAATAGCCAGGACATGGAAGCAACCTAGATGTCCATCAGCAGACGAATGGATAAGAAAGCTGTGGTACATGTACACAATGGAATATTACTCAGCCATTAAAAAGAATACATTTGAATCGGTTCTAATGAGGTGGGTGAAACTAGAGCCTATTATACAAAGCAAAGTCAGAAAGAAAAACACCAATACAGTATATTAATGCATATATATGGAATTTAGAAAGATGGTAAAGATGACCCTATATGCGAGATAACAAAAGAGACACAGATGTAAAGAACAGTCTTTTGGAATCTGTGGGAGAAGGCGAGGGTGGGATGATTTGAGAGAATAGCATTGAAACATGTATATTATCATATGTGAAACAGATCGCCAGTCCAGGTTCGATGCATGAGACAGGGTGCTCAGGGCTGGTGCACTGGGATGACCCGAGGGATGGGATGGGGAGGGAGGTGGGAGGGGGGTTCAGGACGGGGAACACATGTACACCCATGGTTGATTCATGTCAATGTATGGCAAAAACCACTACAATATTGTAAAGTAATTAGCCTCCAACTAAAATTAATTAATTAATTTTTAAAAAGATACATGCACTCCAATGTTCATAGTACCATTATTCATAACAGCCAAGATAAGGAAGGAACCTAGGTAGTATCCATTAACAGATGAATAGATAAAGAATCTGTGATATACACACACACATATATAAACAACGGAAGATTACTCAGCCATAAAAAAAGAATGGAAGTTTGGTATTTGTGACAACATGGATGGATATGGGAAGATTATGCTCAGTGAAATGAGTCAGGCAGAGAAAGACAAATATTGTATGTTATCACTTTTATGTGGAATCCAAAAAATAAAACAAATTAATGTATATGAAAAGAAACAGATACAGGAAACAGACTAGTGGCTACCAGTGGGGATGGGGAAGGGTGGGCAGAATAGAAATGATTAAGAGGTATATGCTACTATTTATAAAATAAATAAACTCCAAGGATATATTGTACAGCACAAAGAATATAGCCAATATCTTATAATAACTTTAAATGGAATATAATCCATAACATTTTGAATTACTACATTGTACAAGTAAAATATAATATTATAAAATCAACCATATCTCAATTTTAAAAAATGAAAAGGGAGACATAATACAAATATAGGAACAATTTTTTAATTTAGCAGAAATGGAAAATTCTGTTTAAAATGTACACTACCAAAAGGTGTTTAAGAAAAAAAAAATTCAGTAACTGTTAGCAAAAAAAAAAAAAGCCCCACCCTTTCCTATGTAAATACTATCTCCATTTTACACATAATGAAACTAGGTGCCAGAGAAATTAAATAACCTGTTCAAGTTTCCATGGCCAATCAAACAAAACTATTGTGTTTAATCACTATACTCTACCCCTACCTGATACATGCTAGAAGGCATTGCAGGAGTAAAAGATGTGGTCCCTCATAGGATGCTTAGAATCTTTATAACACCATTCTCGAAAATATAGGAACTGGCCTCATAGCACAAAAACAGACTGAAGGCCATAGGTATCCAAAGATATATTATCCAATTGTCCCTTGATTTTTCTCTTTCCACTGGGAGTATTTTTTTCCCTTTTGCTTTTGCTGCTCCTTAGCATTTCTACATGATATACCAGAGATGAAATTTAGTTTTGTTTCTTGTACAAAGAGCTAGGTGGAAGAGAAGGGAGACTGCCCAGGATGAAATTTATCTTGTTAAGCAAAAGAGATTAAGTCATCATAATCATGTTAGAATAGGTAACTAGATACAACTTCATATTAAGCAATCCTTCTGGAAGTCCTTGCCACTGGACAGGTTAATGGAACTGACATGGAGCAAGTTTCTCTTGCTATATCAGTGAAAACTACAGTATATAAGATAGATCTCATTTTTTTTTTACTGCCTTGTATTTTTTTAAACAGTGTTATTGAAGTATAATTGAAATACGAACTACACCTATTAAAGTGCAAATTTTGATTTGTTTTGATATACATAAACACCTGTGGAACCATTAGCACAGTCAAGACTAATGAACATATCCATCACTATCAAAAGTTTCTTACTACTCCACTGCTAGTCCCTCCTTCCTTCCCTCCTCCATACTCCCCTAGCCTCCAAACACCCACTGATTTGCTTTCAGACACTGTGGCTTTGTTTGTAGCTATTGGAATTCTATACACACGGAATATGCATACTGTATATATTATTTGGGGGTGTGGGCTTGGAGGTTTATTCCTGTTGCTGCATGTACCAATAGTTTATTCCTTTTTGTTGCAGAGTAGTGCTCCAGGCATGCTGTACCATAATTTATCCATTCCCCTGTTGATGGACATTGTGATCTTCTCAGTTGTTGGCTACTACAAATAAAACTGCTAGGAACATTTATGTATAAGCGGACAGATGTTCTCATTAAGAATGTCCACTCATTTCAGAATGGACATATGCTCTCATGCCTTTGGGTAAATACCTGAGAGTAGAAGAGCTAAATCATTTGATAGAAGTCTACTTAATTTTTAAACTGCTTTTCAAAGTGGTTGTATAGTTTTCCGTTCCCATCATCAGAGTATGAGAGTTTCGATTATCCTGAATCCCTGCCAGTACTCGATACAGTCAAACCTCTCAGGTTTTGTTATTATTGTTATTGTTTTAGTCGCTTAGTCATATCTGATTCTGTTGTGACCCCATGGACTATAGCCTGGCAGACTTGTCATTCTAACCAGTATGAGACTAATAATGATGAACATTATTTCATGTACTTACTTGCCTTATATTAAGTGCATCTGTTTCAAATCTGTGCAAATCTTTTGCTGTGTTTAATCTGATTGTGTTTTCTTACTATTGAGTCTTGACAATGATTTATATATGCTAGTTACAAGTCTTTATTAGATGTAAGACCCCATGAAGATGCCCACGCCTCAATCCCCAGAACCTATAAACGTATTACCTTCTATGGCAAAAAGGACTTTGTTGATGTGATTAAGCTTAAGGACCTTGAGATGAGGATCTTACCCTTGATTATCTGGGGGACCACCAGGCACTGTTTCCTCTAATCTTTTCAGCTGATTCTTTTCCCAGATTTGATTGGTTTCCTCCCATGCATTCATGCCAACTCTGGGATTTTTCTCTGCCCTCTTCTCTCTTCTCTGGTTCTCTGTCTTCTGAACTCTAACCATCTTGATCTATCTGGACTCTCAACTCCATCTCCTCAACACAGTTTGCCAGGCTCCACATTGGTTTGCCCTTCCTGACCCACAACCTGGAATTTCTCACATATCAGTAAATGGAGGCAAGCACAAGGCCCACCTTTTTATTTTCTGGGTCTCAAAGATCATCTCCAGTGAAAAATCATGGTTTCATATATTTTGTATGGTTTTTTGGTTGTTCAAATGGAAAGGAAACATGATTTCTTTTTCTCCATTTTGGCCAACAGCAGAAACCAGTTTCAAGTGTCTTAAAGGCATAATATTATGGCAGGACGCAGGCTACTTCACCAAAGTGCATATATTACCTTATTATTCCATAGCAACAAAGAGGTACCTAAAATAAGTATGTAAACCCCAGCAACTATGTCTTATTCATTATAGCATACTGAAGCATATATCATAGTTTCTGGCCTATAGCACATAGTAACTGCTTAATAAATATTTTTTAAATTAGCATGAGCAAAATAAAGTGAAAAGATATCGTAGGAACATTAGATTCAGATGTTGCCTCCCCGACTTCCAAACTTTCTCACTTTGTATATGCTTGACTGTTAGTCTTTCTTACAGAACCAGGCTTTCTCCATACATCAGGGAAGATTTTTCCAAGCAGCTACACTTGCACATTCTTCCAGCTATGTTACTCTAGAGACAGGATCCCTTTTCCTCCAGTTCCAAATGGAAAAATCCTCAGGAAGAACCATAAGCATCCCAGATGATCATATGCCCACCCATTTGCCAAGGGGATCAGGATACTGTGTTTACTGTTTAATAAGGCACTTTCCCATTAAAAGGGCTTCCCTGATAGCTCAGTTGGTAAAGAATCCACCTGCGATGCAGGAGACCCTGGTTCAATTCCTGGATTGGGAAGATAGATCCACTGCAGAAGGGATAGGCTACCCACTCCAGTATTCTTGGGCTTCCCTTGTGGCTCAGCTGGTGATCCAGCTGCAGTGTGAAGACCTGGCTGTGATCTCTGGGTTGGGAAGATCCCCTGGAGAAAGGAAAGGCTACCCACTCCAGTATCCTGGCCTGGAGAATTCCATGGAATGTATAGTCCATGGGGTCATAAAGAGTTGGACACGACTGAGCGACTTTCACTTTCACTTTTCCCATTAAAATGTCATTTGGAGAAATGTTATACAAGTAGAAAAAGACAATCAGTGTAAGCATCCTATCATTCACAGACAGACAGTATTAAACTTTTAGATCATTTCTTTCCTTTTCTGTGGGTAATTTCCTTTGGGAAGTGGGTAGCAGGGTCACCATGTTATTTTTTAGCCTGGCATTTCAGTTTCTCTTGTGAATGCTTGGTTTCACTCTTTCTGAGGAAAGTCAGATGGAATTAGAGACCAATTAGACCCTATAATTTACACCATAAGTCTATGTTTTAGTTGAACACTAGGAAATAAGGAAAGAGAAGAGGAACAATTCTACCTCTTCACTTGTATTGAGAAATGCTGTATCTTTAAGAAACCCACAAACCGTGTTGTTCCCATTGCCAGGCTTGACTCACCTGCATTAAGAAGCACCTGTATACCTTCAGGGGAGTCTCTTTTGAACACCTGTATAAAGATTTGTCTTTAGATATTCCAAAGCACTGTGTCAAAGTTATATTAAAAAGGAGAGTCTTGAAAAATCAGCTCTAGCAATTCTCAAATGGCATATGCCTTATAACACAGATTTTAAAACAAACTCCCTATTTTATCTGGATGAGCCATGCATCAGTGTTTACTGAATATCTACTTTGGGCATGTTGCTTTGGGGATCATAAAAGAAGTGGATACATGATTCTCACTCTAAAAAAAACAAACCACCCATTTAGTTGGGGAGGCAGGTAAAATGGGTTTATCATCTTTATTGTGAGTGTAGTCTTGGAAGAGGTATTAGGATTTTAGAACCATGCATCCCAATTTAACATTCAGTTCAACAATCTCGTATTTTATTGCCCAACACCATGTTACTCACTGCACTTTTCACTGGTCCCTACAGTTAAAGTTATGGTTTTTCCAATAGTCATGTATAGATGTGAGAGTTGGCCATAAAGAAGGCTGAGCACTGAAGAAATGATGCTTTCAAACTGTGGTAATGGAGAAGACTCAAGAGTCACTTGGACTGCAAGGAGATCAAACCAGTCAATCCCAAAAGAAATCAACCCTGAATTTTCACTGGAAGGATTGATGCTGAAGCTGAAGCTCCAGTACTTTGGCTACCTAATGTGAAGAGCTGACTCACTGGAAAAGACCCTGATGCTAGGAAAGACTGAGGGCAGGAGAAGGGGATGACCCTGGATAAGATGGTTGGATGGCATCTCAACTCAAGGACATGAGTTTGAGCAACTCTGGGAGATAGTGAAGGACAGGGAAGCCTGGCATCCTGTAGTTTATGCGGTCACAAACAGTCAAACATGACTTAGCAACTGAATGACAAAATATGAGTGGCACATTGTCTCTCCCCCCAAGGCTCTTCCTAGAGCATTAAGTGCCTCTTAACAAGAGACAGAAATCTCATCCAAATCCCTCCTGGTAGGGCTTTACAAAAATGTGCCCTCTTCTGACTGACCAATTAGAAAAAGGTGTCCCTCTGGTTAGACTAAATAGGAAAATGTGTCCCTTCCCCTAAAGCCCTGGGCTGAGCAGAGAGGACAGTGGAATTTGAACACTATTTGTTCTCCAGCAGTACAATCTACAGGCAGAAACCACAGCTCCTTATTCTCTGCTCCTTACATTTTAAAATAATAAGCATTTCTAAGTCTTTGAGCCAGGTAAACAAGAGCTGTGGGCTTCCCTGGTGGCTCAGTCATAAAGAACCCACCTGCTAATGCAGGAGAGTTGTGTTCCATCCCTGGGTCAGGAAGATCCCCTGGAGAAGGGAATGGCAACTCACTCCAGTATTCTTGCCTGGGAAATCCCATGGACAGAGGAGCCCGGTGGGCCATAGGCCATCAGGTGGCAAGAGAGTCCAACATGACTTAGCGACCGAACAACAACTTAGAGCTGTAGACCTCTGTTGCCTTAAGTTGTTGCTATGAATTCCTGTTAATCTCTTGGATTTTCTTCAGATTGCCCAGGCTTGGTGGGGCGCTTATTATTTCAAGAGATATAGGTACCTCTGCTTTTCCCATGTATTGTTAGATATCACGGCAGAAGATCTAAAGAGTTTGTCATAAAAAGCCCCGGGGAGCTGCAGGAGCTTCTGCAAATGCATGCATTTCAGTGCTATGACTTACGGGTAAAGACAAGAAAGTTAGAGAATCTTTGAGCAAATACACAATCCTTCAGTGACCCCTCTGGCAATACATCAGAGGTTCTGCAGTGTAGCTCCAGGCAACAAACTGAGCCCACCAGAACTGATGTGGGGGCGGGGGTCTTGGCTGTGCTCAGCTTTTGAAGATACCTTCACTACTTGCAGCACAACTGGCTTCTGATTGAGTGCATTTGATGACTCCAAACTGGGCCTGATTGCTATTCAGGCTGGAGGGTCTTCGGGAGTGCTTTGGAGAGATCATTATTGTTTGCAAAACTTTCTTTCAAGTAAGGGTTGTCTCAAGGGTATAGCAAGGATGTTCCCATAACCAACTCCAAATAAAAGAAAGCTTAAGGCTCAGAACATTCAGCCTTTTTATAAGCTTTGTTATAAATTACCTTGGATTTGTTGGTACTACCAATTTTACTACAGTTTGTACCTTGAAAATGAATATTGTTTTATAGTGTTAGCCTCTTTGGTTAGAAAATAACTAGATTCCTGGCCTTCTTCAGGTCTGGTATCCAACAGCTATTTGGAAAGCATGAGATTTGCTCTTCTTTCATCTGTACTTGTTTATTTCAACCTTTACTAAATAAATAAGAATATCACCAAATAAGAAAGATAAATTAAGCTCCTTGAAAGAGAATTAGGTGGTTTGTTGCCACAATATTTATACTAGTCCAGAATTGGAGGTAGCCTCAGGATCTATTACTAGGTAATGAAATGTACACCAAGGAATACCACGAAGTGGTTAGAAGAATAACTTAAATGTCCACATAGCAGCATAAATGGGCCTAAACCACAAACTAATGTGAAAGGGAAAGTGTTAGTCACTTAGTTGTACCTGACTCTTTGCAACCTCATGGACTATAGCCTGCCAGGCTCCTCTATCCATGGAAATCTCCAGGCAAGAATACTGGAGTGGGTAGCCATTCCCTTCTCCAGGGGACCTTCCTGACCCAGGATCGAATTCAGGCCTCCGGCATTGCAGGCAGATTCTTTACCATCTGAGCCACAAGGGAAGTCCAAATCACATGCTATTTCATGGAGTTTCATGGAAAAAATGAAAAGCAGGAGCATATATTATCAAAAGTCTATGAATGATAAATGCTGGAGAGGTGTAGAGAAAAAGAAACCCTTTACACTGTTGCTTGGAATGTAAATCAGTATAGCCACTAGAGAGAACAGTATGTAGGTCCCTTAAAAAGCCAAAAATAGAGCTACCATATGATCCTGCAATTGCACTCCTAAGTATGTATCCAGAAAAAAACATAATTCACAAAGTCACAGGATAAAGAAATCAATACACAGAATTCACTTGCATTTCTATACATTAACAATGAAAAATCAGAAAGAGAAGTTAAGGAATCAATGCCATTCACCACTGCAACAAAAAGAATAAAATATCTAGGAATAAACCTACCTAAGGAGACAAAAGAACTGTATCAGAAAATTATAAGACACTGATGAAAGAAATAAAAAATGACATAAACATATGGAGAGATATTCCATGTTCCTGGGTAGGAAGAATCAATATTGTGAAAATGACTATACTACCAAACACAATCCACGGATTCAGTGTGATCCCTATCAAATTACCAATAGCATTTTTCATAGAACTAGAACAAAAATTTCACAATTCATATGGAAACACAAAAGATCCCAAATAGCCAAAGCAGTCTTGAGAAAGAAGAATGGAGCTGGAGAAATCAACCTTCCTGACTTCAGATTATACTACAAAGCTACAAAGCTACAGTCATCAAGACAGTATGGTACTTGTACAAAAACAGAAATATAGGCCAATGGAACAAGACAGAAAGCCCAAAAACCCATGCACCTATGAGTACCTTATTTTTTTGTCACAAAGGAGGCAAGAATATACAATGGGACAAAGATAGCCTCTTCAATAAGTGGTGCCGGGGAAAATGGACAGCCACATGGAATGGAATTAAAACACTTCCTAACACCATACACAAAGATAAAATCAAAATGGATTAAAGACATAAATGGAGACCAGAAACTATAAAACTCTTTGAGGAAAACTTAGGAAGAACACTCAGTGACATAAATCAAAGCAAGATCCTCTATGACTCACCTCCTAGAGTAACGGAAATAAAAACAAAAGTAAACAAGTGGGACCTATTAAACTTAAAAGCTTTTGCACAGCAAAAGACTGTGCGACCCCATAGACGACAGCCCACCAGGCTCTGCCATCCCTGGGATTGTCCAGGCAAGAACACTGGAGTGGGTTGCCATTTCCTTCTCCAATGCATGAAAATGAAAAGTGAAAGTGAGGTCGCTCAGTCGTGTCTGACTCTTTGCGACCCCATGGACTGTAGCCTACCAGGCTTTTCCATCCATGGGGTTTTCCAGGCAAGAGGACTGGAGTGGGATGCCATTGCCTTCTCCAAAAGGAAACTATAAGCAAGGTGAAAAGACAGCCCTCAGAATGGGAGAAAATAATATCAAATGAAGCAATTGACAAAGGATTAATTTCCAAAATATGCAAGCAGCTCATACAACTCAATATCAGAAAAACAAACAACCCAATTGAAAAGTGGGAAAAAGACCTAAACAGACATTTCTCCAAAGAAGACAACACAGATGGCTAACAAACACATGAAAAGATGCTCAACATCGCTCATTATTAGAGAAATGCAAATCAAAACTACAATGAGATATCACCTCACACCGGTAAGAATGGTCATCATCAAAAAACCAACAAACAATAAATGCTGGAGAGGGTGTAGAGAAAAGGGAACACTCTTGCACTGTTGGTGGCAATGTAAATTGATTCAGCCACTATGGAAGATGGTATGGAAATTCCTTAAAAAACTAGGAATAAAACCACCATATGACCCAACAATACCACTCCTAGGTATATACCCTGAGGAAACCAAAGTTGAAAAAGACATGTATCCCATTGTTCATTGCAGCACTATTTACAATAGCTAGAACATGGAAGCAACCTAGATGTCCATCGACAGATGAATGGATAGAGAAGTTGTGATACATATACACAACGGAATATGAAGGCCATAAAAAGGAATGCATTTGAGTCAGGTCTAAAGAGGTGGATGAACCTAGAGCCTCTTATATAGAGTGACATAAGTCAGAAAGAGAAAGAGAAATATTGCATACTAACATATATATGGAATCTAGAAAATGGTACTGAAGAATTTATTTGCAGGACAGCAATGGAGAAAAAGAGAACAGACTTATGGACATGGGGAGAGAGGAGGAGAGGGTGAGATGCATGGAGAGAGTAACATGGAAACTTACATTACTATATGTAAAACAGATAGTCAATGCAATGTGCTGTATGTCTCAGGAAACTCAAACAGGGCCTCTGTATCAACCTAGAGAGGTGGGATGCGGAGGGAGATGGGAGGAAAGTTCAAAAGGGAGGGGATATCTGTATACCTATGGCTGATTCATGTGGAGGTTTGACAGAAAACCACAAAACTCTGTAAGGCAATTATCCTTCAATTAAAAATAAATAAATTAATAAAACATAACTCAAAAAGATACATGCACCTGCATATTCATTGTAGCACTATTTACAATAGCCAATACATGGAAGCAACCTACGTGTCCATCAGCAGACGACTAAATAAAGATGTGGTATATATACACACTGGAATATTACTGAGTCATGAAAAAGAATGAAATAAAGACATCTGCAGCAACACTGATGGACCTAGAGGTCATCATACTAAGTGAAGTAAGCCAGAGAGGGTAAAATAAATATCATGATATTGCTTATATGTGGAATCTAAAAACAATTATACAAATGAAATTCTTTACAAAACAGAAATAGACCCACAGACATAGAAAACAAACTTATGGTTACCAAAGGGGAAAGGGAGTTTTTATTATATGTAAAATAGATTATCCACAATATAGTACAAAAACTATAACCTATAACAACATACAAGGTAAAAGGATTTGAGAAAAAACATATATAATTGTGTGTGTGTGTGTGTGTTAGCATAAGACTCGGACCTGAAAGTGAAAGTCGCTCAGCCATGTCCGACTCTCTGCGACCCTGTGGACTATAGTCCACAGAATTCTCCAGGCCAGAATACTGGAGTAGTTAGCCTTTCCCTTCTCCAGGGGATCTTCCCAACTCAGGGACTGAACCCAGGTCTCCCACATTGCAGGCAGATTCTTTACCAACTGAGCACAAGAGAAGCCAAGAATACTGGAGTGGGTAGCCTATCCCTTCTCCAGCGGATCTTTACAACCCGGGAACAGAATCAGGGTCTCCTGCATTGCAGATGGATTCTTTACCAACTGAGCTATGAGGGAAGCCCTGGCATATGCTAAAGACTAGTTTTAACATAATGCGATTTCTGCTTTTTTCCCCAGAAGAGTTTCAGACAAATGTGTTGGGATTTCATGGATCAGTATTTAACAAGCACTGTCCTTAAGTCTTGTGATCAGAAAAGCTTGTGGAACACTGCTCTGAAGTCTAGAGCAGTCATTGGAGCACCGGATGAGAGCCTCTTATGAAAGGTGAAAATGTTGTAGGACAGGGACTCAAGGAAGAGAAAGGAGATACTGCCATGCACAAGAATATTTGGGGAAAGCATCCAATCAGGTGCTGGGAGGTCTAATGTTCTTTGAAGCACACAGAGTGTGGAAAATTAGAAGGGGGTAATGTTGGCATTCTAGGAAAGAGCACTGAGCCAAGTTTCAGAAGTGGGCAGCACAGAATCAGGTGTCTAATATGAAGACTGCATTTTGGATTGGCATGCAGAAGGCTGTTGAACAAAAAGGCTGAAGAAAGATTCTGCAGGACTTTGGAAGCCAGGGGGAGGTTTAGACTGAGCCCTGAATAACAACAGAACTTAGAGGTCAAGGAGAAGAAGGAAATCCAAGAAAGGAGTTTGAGGAAGTGTAGCCAGAGATAGGAGGAAAATGTAGAGGAAGGAATTTCAAGAAGGTGGCTCAACTATTTGGAATGCTGCTGAAATGTTAAGTGGGAGGAGGATTACAGGGTCTTCGTCAGGTTCAAGAGCACGAAAGTCACTGGAGATGCAGAAACACAGCTGCCTAATGGATCCTGAGCCATTCCCCACCTTTTCTTTCTGGACACACAACTAGACTACCTTTCAGCCTTTTTTAGTTTGGCTGTGGTCAAAGAAACTTTTTGCCCAAGAAAAAGTTACTTAAGAGAAAACTAGCCTTGAATGTCCACTATTACACTGCCTGAAATGCAGTGACTAACTTGACTTTGGAAGGCAGAAGTTGAGGATGACAGAGTCACTGTCTTGGTGCAAAGGTATCCACTAGCTCTCACAGTCACCTCAACCTTGTGATGTAGGAGAGAAATACAGTTCTTTGTTCTTTAAGACACACTGTTGACTCTCTTATTATAGCAGTTTAGCCCGCTATCCTAATAGAAGGTTGGCACCCAGCACAGGGTGTGTGTGGTACCACTAAAATAATTAAAATTCTGTTGCATTGGCTTAAGAGGCCAGTTGCAAGTAGTCAGAACAGAAATCACTGTCTGGAGAGCTGATGACCCTTATATATGACAGTAAAACATTTAGTAGAAGAACCACCTGCAATAGTTTGAAAGGCAGTGTACCTAAGGCAGCGTACCTAAGCTCCTTAGGGGTGGTAAAAAGCCAGAATATGGATTCAGTTGCCTACTTCTCAAAGAGGGATTCACCAAGAAGCTATTGAAGCTTAAAGGCCTCTCACTGGATGCACCCCTTCCACGGACCTGGAAGCAACACGTTCACAAGGGCATAAGACATGCTTGTGCATGCTCAGCTGTGTGCAACTCTCTGTGACCCCACGACTGTAGCCCACCAGGCTCCTCTGTCCATGGGATTTCCTAGACACGAATACTGGAGTGGGTTACCATGCCTCCTTCAGGGGATCTTCCCATCCCAGAGATCGAACCCGGGTCCTCTGCAATTCTTGCTTTTGGCAGGCAGATTCTTTACCAGTGAAGCCACCTGGGAAGCCCCTCTTCACAAAGGTATATGTTTTGTCAATTTTTCCAAATTAAGATTTTTTAATCCTAATCAGTTAAGACAATTCTGTTTCTACTCCAGCTTCCCCTGTGTCACAGGCTCCCTCATGGGAGATGATGAAGTAATGGCCGCATTTTAGTTGATGATACATTAATTTGGGGTAAAGTGAAACATAATTACACGCTTTGCTGTTACTTTCACATATGGGCAGGTTATTGCTAGCCATCCCAGAGTAGGAAAGCTTCTAAAAATATTACTACTGCTTGGTGGGCTATCTTATGGAGAATATGGCAGGAAGACTTGGCATTACTTTAACAATGAATGCCTCCTATAGTACTCAAAATCACATGTATGTAGAGAGTGGGGAAAAATAGATGAAGTGGTTGAAGCCAGAAGCTAGTGTGTGGGAGACTCTTCCAATCATTACACAGGTCCCATTGTAATCACAATACAGCTCTGTTTGGTATGGAAAATTTAGTGTTTTTCTGTGTGTGTGTGTATATATATATTATATACAAATTAAAAGTTTGAATATTTTAAGCAGGAAATTTGTTTCTTATCAAGGCCTGATCAAAGCTGAAGTTCTCTTTTGTTAGAAATATACTCACTAATGGGTACCAAGTCACTTCAGTTGTATCCAACTCTGTGCGACCCCATGGGCTGTGGCCCGCCAGGCTCCTCTGTCCATGGGATTCTCCAGGCAAGAATACTGGAGTGGGTTGCCAGGCCCTCCTCCAGGGGATCTTCCGCACCCAGGGATTGAACCCAGGTCTGTTATATCTCCTGCGCTGGCAGATGGTTTCTTTACCACTGGAGCCACCTGGGAAGCCCATAATCACTAATATACAACTTTAAATGGGTCACACAGTTTTCACCTTTTTCACTTGGAACCCATTTCATGACCATGAAAACACACTATTCAGGTCTTCTGGTGCAGATTTCCTATCGCAATTGGCTGACAGCCCCAACTGCTGTTCCATCGGTTCTACCGCTGCATTCACCAGCCGGTGAGCAAGCATGGCAGGGGTGCTTAGGGCGCCAGGGCCCCCTATCCTGGGAAAGGCAGGACTCCTCCAATTGCTGACTGTGGCCTGACGATGCCCCATCAGCCAGGACAAACTGCACTATAGTCCAAGGCTCTTCTTCTCTTCCCTCCCCTCCTTTTCCTTCCTACCCTCTCTCCTTCCACAGATGCCAAACCCACAGCATGGTCTGAAGGCTCTCCCTGCCTTCTTCTCCCTCCCCCATAAATCTCATGTATTTTCATCTTAGCATCTGCTTCCTGGTGGACCTGTACTAAGGCAAGTGTCATGAGAATGGTCCAAAAAACAGGCAGGAAGGTGAAGATTTGAGGGGCTGATTTACCTACCGCCCAGCACGGCAATCCACTCCAGTATTCTTGCCTAGAGAATCCCCATGGATAGAGGAGTCTAGCAGGCTACAGATCATGAGGTCACACAGAGTCAGACACAACTGAAATGACTTAGCATGCATGCCCAGCAGGCAATGAGCGTAACATCCCAAATGATAAAATGAGGCACCCTGCCACCCAAGGTGGCAGCTCAGTTGTTAAAGATTTTAGTGGTGATGACCTGGGGAAATGTTCTGAAGGAGGAAAACAAATGTGCAGGGCAGTGAATCAGCCAGACATGGAATCTGACAGAGCACAACATACAAGCCAGAGGCCCTGTTCACAGGGCAGGATAAGAGTGGGCCCACAGCCACGGGGTTCAGCAGTCTGTAAGGTGCCATCATTCAGATGGAGCCAGCCTCACGGAACAGTGAAATAACCTTTCCAGGTTATTTCCAGGTTATTCAATGCCAGCTCTAAGACTATTCTCTGGAAGAGTTAGGTACAGCTCTCCAGAAGATATCATATGTACCTAATCAAAGAGCCTGCTATGTCCCCATGAGGAAGAAGACATGGTCCTAGAAACCAAGGGGTGGAAGCATAATGATCCCACTTACCATGCTTCCCATGACCCAACTGAAAATCATCTTTCTGTTAATTTTACTCAACAAAAGGAAGCTCTGGACGATTACAACCTGCTATTGAACAACAGTCACTGTCAGGCTTAGGACAACCCTTCTGTTGTGGGGGTGAGGACCGAGGGATGTGAGTGTGACTTTTGTCCCTTATGTTAATATATCTGCATGTACGTCACGTAAGGCTCATTCCTTTCATAGGAGTCATGTTTTGCACAGCAATATCTTTCCAGCTTGCCCCAAAGATGGACTATTCTAGACACAGAGGCTGTCATGGGCTGAACTGTGGCCCCTCCAAATTCACACGTTGAAGTCCCAAACCCTCAGTACCTCAGAATGGGGCTGCATTTGGAAACAGGGCCTTTAAAAAGGTGGGTAAGTTAAAGTGAGGCTGTTAGAGGGAGTCCTAACCCCACTGGCTTTCTAAGAAGAGGCCATTAGGATACCAACGCACAGAGTGGGGATTGGGTGAGGACACAGGAGAAGACACCATCTACAAGGCAAGAGGAGAGGTCTCATCAGAAACCAACCTTGCCAACAGCTTGATCTCAGGCTCCAATACTGGGAGAAAGTTAATTTCTGTTCTTCAAACTACCTAGTCTGTGGGACTTTGTTATAGCACCCCGAGCACACTAATGTATGTGCTAACCTAGATTTTTCTGTAAAGAAACTAAATGTAACCACAAGGTCTACCTCCTGTAAGGTTGTTCAAGGCTTACTTTTTTTTTGGCCACACTGCATGGCATATGGAATTTTAGTTTTCCAACCGAGGATCAATCCTGTGCCCTCTGCAATGGAAGCATAGCATCTTCACCACTGGACTGCCAGGGAAGTCCCAAGACTTGCATTTTAAGGAAAACCTATATTTTTAAAGATTTGGACAAGGAACCCAAATCCATTTTCCTTTTTGAAAAATATTTACACAATATATTGACACAGCAAATTACGTCATTTTAATTGCAATTTGTACAGACATTTGGAACATTAAAAATGCCTGATCTGGACACATATGAAGGGTATTTTCTTCTGTCATCTATAAATTTATACATTCAACAACAGAAGTAAAACTCAAACTTACTAGAATGTGAAAGTGATAAAGATAATTGATTAAATCAATAGGAATTATTTTGACATAAAGCAAATTATAACCAAAAACTTTTCAGATCACACCAAAAACCATACGCATTGAGAATTATAGATCCATTTGCATGTCTCCTTTGGGAAACTGTCTATTCAGCTTCTCTGCCCATTTTTAAATATGATTGTTGAGATGGAGGTTGTTGTTGAGTTGGATGAGTTCTTTATATATTTTGAATATTACCTTTTATCAGATATTTTGCCAAAGAAGACATACAGATAGCCAACAGGCACATGAAAAGACGTTCAACATCACTAATTATTAGGGAAATGCAAATTGAAACCACAATGAGATGTCATCTCATGCCTATTAGAATGGCTATTATCAAACAAGCAAGACATACTAAGTGATGGCAAGGATATGGAGAACAGAGAATCTTCATACACTGTTGGTGAGACTGTAACTTGATACAGCTACCATGAAAAACAATATGAAGATTTCTCAAAAACTTAAGAAGAGAACTATTATATGATCTGGCTATCCCATTTAAGGGTATTTGTTCCAAAGAATACAAAAACACTAATTCAAAAAAAAGATATGTACCTCTGTGTCCACTGCAGCATTATTTACAATATGCAGCCAAGACATGGACACAACAAAAGTGCCCATTAGTAAGTGGATAAAGAAGATAGGATATTCATATTTAATATGTGTATTATAAAAGATATATTATATATGGGCTTCCCAAGTGGTGCTAGTGGTAAAGAATCTGTCTGCCAATGCAGAGACACAAGAGTTGCAGATTCAATCCCTGGATCGAGAAGATCCCCTGGAGTAGGATATGGCAACTCACTCCAGGATTCTTGCCTGGTAAATTCCATGGACAGAGGAGCCTGGGGGCTACAGTCTGTGAGGCTGTGAAGAGTTGAATACAAATAAGCAACTGAGCATATTATGTATGCACACACAATGGAATATTACTCAGCTTTTAAAAAAGAATGAAATCTTGCCATTTGTAACAATACGGATAGAGCTTCAGTCTATTAGGCTAAAGTGAAATAAGTCAGAGGAAAACAAATATATTATTTCACTCATATATAGAGTATAAAAACAAACAAACTAAATGAACAACCAAACAAAAACCAGACACATAGATACAAAGAACAGAGTAGTAGTTACCAGAAGGTAAGTGTTGGCGGGAGACCAAAATGGATAATGGGGATCAACTGTATGGTGACAAGGGGAAACTAAATTTTTGGTGGTAGCACATAATAGCATATACAGCAGTAGAAACATAATGTTATACACATAAAATGTTACCTCAATAAAAAATAAATTTAAAAAAAAATTAAAGAAAAATAGATCCATCTCAAACAGAAATAATGAATAAGTTCTTTGATTATTTGGTAACACGATTAATTAAAATAATGATATATACAAAAACATGGGGAAAATATAAATTGCTGCTGATTTAACAAAATTCTGATTCCATCCAAGACACTAACAAAATTTGTATTGCTCTGCCTAAACAAGTAATCCCTTTTCAGTGACAAACTACCTACTGAGTGCTATCAACTCAAAGATTATTTCAAAGTTGACCTGCATTAGAAATCTTGAACTACTCTGATATCTTATAGCCCATACATGAAATAAACCAGATTGAGGTTTTCCTTCAATAATCATAAAAATAATCAATAAAATCATAAAAAAAGCGATGAGACCATATTGATAAATGAAAAGAAAAATAAAATCCACATACACTTAGAAATTAACAGACTATTAAATGATAGTTCAAAAATAAAAATTTAAATTTAAAACACTTAGAAATGAATAAAGCTTGAACATATAACTTGCAGAGTGAGGTGAAAATGGCACTTCCAATGAGGGAGTGTTGTAGAAACGAATAGAGATTGAAAATGAATGTGTTAAATGTCCAACTAATAAGTTAGAGAAAACAGGATAAGTCTGCAGGAAGGAGATAACAATGCCAAGAGCAGAAATGAACAAAATAGAAAAAAATTACAAAAGAGAAAAATCAATAAAACCAAAGTTGGCTCTTTAAAAATATTTACTAAAAGGTTAATCTCTCGTAAAAGTGATCAAGGAAGAGAAGGTGAGAGACAGCATGATCAATACTAGCATTGAAAAGGGATGCATCATTTATCTCTGTTGTATCCATGGTTATAATATTAACAGTACTATGAACAAGCTTATATTAATATAAAATTGAAAACAAAGACAAAATGCAGAAATCCTTGGGAAAATATATCCCAAAAGTAACTCAAATAAATATCTATTATATATGCAATAGGCAAATTCTACCAAATGTTATGAAATGAGTAATTCTAATCTCATACAAGCTTAGAAATGTAAAAAGGGGGAAAACTCAGGAATATATTCTCTGGGGCACTTTTAACTTTGATACTAAAACTCGAAAATATTGGTACAAGAAAATTACAAATCAGTCTATTTTGGGAACATAATGCAAAAATTTTAAGTAAAATATTAGCAAACTGCATCTCACATGTACAGAAAAACAAAATATACCATGACCAAGCTGCATGTTTATCCCAAGACTGAAAGACTGCTTTAATATTAGAAAACCTACATATGTCAGTTACCGCATAAAATAAAGGAGAAAAACAGTGTGATCATTTCAACAGATGTAGAACAAAAATTGTATAACTTATTTTCGATAAAAATCCCTAACAAATTAGAAACAGAATTTTCTCACCCTAATAAAGGATAGCTACCAAAAACTTACATAAACTATCATTTTAAGTGTGGAACATTGAAAATATTCCCTTTAAAAGTGGGAACAACACAAAAAGTTCCACTGATAGTAAACACTGAGATAGATATCCAAGCCAGTGAAATAAAGAAATGAGATACCAGGAATGGAAAGGAAGAAAAACAGTGATTTTTCACAAATGCTGTATATACAGACATAGAAAACCCAAAAAAACCTATAGATAACTTATAGGAACGATGAGTTTGATGAGGTAGCTGGCCAAAGATCAGTACACAAAAAATCAATTGCATTTATATATGCCAGTCCACAAAGAGCAAATGGACTCTAAATACCCATTGAAAATGGCACCAACAATGGCTGATTTTATGCGGCCCAGATTTCATGAAATGTATCAAAAAATTATTCCAAATTTAATCAAAATACCTGCAGTTCAAGACACTCACTCAGTGTCTAGGAATGAATGAATGGATAAAGAAAATGTGGTTTATTTAGACAATGGAATTTTATTCAGCCGTGAAGAAAAAGGAAATCTTGCCATTTATGACAACATGGATAACCTTTAGGATAGTATGCCAGGCGAAATAAGACAAAGACAAACACTGCATGGAATGACTTGTTTGTGGAATCTGAAAGAAACTCAAAAAACAAACTCACAAATACAGAGAAGAGATTGGTGGAGCTGGGGAGTGGGCAAAATGGGTGAAGGTGGTCAAAAGGTACACAGCCTCACTTGTTTTCAAAGGACAAAGATAGGCTATATTTCAAAATTTAGGTCCTGGGAATATAATGTACAGTACAGTGACTATAGTTAATAGTGTATTGTATATCTGAAAGTTGCTGAGAGTAAATCTTAAAAATTCTCATCATAAGAAAAAAATTGTAATCATGTGTGGTGATGGACGGTAACTAAACTGTGATGGTCATTTTGCAATACACACAAATATTGAAGCATGTTGAATATATGAAGCTAGTGTAATTTTATCTGTCAATTATATCTCAATATAAAGAAAGAAATTCAACGGAAGTTCCAGCGGGTTCTTTCTTGAAGCCCTTCAAGACAATCAATAGAAATTGCCAACACAGAGAACCTGACTTTTATGCATTCATAAGAAGATGGCAGTTTATAGTTAACTGAGGGCGGGATACACAGAAATGGCAGGTGTTTCCTACTTCTTCAAAACAGGCTGCAGGTGATTTGATTCCAAATCACTGATGATTTTAGCCTAGGAACAACTTCCAGACATTGTCTTACCTATTTCCTCTGGTTTCACATATACGTACAAGAACTGAGAACCAAGCTGTTAGCCAAGTAAAATGACTTGTCCAACGTGATGTAAAGTGTTACAGAATTGCCACTGGCAATTCCTTAATGCCCAGTCTTGAGGACTTCCCAGTAAGTCAGAGGAAAAACTTTTTTCCCCCACTAATTCCCTGTACCCTGGTAAATCATAGGGTACTCCCAACAAACAAAGAGAATTGACCCAAAAACTTCTTTCGGAGAAGAGCCAAGAAAATGTGAATATGGTTTGGGTAAAGAAGAGTTTAACTGGAGTGTGAGGATTCATTGAAGAGACATGGGGAGAAGGCATAGCATGGTTCTCAATTCATGGTCTGGGGACCTGGGACACTTTTCATAGAGTCTGTGAGGTCAAAGCCATTTCCCATTTATACTGAGACGTGGTTTCCCTTTTCACTCTCCTTCTCTCTAAGCATACAATGGAATTTTCCAGGGGCTACATGACCTGTGATGTCACAACAAACAGTGCAGAAGCAAATAGGAGAATATAGCTGTTTTCTACTAAATCAGACACTGGAAAGATTTACAAAAATGTGAAATGATGCCTGTCTAATTTTTTTGAAAAATAGTTATCTTTTCATAAAACGTGTTAGTTAACATTATACTAACATACATTTGTTATTGTTATTTTTAAATATGTCAATATTTTTGAAATTTCTTCAGTCTTAACTTCCAATACAGTAAATGGTGACAAATGTTGCCTGTCTAAATGAAGGCTCTTTGAAGTTCTCAAGAACTTTTAAGAGGGAAAAGGGATCCTAAAACAAAAACGTTTGAGAATCACTGTTCTAGATTCCTAAAACTATGCTGAATTTCTCTCTCACTCACAGGGAGTGGCTTGCACTGGAGGGTTTTGATCGGGGAAACATAAGGTCAGAGGCAGGCTTTTGGGAAGACTTATCTGACTTACTTTTGGGTAGATGGACAATGAAGAGGGGGTGAAGATAAAACTATTAAGAGGCCATCAAAATGCAGTTGAAAAGCAGTGACACGGTGGGACGAGACAGAAGTGGGCAAAAGGATACAGTAGTAGGATTCATGAGTGAGGCAACCGATGGGACTCAAGAGGTAGTGCAGGGAACCTGATGGATGTGCTCCCGAGTTGACCAAGATTGTGGCGGCATCCTTAACGGAAGTAGATGTGTTTCACTGTGTCGAGTTTACGCTCTGACACGTTCACCTTGAGGCAAAACCGTGACTCTGATGAGAAGATAGCTGGAAACGTGGAAGAGGAATTTGAGAGAGATTCGCTTACATTGGCCATGTGGAGTTGAGTGGGTTTGAGATGAAGACATTCCCTAGGAGACACGGGGGTAGATAAAGATGGGGAGCAAAAAACCCAGAGGGGCAGCAGCGGTGTGGTGAGGGAAGCTCGGATCCTAAAAGCAGAGAAGAAACTGGACTTTGCAGTGTCTCAGAAGACAGGGAGGAACACTTCTAAAAGAGAGTGAATGGCACCCAGAAGTCCATAGGGTGGAGGGGCTAAGAGAACTGGAAGACCCCCTGGAGGAGGGAATGGCAACCCACTCCAGGATTCTTGCCTGGAGAATCCCCAAGGACAGAGGAGCCTGGCGGGCTACAGTCCTTGGGGTAGAGAGCTGAACACAACTGAAGTGACTTAGCATACACACACAGGGAATTTGATACGTAGTTTTATTGGAGAGGTGGCCGTGAGTCAGACCACAAGGGGCAGAGGAATGAGTATAGGTTGAGAAAGCCTAAAAACAAGTATGGCAGCAAGAGAAAAGAGACAAGGTGGTAGCCTGCTCAGAGAATGGAAAACCTCTGAGGATGAAGCTATTCAAAGAAAAGAGCAGAGGCACCAAATAAATTCTCTCTTTGGATTCAGTAAGAGGATGTCTGACAAAAAGGAGAAAGACTTGATTAGTATTGTAGAAAATGAGTAGATAGAATGTGAAAGAAAAAAAAAAAAGAATGTGTGACAGTGTTAAAGGTAGCAGACATGTAGGGCCACCTGAACTGGGAGAGATCAGCGCATGCCAGGATTCTAAGCCTGCCAACAAAACAAAACACAAAAAGGTGCTGGTTCCAGCAAACTCCCGGAGCTTTGGCAACAGGAAACATTCAACTCAGTTTTCCTCTGAAAAGTAAAACTCGAGGAGATCTATATTTTTGCATATTCTTCTTTATAACTGCAAAGTTATCAGTTTTTTGATCAGGAGTTTGTATTTCTTTTATAATTAAAAACATTCATAGTTTTTAACACTGTGTCAAGGCCACAGTTTTATTTTTAATTTTTTTTAAGGCTGCACTGCTCAGCATTTGACTTCCCTGGTGGCTCAGATGGTAAAGCGTCTGCCTACATGCGGGAGACCCGGGTTCCATCCCTGGGTTGGGAAGATCCTCTGGAGAAGGAAATGGCAACCCACTCCAGTACTCTTGCCTAGAAAATCCCATGGACGGAGGAGCCTGGTAGGCTACAGTCCATGGGGTCACAAAGAGTCGGACACAACTGAGGGACTTTCTGATCATTCACAATCTTCGTTCCGCAACCAAGAATCAAACCCATGCCCACACATTAGGAGCATGAAATCTTAGCCACTGGACTGCCAGGGAAGCACCAGGGCCACAGTTTTAAACAATCTATCCCTGAGGAATAGGAAGGAAATATTATTACTTACTACTCTATATATTACTTATTATTACTCTCTCTATATATTCTCACTTATTACTATATATATTTATACTTTAGAATTTCAAATGTGCATGAAATTAAAACATTTTAAGACTTTCAAAACACTGTCATAAAGAGGAGAAACAAATCGTTGATGTTGCATTCTCTGATGTTTAGCATTCAGTGCCAGGCCCAAGGATATAAAGTCCTTGCCCTTGGAGCGTAAAGAGATGGGACATAATGCAAAATAGCTTCTAAGTGCTAACCCAGCGTGCAAAGTAAAAATGTCAGGGCACAAGTTATAAGGCCACTGGGATTGATAAGAAACAAAGTAATTCGATACTTTCTAGAGCAGTGTCAGTGGGCTTCTGGAGATAGGTTTTAGAAATTAAGGAAAGATTGAATGATGGTAAAAAGAAGGCATCAAGTGTAAACCACTCACCTGAAATCACTGCTGGGACAAAAAGCACTTCATAGTAAAGTGCTCAGGAGTCCATGCTCTAAAGTCATTAACACATGGGTATGAATCCTGACTCTGTCTCTTCACATTGTGTAGTCTTCAGTAAATCCCTTAATCTCAAAAGGGGATAACGGTAATATTTGCTACATGAAGTTTCACAAGAATTAACTGTGATGCTTCCTGTAAAACATTTAGTTGGGTACCTGGCATATTGTCAGTGTTCAATAAATACTTGTTATTTTTACTTGTCAGTTGCATTTATGTCTGTTATAAAATATAAATGTAGCAAACATGGGCCTCCATAAATTCAATTAATATTTACAGTCTCCTCCTAGTTGTTTATGCTAATATAAAATAACATAGCATGAAAATAAAGATTCGTTACAATAAATGTTTTGAGAACACCATGCCTGCAGATATTTATGATATATTATCCCTGCCTTAAACACTAATTTGCAAACAAGATTTTAAAAGATATGTAACAACACAGGTCAGCTAATGCAGCGTTCCAAATGCGTGATTGGGATCAAAGTGGTTCCAGAGTTTGAGGGTTAAAGAAATCACTGAGCACAAAGAGAATTAGGAAAGATGTTTCAGGGATAAGATTTGAATTGATCTGAAGAATAGGTAGGACTTACAAAAGTCAAGAAAGGAAAAGGGCATCCTGGGGAGGGAAAATGTGATAAACAGAGCTAGAAACAAAAAAAAAGCACCTCATCTCAATGAGATGTCCATCTAAACATGGTGTCCTGGACTGTATCCCAGGGGAGCCAAAGGACATCAGCAGGAAAATGGGTGTTTAGTTAAGAGTAACATATTGATGTTGTTTTGTTGATTTGGTAAGACGTCAACATTTAGAGAAACATTTAGGTGAAGAGTACAGTCTATTCATCAGTATCCCAGGGAGACTGGTTCCCAAACAATATTCCTGTGGATACCAAAATCTGGGGATGCTCAAGTCCCCTATATAAAATAATGTAATATTTGCCTAGAACATAGGTACAGCCTCCTGTATACTTTAAATCACCTCTAGGTTATTTGTAATACCTAATCCAGTGGAAGTACTATGCAATTACAATTGATGGCTTGTGAGAAGTTCAAGTTTTGCTTTGGGGAATTTTTTGGAATTGTTTTAAAAAGTATTTCCATTCATAGTGGTTGAAATCTACAGTTGCAAAACCCCCAGATTCAATTGGTGGACCATATGTAGAAACTCTACCATCTGCTTCTCTATAAATCTAAAATTACTCCAAATTAAAGCTTATCTTTAAAATGAGTGTGTGGGAAAAGCAAACAAATATAACCAAAGCTCAGAATTTGGTTAGGAAAATACTGGTGAATTTAAATGAATGGGTGGAATAAGGGACCAAATAGTAGATGGCTATGCAAGCCTGGCTGGAGATTTTGGACTTCTGCAGCCCTTAGTCACTGAACGTAGAAGGACGGTCACGTGTTTGGAGGAGAAAGAAGCAGAGCCAGCCTTGAAGTGGGCGCTCTGGCCCCATGGAGGCTTGAATGTCATCGTTATTACTTTGTGCTTGTTCAATCCCACACTCCCTGAAAAACAACTAACTCACATGTTCGCTTTCATATTTTCCCCCGTTATTAAAATCCTAAAGCTGGGTTAAATGGAACCAGAACTCACAGTACCTTTCAGAGTTCATAGAACAAACTCTGAATCAAAATGGAACCAGGACCTACAGATCCTTCTGGACTCCATGCCAAGACGTACAGATCCTTCCGGCAATCAACTGAACAAACTCTGATCAAATGGAACCGGAACACACAGAACTTTCCAGGGCCCACTGAGCAAACTCAATTCAATCACAACTCACAGAATCTTCCAGAATCCAGAGTCAACTCAGAATTAAACGGAACCAGAGCTCACACAACCTTCGGAAGCCCACTGAGCAAGCTCAGAATTCAACCGCACTAGAACACACAGAACCGTCCAGAACCCACCAAGAAAACTTTAAATTAAACAAGCAGAACTCACCCGGAAGCTCTGGGCTCGCAGAACCTTCGGCAGTCGGCCAGGCATCCCTCCGCACCCGCCGCGCGCTGCGCTGTGCTCGCCAGTCCCGGCAGCCCGGCTGCTTTGACTCCTAGGCCCCCGGAGACAGCAGACACCACACTGCTTTGCGTTGCTGCCTCTCACTGAAGTGGGGCCGGGGGCTGAATGCTCCTCCTCCTTGTGGACCGTGAGCCCACCCATTGGAATCACCTGGATCTTGTTAAAGTCCTGCATCACAGGCCTTCGGCAGCAGATGGTTAGAGTCTTCTGGACTCCATGCCAAGACGTACAGATCCTTCCGGCAATCAACTGAACAAACTCTGATCAAATGGAACCGGAACACACAGAACTTTCCAGGGCCCACTGAGCAAACTCAATTCAATCACAACTCACAGAATCTTCCAGAATCCAGAGTCAACTCAGAATTAAACGGAACCAGAGCTCACACAACCTTCGGAAGCCCACTGAGCAAGCTCAGAATTCAACCGCACTAGAACACACAGAACCGTCCAGAACCCACCAAGAAAACTTTAAATTAAACAAGCAGAACTCACCCGGAAGCTCTGGGCTCGCAGAACCTTCGGCAGTCGGCCAGGCATCCCTCCGCACCCGCCGCGCGCTGCGCTGTGCTCGCCAGTCCCGGCAGCCCGGCTGCTTTGACTCCTACGGCCCCCGGAGACAGCAGACACCACACTGCTTTGCGTTGCTGCCTCTCACTAAAGTGGGGCCGGGGGCTGAATGCTCCTCCTCCTTGTGGACCGTGAGCCCACCCATTGGAATCACCTGGATCTTGTTAAAGTCCTGCATCACAGGCCTTTGGCAGCAGATGGTTAGAGAATCTGCATTTGACAAGGCTTCTCAATTATCTGTAGCTACAGAACAAACCACTCCAAAACGGAGATGTTAAGCCAGCAAACTTCCCTGGTGGCTCAGAGGTTAAAGCGTCTGCCTCCAATGTGGGAGACCCGGATTCGGTCCCTGAGTCGGGAAGATCCCCTGGAGCAAGAAATGGCAACCCACTCCAGTATTCTTGCTTGAAGAATCTCATGGACTGAGAAGCCTGGTGGGCTGCAGCCCATGGGGTCACAAAGAGTCGGACACGACTGAGTGACTTTACTTACTTACTTACATACATAACAAACCACTCCAAAACGGAGACGTTAAGCCAGCAAACATTTATGATCTCACACCTTTGCCGAGGGTCAGGGACACCTTCATTGGAGGGCTCCTGCTGAGTGCTTCCTGAGGCTGCAGTGGTGGTGGGTTAGTCGCTCAGTCATGCCTGCCTCTTGCGACTCCGTGGACGGTAGCCCGCCAGACTACTGTCTCCCTGGAATTTTCCAGGCAAGAATACTGGCTTGCCATTTCCTTCTCCAGGGGATCTTCCCGACGCAGGAATCCAACCTGGGTCTCCTGCATTGCAGGCGGATTCTTTCCCAACTGAATTAGGAGGGGAGCCCCTGCAGTAGGACGTGGCCAAGGTTTTCCCCGGTGGCGGGGGAGAGTCCACTCACTGCCTGGCCAGTTGATACTAGTGTGACCAGAGATGACTGCGCTTCATCACGGGGCCTCTCCACCCCTCAGGACAACTTGAGGGTCGTGACAGCGTGGCAGCTGGGGTCCCACGGCAGTGGTCCAAGAGGGAGCCAGGAGGACATCCAGGCGCCTCCGAAGTCACCTATGTCGTTACACAGGTCATGTGTAATGACGTGACCTGCCTCACTCAGCCTGGGAGGGACACCCAGGGCCGGGACTGCCGACCAGCAGGCTCCCTGGGGCCGACCTGAGGCTACCGACCCTGCCCAGTATAGTCGGGGGAGACCAGCTTCTCCCAGAGCTCACAGCCCTGATGCGTGGGGGCTGGGAAGGTTTTTGAGATTCCTTGGCGTTGGCAGGACGCGGGGCCTCCTTCAGGGTAGTGGGCTGCTCGCACTGTCCAGTCTGGAAAAGCCTCATCCGGCCCTTGCTGCAGACTCCGGGAGGATGAAGGCATCAAGACTCACTGACCCGCAGACACGAGGGGCTAACTGAACACGTGGTGGCTTGTGAGCACCACTGTCTTGCCAAGGAGCCTAGGTGACTGGCTCTCCCACTGGCATCTCCATCCCTCTGCCTCCCATCAACACAATTCCTATGTGTACCGTTTTGGTGGGTGTGAAATGGGTCTCATAGTTATCATGTGAATTCCCAAGATTAGTTACTAAGGCTTACTAGCCATTTAGAGTTCCTTTGTGTGAAATGCCCATTTTTCTACTATGGGGTTTCTTTCTTGACCACTGACATCTTTTATATATTTTGGATACTAATCTTTAGCAGTTACATGTGTTACAAACAAATAACAATTCTGATCCTGGGCTAAACTACCAGAGGCTGGGGAGAAGCAGATAACTGATTGGCTCCTTCCCTGCCCCATACCCCAACCCTAATCATTCAAGCCTTCATGACTTGGCCTCACTCAATAGCCATAGTCTTGGAGCGGACTTTTTCTTTATGAAAAATTAGTATTGGAATGAGGTGCCACTTCTGCTGTATAGCCAAGAACAACTCCTTGGAGGATACTGCTTCCTTGTAGAGAAGGATTAAAAATCAACAAAGCCCTAAGTTATGAAAATGTGAGGCAAACAGGCAGTCCAGCCAGTGAAGGTTTATGTGTAGGTGTAAGTGTGTAAAATGACTGTGTTTGTTGCTTACCAACATTTGACTTTCTCCTTTAGGCGCAAGGGGAAGATCCCTTGTTGGGAGGAGTCGAGGTGGTCCCATCCAGAAGGAGTGAAGCCGGCTCTATGGGGAAGATTTATTTCAACACCTCAGGATGCTGGGGCTGGGTTTTTTCCAACATGGCTGCCTGGCACTGTGCTAAGCTTTTAAGGGGAAATGGCTGGGCGTGTGACTATGATGTTAAAGAGAAGTGTCCTCAGGGTTCAGGGGGATGCTACTGGGGTGATGGAAAGAACAGAGCTGAATCAATAGGAGTCTCTTAGCAAGCATGAACAGGTTTCCTGCCATCAGAGTGTGCAGGACCACCTGTAACCTCACATGGCAGAGACCCAAGGCCTGGCGTTCGTCGACTGGTCACGCTTCCTGGTTTTCTCTCTCTTCCTGGCTTCTTGCTGCAGAACTGATCCGCTTTGAACTAAGTTCTAGTGTCCCAACCCAAGTAGGGTGGGTGGGGGAGGCTTTGGGAAATAAGGAGACTTTCTGTCACTGAGGGCAGGTGGGTGCTCGAGCAATACACTGAATAAATAAAAGGTGAGGTGTTTATACTTCAAGCTAGTATGTGGATCGTTCCAGATACACTACTGACACAGATTTCTACCCAGTGAGTCATTTCCCTTACGGTCTTTCTCTAAGTTTCTTAAATGTATTCCCATAACACCTGCAGTTAAGCTCAGTGTTTCTGGGAATGTAAGAAGCAAAACAGATCTCTGAGAAAAATGGAGCCACAGGGTAATAATGAGGGCTCTGAGAACAGGAAATCTGCATGTGCTGGTCTGGTTCTTTATCCTTCTTCTTGCTCACCTCCCAGCAGGCTGCCTGTCTGAATCCATCTGTAAGGACTCTTGCAGGATCCTCTAGGTTAGTCACTCCATGAAAGCGAGAGTTCTGTGTTCCTTAGTGACCTACAGGAGGGCCAGTTAGAAGCTCAGTAAATATTTATTTAAAACGATAAATCTAGAGAGCTAAGAGACATGAAAGTATCTAAATACTACCAGGTAGGATTGAAGATGAATGATGGTTCATTTCTGCCCACTGAAAACCCTATAGGAAGGGACCAGTTTCCTCGGAGAAGATTTGGTGCAAGGAAGGAACACATTAACAGATACCCTGGGGAGAAAGCCTGTGTGATGGAAGGCTCCAGTCTAGTCTCTCGGAGTTAAAATGAGCCAAAGAACATTTGCTTACTGACAAGTATCCATATCAAGAGGAAATAGAGAGCTTCAAAGAAAGGGAAGTAAACCTCAATATTCTGGGCCTGATGCCAGATATTCTAGCACATGAAAGATGACCGACAAAGGAGACAACACCTCGAGACCTATTCCAGACTGTATATTTTCCTCCCTTTGTGGGTCAGCTGCTGTTGAGTAATGTGTGTCCAGGAAGTAATAGAGAATGTGAGGAAAGATGTTTTCTGCTGCTCTCTCTGTAACTCTAGGAGCCACACTGTCAGGAAGGCTGAGGTCTAAGTCATGTTGTGATGTCTAGACTACGTGAGAAGAAACAGGATAATGGTAAGATGTAGTTTATCCAAGTTTGTGGCTGAACATCTATTAACAGTTTGATCCCCCTCCCCGCAGGGTGACTGGAAAGGCCAAGGCAGCCTCCGTGCTGTGCTGTGCTCAGTTGCTCAGTCCTGTCTGACTCTGCAACCCCATGGACTGGAGCCCGCCAGGCCCCTCTGTCCATGAGATTCTCAAGGCAAGAATACTGGAGTAGGTTGCCATGTCCTCCTGCAGGGAATCTTCCCAACCCAGGGATGGGAATCCAGGTCTCCCGCATTGCAGGTGGATTCTTTACTGTCTGAGCCACCAGGGAAACCCCAAGGTAGCCTCTACTTCCTGGGAAAGAGGAATATTTTATCTCTTTTTAAAAATTGTTGCCAGGTTAGGATTTATTATTGTGGCAGGTTTTCTGGGGCTTTGTACCATGTTTTTCTCCTTAGGCTAATATAGAGAATGATCTAGTAAATCACCTCTATCTTGCTACTTGTTCAGGTTTCCCTGGTGGCTCAGAGTCAGACATGACTGAGTGATTAATACTAACTCTTGCTACTTGTAGCAGGGGAAGAGTTTTGAAAAATGTAGAATTTTGAAAAGGCACAGGGTTTATCTGATCTGAAAGGTTTATACCTAATTCAGGCAGAGTGGGAAGGCTTTCTGCAAAGATGAAATTGCATAGCATAGGAGTCTGAAAGACTAAAAGAGCTATGGGCTCTAAAAATCTTGAGTAGAAGAATAAACACATTTAGGGAATGCAAACTAGTATAGCCCCTATGGAGAACAGTGTGGAGATTCTTTAAAAAAACTGGAAATAAAACTGCCATACAACCCAACAATCCCATTGTTGGGCATATACACCAAGGAAACCAGAATTGAAAGAGACATGTGTACCCCAATCTTCATCACAGCACTGTTTACAATAGCCAGGACATGGAAGCAACCTAGATATCCATCAGCAGACGAATGGGTGAGAAAGCTGTGGTACATATACACAATGGGGTATTACTCAGCCATTAAAAAGAATACATTTGAATCAGTTCTAATGAGGTGGATGAAACTGGAGCCTATTATACAGAGTGAAGTAAGCCAGAAAGAAAAACACCAATACAGTATACTAACGTGTAAATATGGAATTTAGAAAGATGGTACCAATAACCCTGTATGTGAGACAGCAAAAGAGACACAGATGTATAGAACAGTCTTCTGGACTCTGTGGGAGAGGGCAAGGGTGGGATGATTTGCGAGAATAGCATTGAAACATGTGTATTATCATATGTGAAATGAATCACCAGTCCAGGTTCGATACAGGAAACAGGATGCTCGAGGCTGATGCACTGGGATAACCCAGAGGGATGGGATGGAGAGAGAGGGGGGAGGAGGGTTCAGGATGGGGAACACGTGTACACCCGTGGCGAATTCATGTCAATGTATGGCAAAACCAATACAATATTGTAAAGAAATTAGCCTCCAATTAAAATAAATAAATTTATATTTAAAAAAAGAAAAAGAAACACATTTAGAAAATTTATTCATGCAGGCTGAATTCTCATTACTCTAAAAGTAGAGGTAAGATTTAGCAAGCCACAACATTTTTACAATTTATATGCTTTTCCTTATTAGTGAAAGGACCATTTAAGAAAAGCAATTTTGGCAAAAGAATAAACTTGCAGTGAGGCTATTTTACACAATTACATTATTGACATTTAGGAAACCTAAGTAGAATAAAGTTAATAAAATTATAACGGATATTCATCATGTTCTTCAGTTTTGGTTCAGTGTATTTCCTTATTAAATAAATATTTCGGCGTAAATAGTATATTGATCACTTACGAAAGGAAACCCAGAGCCCAAACATCTGAGTTTAAAGTGACACTTGGGGAGTTGCTTCCTTTGCAAATGTGTGCTGAGCGCCTGTGATGGGGACGACCCTGTAGTGGGTCTCTTGAACATGCAGCTGAGCAACACCCAGGTGCTTGCCTCATGAGCAGCTCATATAATCCAGGCAGGAGATGCTCACACCAAGGCAATTCACAAAATAGGGGACACTGAGCTTGTGCCGAGTGCCAGCTAGCCCTATACGTAACTCTCACAATCTTACCACAGAAGGCCTATTAATCCATTTCCTAGATGACACGAAGAGCGTCAGTTCCTTGCCCAGTCTCACAGGGCTAACCTGGCTCCAGAGCTCCTGAGGCTGTCCTCTGCTTATGTGTAATATATGCAATGATGGGCCTGTAAGTGATGGCCACATGCACAGTATTCTAAAAGCACGGAAGTAGCACTTTTGACTAGGTTGGTGGAAATAATGAGGGAAAGCTTCCTAGAGGAAGCCAGGCCAGAAGGAAATCCTAAAAGATGTATGAGTATTAATGTTACCAGCCAGGGTTCTCGGCCTTCCCCAATCGATAGAAATTGACTAGAGGCTAGACAAGAAATTCAGGCAAGGCTTTACTGGGGCCCCTGCTGCAGCAAGTGTGAACTCAGACAACAGCAGCCCCCCTGCTTGCTCTCTGAGGGGCCTGACTTTGTTCCTTATGGGGGTGAGTGGGCGTGTGTCTGGGCACGGGCTGGAGGGGAGCTTAAGGTGTTTTGCCCACCCCTCTGGTGCTGCTGAGTGCAGGCGAGGACAACGTGCAGTACCCTGCCTTTACTCCTGGCTCCTCAGAAGTGGCAGTTGGGGTTTTTGGTCTCTTTGTATCTTTTAGGTCAAGAATTGCTCCAATTGTGCATATATGCAATTGCTTTTCTTCTCATACAGTTTCTTTGTATTTTGTTGCTCAAGGAGCGGTGTGTCCAGGTGCAAGCACTGCAGCACAGGGTCCCAGGCCCCAGCCCGTCTCATTAAGTTGATGGGTGAGGGGAGGTAGGCAGGAACTGATTCTGGAGAGCCCTGTGAACCTTCCCACGGAGCTTGGACTTCTCCCTGTTTTCAGGAAGAGTCTACCAAAAGCTGTTTTAAGCTGGGAAACAACACGGCCAGACTTTTAGATCCATCTTCTCTGATGGCTTTTCAGAATGGTGATCTCAGAATTAAGCATTTCTCTGAGGGCTTTTGGGTTTCCCTGGTGGCTCAGCTGGTAAAGAATCTGCCTGCGATGCAAGAGACCTGGGTTTGATCCCTGGGTTCAGTCCTTGGGTTGGGAAGATCCCCTGGAGAAGGGAACGGCTACCCACTCCAGTATTCTGGCCTGGAGAATTTCATGGACTGTACAGTCCATGGGGGTCCTAAAGAGACATGACTGAGTGACTTTTACTTTCACTGGAGGCTTTTAAAACAGAGAGCTGGGCCCCATTTCCTGAGTTTCTCATCCAGTCACCTTGGTGTGAGGCCTGAGAATTTGCATTCCTAACAAGCAATACTGCTGTGGCTGCAGGTACCACACTTGGAGACCTCCACTATTGTTGTGCAGGATGTATTTGAAGGGGGTGAGGCTGGAGGCCATTTAGGAGGCTAATATCAGTAATTTAAGAAAGAGAAAAGGAACATCTAAAATCTACAACTAGAGTATAAGCTCTATGAGAACAGGAATTTTGTCTCTCTTATTTAATTCTGTATTTCCACCATCAAGATTACTGTCTGAAAGTGAACGTGTTAGTCACTCAGTTGTGTCCGACTCTTTGCTATCACATGGACTGTAGCCCACCAGGCTCTTCTGTCTGTGGGATTCTCCAGGCAAGAATACCGGAAGGGGTTGCCATTGCCTTTCCTAAGGGATCTTCCCAATTCAAAGATCAAACCGGGCTTCTACATTGCAGGCAGATTCTTTACCACCTGAGCCAACATAGAACCCTCGATTACTGCCTAGCACATAGTAAGTGCCCAATAGGCGTTCACAGAAAAAAAGATGGAGTTCCAGGGTCCTAACCTGGATGACTATGAGTGATGCCATGAATAGAGGTAGACACTACAGGATGAACGACAGCTTTGGGATGGAGATGGTGATATGTTTTGGATATGTTGCATCTGAAGAATGTGTGAGAGTTCCAGGGGAATAAAATCATATGACAGTTTGGTGTGAGAATCTAAAGCTCAGAGCGTGAGAGCTCTGGGCCAGAGATACCTGTTTGGACTCCACTGGCCAGTGGATAACTGGTAGTTACAGCCAGGATATTGGTCCATGAACTTGCTCGAGTGGAGCAGTTGGAGTGAGAAGAGCCAAGAGTAAAGAGTGAAGCATCGCAATTTATAGAACAAGTGAAGAAGAAGGAAGACAAAGGAGATGGTCAGAGAGGCAGGAGAGAGCTAGGGGAGTGCAGTCATGGGAGTCAGGGGTTTTAATTATTTGCTTTACTTTTTATTATATAAAATTCCACACATAAAAAAAGAGTAGAAAGAGTAATATGATTCCCATAGAGCCCTCAACAATGGTTAGCTCACAACTAATCTTATTTTACTTATATTTCTACCCACTTCTTCCTGCCAACTAAATGATACAATTTTTTAAACGAAAAACACACATCATATGGGTTCATTAGCAAATATTTCAGTACATGTCTCTAAAAGGTAAGATCTCTTTACACAAACAGCACCATTATGTTAATTCAACTAGTCCTCTAGTTGAATGGATATTTGGGTTGTTTCCAGTCTTTTACAAAGTTTTTGAGACTGAAGGAACAACTTGTAGTGCCCAGTGAATCTGAGCCATCTAATGGAAGACATTAAAGTATTCATTGGATTTTGCAATACGAAGGTCAGTGAAATCTTAACCAGAGCTAAGGTGTACATACACAAACTACCCAGCAGTATGTAGTACTGACTTGGCAAGGCTGACCTCATGGTGCAAACAAAAATCAGAATACAGTGGGTCACTGGGTGACTGTAAGAAAATGGAGGCGTCAGGATGTATAAACTACTCTTTGAACAAGTTGGACAGGAAAGAACACAGAATTGTAACTGGATAAGCATTTGGAAATAAGGGGTTTTATTTGGGGGGGGGTTCTGTTTTCTATATTTATGAATGTATTAGAAAATATACAGCATGTATGGAGATATAGAGTTAAAATGAAAAAAGAAATGTTGATGGCAGAGAAATGCTGTAATTCTTCATTTTTGAAGAGAAGACTTGCAGTTGTTGAACGTATGGTTGGAAAATCTAAATATGTAACAAGCATCTTAAAAAAAAATACATTTCCTGAAATGTACAGGAACTCAAGTCGCCATGAAAAGGCAACTTTCACTGGCCTGATCGTTGTCCCCTTGAAGCTTATTATAAAAGAGGCATTTATCCTTACAACAGCATTCTATGATCTTTGCTACATTTCTATCACTACTGCCTAGCCGAAACCACCATCTTTTCTTGAGAGCTCCATAGTAGCCTCTGAACGGCCAGCCTGCTTTCATTCTTTATTCTTATGTGGTTCTCCCTTGCTACAGAGGACCCAGGAAAATGTAACTCAAATCTTGCCTCTCCCCTGCTTTAAACCATTCACTGACTCCCTGTTGCAGTTGAAAAAGACTCCAAAGTCCTTGGAAGAGTGTGCAAATGATGATCTGTAACTTCTCTCTCTGTCCATATCTTAGCTCAAAGCTCTTCCCTTAGAGGGGCCATCTCTGGCAGCCCTACCTAAAACAGAACCCTGCCCATTCCCTAAAGTCACTATTGATCACCACATCCTGTTTGTCCCCCTGGCTTAAATGATCACATCTTCACTCACCTTGTTTTCATTGTCTGTCTCCCCAATTAAAACACAGACCAACTGAAAGGAAAAGCTTTCAGTTCATTGTGGTAACCCTGAGGCCTTAAACAATGCCCAGAACACAGTAGCCAGTCAACAGACATGACTGACTCTATTAATACTGTTCTTTGACTCTTGCAAGACCATGTTATCTTTGTACCACTTATTTTCTCTCCCTTGCTTTTACACAAAGCATTTCAACTGAACAATTATCACTTTGGGGAATCAAACTTTGAAATGGACAAAATGGAGTGTGAGTTCCTTAACAACAAAATCCAAACTTTAGGGAGCTTTATATAAGCAGAGTGGAGTATCCCTGAGTTAACTGGGGAAAAAAAAAATCCTGATCACCTTGGCTCAAGTGGAAAACTGCAACATTAGCCTTTCTACTGGAAGATGAGATAACTTGGAGTGTGTGCAGATGCAGAGGGGAAGAACCCTTTAGGGAACCAGAAGAAGAGTATTCTTGGTGAAGAAGTAACCCTTTTGATCCAGCTATACAGATACATTGCAACCCACAATGCTAATGCCTGAGACTGCCTAGTTTGGAGGCCAAGTATTAGCAAGCCAATTTGGCTACAGATCTATGGCTAAATATTCCAAGCTACTTTATAGATAATGAAGATTCTGTTTTGAGTTCCACGTCCCTGACTTTTGGGTTTGGTTATTGTTTGTCCCCATACTCAAGAGACAAAGGAAGTGTTATTTATCAGCTATCCTCCAAAAATTCTTGAGAAGACAGTGGCTTAAATGTGATTGATTCAGTTGGATATCCAAGCCTTATAGAGCAATTATTGCTGATCATTGTTTTAATTTTCAAATAAGTTTCCTCATCACAATGGCTATAGTCAGAAAACATTAGCTAGAGTAAATTATAAAACGCAAGATTGTTTTTTTAATTTTTATTTTACTTTACAATACTGTATTGGTTTTGCCATACATTGACATGAATCTGCCATGGGCGTACATGAGTTCCCAATCCTGAACCCCCCTCCCACCTCCCACCCCATATCATCTCTCTGGATCATCCCTGTGCACCAGTCCCAAGTATCCTGTATTGAACATAGACTGGCGATTCGTTTCTTACATGATAGTATACATGTTTCAGTGCCATTCTCCCAAATCTCCCACCCTCTCCCTCTCCCTCAGAGTCCAAAAGTCCGTTCTATACATCTGTGTCTCTTTTGCTTTCTCACATACAGGGTTATCATTACCATCTTTCTAAATTCCATATATATGTGTTAGTATACTGTATTGGTGTTTTTCTTTCTGGCTTACTTCACTCTGTTTTTAAAAGAAATATCTCTCATATAAGAAAACAGTTAACTATATTTACATAATGGACTTTGAAGGTTATGCCTGTGCCATGCCACGCTCAGTTGTTTTAGTCACGTTCGACTCTGTGAGACTCTATGGACTGTAGCCCTCCAGGCTCCTCTGTCCATGGGATTCTCCAGGCAAGAATACCGGAGTGGGTTGCCATGCCTCTCTCCAAGGGAACTTCCCGACCCAGGGATCAAAGCTTCATTTCCCGTGTCTTCTGCATTGCAAGAAGTTTCTTTTTTTCTCTCTCTCTTTTTTTAAAAATTATTTTAAATTGAAGGATAGTCATGTATGGATGTGAGAGTTGGACTATAAAGAAAGCTGAGCGCCAAAGAATTGATGATTTTGAACTGTGGTGTTGGAGAAGACTCCTGAGAGTCCCTTGGACTGCAAGGAGATTCAACCAGTCCATCCTAAAGGAAATCAGTCCTGAAAAATCATTGGAAGGACTGATGCTGAAGCTGAAACTCCAATACTTTGGCCACCTGATGCAAAGAACTGACTCATTTGATAATACCCTGATGCTGGGAAAGATTGAAGGCAGGAAGAGAAGGGGATGACAGAGGATGAGATGGTTGGATGGCATCACCGACTCAATGGGCATGAGTTTGGGTGAACTCCAGGAGTTAGTGGTGGACAGGGAAGCCTAGTGTGCTGCAGTCCATGGGGTTGCAAAGAGCTGGACACGAGTGAGCAACTGAACTGAACTGAATTGCTTTACAATATTGGTCTGATTGCTGCCATACATCAACATGAATCAGCCATAGGTATACATATGTCCCCTCCCTCTTGAACCTCCCTCCCACCTCCCATCCTTTCCCACCCTCTCGGTTGTTACAGAGCCCCGGTTTGACTTCTCTGAGACACAGTAAATTTCCATTGGCTTCCTATTTTATATACAGTAGTGTATACACTTCCTTGCTATTCTTTCCATTTGTCTCACCCTCTCCTTCCTCTCCCCCATCGTGTCCATAATTCTATTTTCTATGTCTGCGTCTCCATTGCTGCCCTGCAAACAGGTTCATCAGTCCCATCTTTCTAGATTCCATATATGTGCGTAAATATATGATATCTGTTTTTCTCTTTCTGACTTACTTCACTCTGTATAATAGGCTCTAGTTTCATCCACCTCATTAGAACAGACTCAAATGTGATCCTTTTTATGGCTGAGTAATATTCCCTTGTGTATATGCACCACAACTGCTTTATCCATTCATCTGTCGATGGACATCTAGGTTGCTTCCATGTCCTAGCTGTTGTAAATAGTGCTGCAATGAACACTGGGTACATGCATCTTTTTCTATTTTGTTAATATGCCTAGAAGTGGTATTGCTGGGTTGTATGGTAGTTTTATTCCTAGTTTTTAAAGGAATCTTCCTACTGTCTTCTGAAGTATCAATTTACATTCTCACCAGCTGTTGGAAAGTGTTCCCTTTTCCTCCACACCCTCTCCAGCACTTGTTTGTGGATTTTTTTGATGATGGCCATTTTGATCAGTGCGAGGTAGTCTCTCATTGTAGTTTTTATTTGCATTTCTCTAATAATGAGTGATGCTGAGCATTTTTTCATGTGTTGATTAGCCATCTGTATGTCTTCTTTGGAGAAATGTCTGTTTAGGTCTTTTGCCCACTTTTGATTCCCAGGGTAGGCCAGATGGCTTCACAAGTGAATTCCATCAAACATTTAGAGGCGAGCTAACGCCTATCCTTCTGAAATTCTTCCAAACTTGCAGCAGAAGGAATACTTCCAAACTCACTCTATGAGGCCACCATCACCCTGATACCAAAACCAGATAAAACATCACACAAAAAAAGAAAACTACAAGCCAATATCACTGATGAACATAATGCAAAAATCCTCAACTAATTCTAGCAAACAATTCAACAACACATTAAAAAGGCCAAGTTGGGTTTATCCCTAGGGATGCAAGGATTCTTCAATATATGCAAATCAATAAGTATGATACCCCATATTAACAAATTGAAAGGTTAAAAACTTTATGATAATCTCAAGAAATGCAGAAGAAGCTTTCAACAAAATTCAGCACCCATTTATGATAAAAAACTTCAAAAAATGGGCATAGAAGGAATCTACCTTAACATAATAAAGGCCATATACAACAAATCCATAGCAAACTTATTCTCAATGGTGAGAAACTGAAGGTATTCCAAGATCGCGAATAAGACAAGGGTGCCCACCCTCATCACTATTATTCAATATAGTTTTGGAAGTCCTAGTATGGCAATCAGACAAGAAAAAGAAGTAAAAGGAAATCACATTGGAAAGGAAGAAGTAAAACTCTCACTATTTGCAGGAAGATTCTTTACCGCCACTGGGAAAGCCCTTAAAGGTGATAAAACAATACTAAAAATCCCAGTCCTTGAGTCCTTTCACTATTCAGCTAAAACTATCACAATATTGTTAATTGGCTCTACCCCAATACAAAATAAAAAGTTTTTAAAAATAAAAATTTTTTAAATAAATGAAAACCAAGTTTTAAAAGATATCATCTAAAGAAATACAAAGTCAAAGACAAGTATAATGGAAAATTTCAAAGGCTTCTCTGTCAGTCTTATTAGTTCATCATAAGAGAAAGATAAAGAAAAATCTAAAAGTACAACTGGCAACTCTAGTTTAGATGTGACTTTGTTTCTGATGCTCATTTTGAAATATCCTAAATTGTATTTTTGAGATAAAATCCCATAGGTGAGGTCATGTTCACCAGCCCTTGAGATTTACTTTCCAGCTTCTGGCTCAGCTCCTGAAATCATTCTTCTTATGTTCTCTCTCCAGACCAAAGGGAAGGCAGTCTTTGTGCCTATCAATGCTGTGTTCTCAAGGGCCTGGTTGTGTTCAAAAAGGACAGTAAAACAAGACTTACCTAAGGCATCTCCTCTTTAAGGGTGAAACACCATCAGTTCCTCCTTATGATCAGGAGAAGAAAATGTTCCCCCATACTCTTTTTCTAGGAATACATTTTGAAAGAAGAAATTATTTTAAGAAATTTTTATACCTCAGTAGAGTTATACCTTAACTCAGAAAATCTGGTCTGTCTTTGTGATAGCTTGGTATGACAGATATCTAAACACAAAATACAGGAGCTGTTTCTGCAATGTGTAAGTCTTACCAGAACAGAATATTTTTGCATAAAACTTTTTCAAGATCCAGAACAGAAACTTTTAAGTGTTTTATGACATCCTTAGCTTAATACCAAAGACAAACTTTTACAATTTCTAGGAAAATAATAAAACCTAATATAAATGGATACACCTAACATCTTTACACGGAGAAGGCAATGGCACTCCACTCCAGGACTCTTGCCTGGAAAATCCAATGGATGGAGGAGCCTGGGAGGCTGCAGTCCATGGGGTCGCTAAGAGTCAGACACGACTGAGCAACTTCACTTTGACTTTTCACTTTCATGGATTGGAGAAGGAAATGGCAACCCACTCCAGAGTTCTTGCCTGCAGAATCCCAGGGACGGGGGAGCCTGGTGGGCTGCTGTCTATGGGGTCACACATAGTTGGGCACAGCTGAGGTGACTTAGCAGCAGCAACATCTTTACACAATAAATAAAAAGAGGGGTGTTGTTAATATGCCAAATACTTCAAAAGATTATCTACCAAAGTGTTCACAAGCCGCAACCATTATAGTCAGAGATAAATGACAAATATGGAAGGGCTTCCCAGGTGGCGCAAGTAGTACCAATGCAGGTAGAATAAGAGACGTGGGTTGAATCCCTGGATTGAGCAGATTCCCTTGCGGAGGACATTTCCACTCCAGTATTCTCACCTGGAGAATCCCAAGGACAGAGGAGCCTGGCGGGCTACAGTCCATAGGGTCACAAAGAGTCAGATACGACTGAGGTGACTTAGCATGCACGCAGAGTGGGAAGATGAGAAGCCTTCTGCAGCAGGGACTTCTAGCTGCTGCTGCTGCTGCTAAGTCACTTCAGTCGTGTCCGACTCTGTGCAACCCCGTAGATGGCAGCCTATCAGGCATCTCCGTCCCTGGGATTCTTCAGGCAAGAACACTGGAGTGGGTTGCCATTTCCTTCTCTAATGCATGAGAGTTAAAAGTGAAAGTGAAAGTCGCTCAGTCATGCCTGACCCTTAGCGACCCCATGGACTGCAGCCCATCAGGCTCCTCCATCCGTGGGAGTTTCCAGGCAAGGGTACTGGAGTGGGGTGCCACTGCCTTCTCCAAGGGACTTCTAGCTACCTATCCAATATTGAGGGGGATGCTGGTATATATGTCTAACAACAACAAAAAATAAAGTCTTAATTTTTTGGTGTTTGTCAGTTTTTGTGGTGTAAATGCTCCATTGTGACATACTTCAGGCTACCAATGTGTCTAACAACCACCTTGTTAAAAAAAAAAAAAAAAAACCTGAAAATTTAACCATTAGCTCTCACAAGCCAAAATGAGCTATTTGGAGCACATCACTGCATTCATCCTCCTCTTCTTCATCACTAACAGAAATTCCATTTTGTTGCACTGACAATTTTCTAAGATTAAAAACAAAAGAAAGGCATTCCTAGTCATTTTTTCCCCCACAGTCATTCTTGAAAACAGGCCATAAGATACCATGTGCTGATGAGACGTAGGCACAAGTCCTGGTGGCTGTGGTGCTAGTGGTGTGATCCTTACAAGAGCTTCAGAGTGAGTCACTCTTATTGTCCTTATCCTTTCCTTTTTCCTGCCTGGAATGCAGACATGATGACTGGAGCTGCAGCAGCCGTTTTATAATCAACAATGAGAGAGGAAGGGCAAGGAAATCACAGAGATCTTGGCCCTTACATCTTTGAGTTGCCTTACCATCTCTGAAATTCTTATTTCTGATATTTTTGCTTGTTTTTTTTTTTCTTTACAAGAAAACACATTCCTATATTACTTAAGCAACTGTTTTGTGCAAAGGCAGCCAAAGCCCATCTTTTACCTTGGGCAAACTTATCAATGAATGTAAACCTCATGAAGAGAAATTGCTACCAAAAACAAACATGTTTAATTTTTTTCTGGATATCACATAGCCATTAAAACTTTTAAAGACTGACCAATCCACCAAATATTTTGTTGGAATAAGTCTACCTAAAATATTTGACTTTGGATACAGAAATTGTATTCTCAACACAGCAACGTGAACGTTCAGTGAAAAGAATATTGGCTACCATTATTAAACACCTCCAGTGTACCAGATACCACGTTAAGCACTGTAGAAGCATCAGCATACTTGCTGTGTGACCTTGGGCAATTCACTTAACATTCTGATGCTTCATTCTTGTCTATAATGGAGATAATGTAATAGCTATATCATAGTGTTGTTTTGAAAGATAAAGGAGTTAATAATATACATGTAAGGTGAGAGTTGGACTGTGAAGAAGGCTGAGTGCCGAAGAATTGATGCTTTTGAACTGTGGTGTTGGAGAAGAGTCTTGAGAGTCCTGTGGACTGCAAGGAGATCCAACCAGTCCATTCTGAAGGAGATCAACCCTGGGATTTCTTTGGAGGGAATGATGCTGAAGCTGAAGCTCCAGTACTTTGGCCACCTCATGTGAAGAGTTGACTCACTGGAAAAGACTCTGATGCTGGAAGGGATTGGGGGCAGGAGGAGAAGGGGATGACAGAGGATGAGATTGCTGGGTGGCATCACTGACTCGATGGACGTGAGTCTGGGTGAACTCTGGGAGTTGGTGGTGGACAGGGAGGCCTGGCGTGCTGCGATTCATGAGGTCGCAAAGAGTCGAACACAACTGAGCGACTGAACTGAACTGAACTGAGGGTGTTCAAAGCAATGCCTGATAAACAGTAAACACTAAATAAATGTTAGCTATTATAAGCATGACTATTATTCCCCACAAACGCTATAGGATAGGCACTGTTACTACCAGCAGAAGAGGGTAAGGGCATCTGTTTCATAGGGACGTTGTGAGACTACAGGAGACGATGCCTCTCAAGTGTTTAGCATTGTGCCGGGCAGACGTTCAATAAACTCCAGCTATGATGAGTTCAATACAGAACAGCACTCAGATGAGACTCTTCAATGAGATCTGTGCCAAAATAGTGTGAAGGAAAAAAGTTTCGTGGGGATGGGCGTGGGTGGGGGGTTGGGACGAGAAGGTTGGTGTTATTCATCTATCCCTATAACATACTTATGGTGCCTTGTGATAGATAATTAAGCTGTCAGAGAATGAGGGATATTTGACATACAATAGCTATGAAACAAATGTATGGACATGGCAAGAAGGAAAAGGAGCAAGAAGGCCTCGGGTTGGGGCTTTGGCATAACGAAGAGAGAAGTCGGGCTCAGGGAACCTGGAGTTGGCCCTGGTTCTGCCACTTACTGGTTTTTTACTTTGGGCAAATTATTTAACTTTTCACTTCCCTCACTTGTTAAAATGAGAACTCTGAACTCAATGCACTCACCCATCCCAACTTTTTGTTGTCTGTTAATTAATTCATCTATGTATTTGGCTTCACCAGGTCTCAGTTGTGGCATGCAGAGTGTTTGGCTGTGGCATTTGAACTCTCAGTTGCGTCATGTGGGATCTAGTTCCCTGAACAGGGACTGGAACCAGGCCCCCTGCATTGGGAGCACAGAGTCTCAGCTGCTGGACTACCAGGGAAGTCCCATTTCAACCGTAAGTAGGAATTTTGTTTGATTAGTATCTAGGAGGTGATGTTGCACCATAAAGAATAGGTCAAATTTTGGAAACTGGAGCTGCTGGTTCATACACCAAGTATGAATGCAGGACATAATATTTAGATGCGTTGGGGTAATACTGTTGCAAATTTGCCAGCATTTTGCTTGAGAGTATGAGTGAGACCAGGAAGGAAATGTGAGTCAGGGTCATGCTTTGAGAACCTTGGGTACCAGGCCTTGAAGTTAGAAGTGTATTGGAAGCACTGCTAAACTATTGAACTTTTCTCTTTTTTTAAATATTTATTTATTTGGTTATCCAGATCTTAGTTGCTCCATGGGGAATCTTTGGTCTTTGTTGCTGCATTTGGCCTTTTTTTTTTTTTTTTTTCTCGATATGGCATTAGAACTCTGGTTGCAGCATGTGGGACTTAGTTCCCAGACCAGGGATTGGACCTGAGTCCCTTGCATTAGGAGTGCAGAGTCTTAGCCACTGGATCATCAGGGAAGTCCTCATTGAACTTTTCTGGGCAGGAGAATGACATGCCCAAATCACTCCCCTTGAGAGATTATTTCAGCAAGGAGAATTTTTTAAGGATGAGGTATGGAGGAGGGTTGGGGGACCACTCTAAAGATTTAGGCTTGAGATCAAAGCAACTGGAGGCATGGGAAAGGAAGGATATGAGGCGGTGTCAAGAAGGATGGGAGTATCACATGGAAGGGATGAACCCATGGAAATTCTCTCATATGACTTCATTGGCAAGGCATTGATGTGACAGTTCAGCACTTTAGTGCAGAGCCATTCATTCCTGGCACGACCTAGGGGTCTGAACATTTGTTAGGTGAATTTGGAAACGACAGTTTGAACGGTAGGTGGTAAACTCATAAACTCAGGGATCAGCCTTTGTTAATAACGGTTGAATTAACAGGTCAGATAAGCAAAGAGAACCTTATTGGTTTATTATAGTTTTGGAATTCGGTAGCTTTAATATTGACTGTGAGTTTGGGGGGATAGCAGTATTTAAATTCCTTGTGGTAGAAAAAGGGAGGAAGGTCTTCAAAGGCCTATGACTAGATGCAGCAAGTCCTACCTGACCCAAATGGAAATGTGGTCTCAGAGGATAATGTTAAGCAAGGATTCTAGAAGACCCCACACACTTCAGAAACTGTTGAAATTCTTCCAAAATTCTACTGTCCCTGGGATATTTATCGTCAAATGTCCACACAGAACTTTTACGGAGTGTACAGACTGTTTTGAAACTCTTAAGGCTAACAGCTTTTGGGAAATTCTTAGAAGTATCATTAGATCTGAAATTTAGAGTTGAGAGTAAGGACCATCATAGAATAAAAAGCATTACTGTGAAGTATGATCTCCTCTGGGCTTCCCAGGTGATGCTAGTAGTAAAGAAACTGACTGCCAATACAGATAGATGCCACAGACTCGTTCGATCCCTGGGTTGGGAAGATCCCCTGGAGGAGGGCATGGCAACCCACTCTAGTATTCTTGCCTGGATGATCCCATGGACAGAGGAGCCTGGAGGCTGCAGTCCATGAGGTCACACAGAGCCAGACACGACTGAAGCAACTTAGCACGCATGCACGCACGCACACACTCTAAGAAAGATGCCCATTGGAATTTTCACAGCCATTCTATTACAGATTTATTTCTTCAGCAAATAGTTGAGTGTCTACCGCGATAGGTCTGTGCAAACTTTAGGGATGTAATGAAAAACAAACTAAATAGAGCTCCCACCTTCATATTACTTAGAAGGCTGTAGCCTTCCCATGAATATTCAACAACAGGCCTAAATACGTGTATAACTACAAGCAGTTCAAAGTTCTCTGGAGGGAAGGGTATGATGAGAGAAGAAAGGGATATTGACATCCAAAATGTATGAATCTCACCACCCCATTATCACTGGAACACTCCCCCTTACTTTTGCCTCCTGCTTCTTTTTCCCTTCTAGTTTTATTGAGATGTGGTTGATAGCAGCACTGTATAAGTTTCAAGTGTACAGCATAATGACTTGAACGACATACATTATGAAATGATGAGCGCAATAAGTTTAGTGAACATCCATCATCTCGCCTAGATATAAAATGAAGGGAACTTCCTTTATTAATGTGAAGAACACCGCACCAGTGATCCTTGGCAGGCTCCTTCCTGGGAAACATTCACTTCAATTCACTTAAAAAGCTGATACACAGACTCTACATTGCATTTATTTTTTCTGTAGAACCATCTCTTAACATAAGCTTTTGGGTTCGTAGTTTGCATATATAAAATTTGCAGCCAATTTTAAGGGCCCACCTTTTGGTAAGTGATTAATGATTGATGGACAAACTGCTTACATAGCAAAATGATTTGTCTTCTGTCCCGTGATACTTGCTTTTCTGTGAGGATCTGGTCCACCTCCCTTGCTCAGCCCATCCGCTTTCTCTGATCATACTGCTGAATCTTGTCATTATCCCAGACTCTCCCAGCGCCATGATTTTAATCTCCAGCATCCCATTCTCAGACTGTTCCTCAGCTTTGGGAGTGGTTCCCAGCTCCAGAAATGGTTAGAGCCCTCCCCGACCCCAGACCATCATTCCTTTGATCTTCTCACCTTTCCATCATCATCACACTCTCCTGTGTCCTCTCCTCCCTCCTTATCACAGCTTTTCAGAGTCTCTCCCTTGCCTACACCCTCTACTTTCCGACCCTGGTTCCCTCCATCACATCCACCTGCAAAACCCCAGCTCTGCCCCCTTAGGCCGACCGAGGCTAGAGGGAAAGCCACAGCCATGCGGACTGGCCTTGCTTTAAATTCATGACCACGAACCTCAAACAGGCACTTGATAGCGCTGCCTGGCAAATTTGCTCTCAAACTCTTCCCCAGAAGAGAACTGTCTCAGTCTGCTCCTCTCTCTTCCAACCTCCAGCATCTCTTCCGCCCTCACCAATTCTCAGGAAGTAGGGTCTGGCTATTTCACCAAGATAAGAGACGCAGAAACAAGAGAATGTCTCTGTGTTTCCAGCTCTGCAGTCACCAGCCCGTGTGTGGCTGGCTTCACACACTGACTCCCCTGCTAGCTTCTCCCCGCTTCAGCACGGAGGCTCCTGGCTCTTCCGTGAAAGGGGAAACGAGACTCAGCGTCAGGGTCCTTTGTGCTTAGAAACTCTCGCTGCAAATCCTGTGGTAGACTCCTTCTTCCTTTAGGACCTCTTGACAGGAAGGTTTTTGCCCCTCCATGGACATAGTGGGCCTTCCTAGGTGGCACTAAAGGTAAAGAATCCTCTTGCCAAGCTAGGAGACAATGCAGGTTCGATCACTGAGTAGGGAAGATTTGCTGGAGGAGCCCATGGCAACCCACTCCAGTATTCTTGCTGGGAACATCCCATGACCGAGAAGACTGGCGAGCATTCTTGCAGATCGATTCATTCACTCATTCATTTCTCCAACAGTGTCAGGCTCTGCTCTAGGCACAGCGGGTACAGCGATGAATAGACACAGTATCCTGCAGTTTTGGTGAGGGAAGCACTTAGGTAGGGATAAGTGAAGTGTCCACGCCAAGCAGGGAACAAGGATACAAAGTGTATGTATTTGGTGGAGATGTGGTGGTTGTGGGGTGAGATTTTAAAGTGACCGGGGTGGGCCTCATTGAAAGAGGAATGTTTAAGTGAAGACGGGAGTGGGTGAGGGAGAGTCCCGTGTGGGCATCTGAGGGAAGGGCTTTCCAGGGAGAAAGCAGCTGGTGCAAAGGTCCTGAGGTGTGAGTGTGGCCCGGGTGATTCCAAGACTTGTGAGGAGACCACGGTGACTCGAGGAAGGAGCAAGGGATAGAGCAGGAGGTCAGGAGAGTAAACAGAGGCAGGAAGGAAGGTTCATGAAGGGCCTTCTCCACATTGCGAGAACTTTTGAGTGACATGGGAAGTCAAAGGAAGATTTGGGAGCATACAGTGATATCAAGGCAACTCACATTCAAGTTTTTACAACTGTCTCAATAAGGTCCTTTTAAAAACAGTTCAATTTTCTATTGCCATTGAAAGAAATACCTGGCACCTGGGGCAAAATCAAATTTCATAGCATGTGTGGACATGAGAGTAGAGAGAGTAAAGTCACTCAGTCGTGTCCGACTCTTTGTGACCCCATGGACTGCAGCCCACCAGGCTCCTCAGTCCATGAGATTCTCCAAGCAAGAATACTGGAGTGGGTTGCCATTTCCTTCTCCAGGGATCTTCCCGACCCAGGGATTGAACCCAGGTCTCCCACATTGGAGGCAGACGCTTTAACCTCTGAGCCACCAGGGAAGTCCATATGTGGACATGAGTTTGGGTAAACTCCAGGAGTTGGTGATGGACAGGGAGGTCTGGCATGCAGTCCATGGGGTCGCAAAGAGTCAGACATGACTGAGCGACTGAAAGAACTATGCTGTTAGTAATTATCATTTGGGGCTTCTAGGCTGTGCAGGCAAAGGTCATCTATAGGTTAAAAAAATTAACAGCTCTATGTCTTTTTATAGCTTCCCCCCAGAATCCAGGATCCTAATATGGATTAATCAAATGTCTTTTTAAAAAACAGCTTTATTGAAATGGACATGTCATATAAGTTGCCCACTTAAAGTGTACTGTTCAATGAGCTTTCATATATCTGTATAGAGTTGAGCAATCACGATCACAGTCTAATTTCTTTTTATTTATTCATTTATTTTGGCTGCACTGAGTCTTAGTCAAAATATGTGTGCTAAGTCGCTTCAGTTGTGTCCAACTCTGTGACCCTATGGACTGTAGCCTGCCAGGCTCCTGTGTCCATGGGATTCTCCAGGCAAGAATACTGGAGCGGGATGCCATGCCCTCCCTCCAGGGGATCTTCCCAACCCAGGGATGGAACCCATGTCTCCTGCATTGACAGGCGGATTCTTTACCTCTAGCGCCACCTGGGAAGCAGTTGCAGTATGCAGGATCTTCATTTGAGGCATGTCGGCTCTAGTTCCCCGACCAGGGCTTGAACCCTGGCGCCCTGCTTTGCGAGCATGGAATAGCAGCCATTGGACCACCAGGGAAGACCCAGACTAATTTTAGAACATATTTGTCACCCCCTAAAGAAACTCCATAACCTTTAGCTATCACACCCCACCCTCAGCCCTTCCATTCCCCCAAACATAGGCAACTATCATTCTACCTTCCAACAGGTGCGCCTGTCCTGGATATTTTGTATAAATGGAAGCTTACAATCTGTGGTCTTTTGTGTCTGGCTTCTTTCACTTAGCATAGTGTTTTCAAGTTTCATCCATGTAGCTTGTGTCAGTGCTTCATTCCTTTTTATGACTGATGGGAAACAGTGGAAACAGTGTCAGACTCTATTTTTCTGGGCTCCAAAATCACTGCAGATGGTGACTGCAGCCATGAAATTAAAAGACGCTTACTCCTTGGAAGGAAAGTGATGCCACCCTAGATAGCATATTCAAAAACAGAGATATTAGTTTGCCAACAAAAGTCTGTCTAGTCAAGGCTATGGTTTTTCCAGTGGTCATGTATGGATGTGAGAGTTGGACTGTAAAGAAAGCTGAGTGCTGAAGAATTGATGCTTTTGAACTGTGGTGTTGGAGAAGACTCTTGAGAGTCCCTTGGACTGCACAGAGATCCAACCAGTCCGTTCTAAAGGAGATCAGTCCTGGGTGTTCTTTGGAAGGACTGATGCTGAAGCTGAAACTCCAATACTTTGGCCACCTCATGTGAAGAGTTGACTCATTGGAAAAGACTCTGATGCTGGGAGGGATTGGGGGCAGGAGGAGAAGGGGACGACCGAGGATGAGATGGCTGGATGGCATCACCGACTCAATGGATATGAGTTTGGATGAACTTTGGAAGTTGGTGATAGACAGAGAGGTCTGGCATTCTGCAATTCATGGAGTCCCAAAAAGTCAGACAAGACTGAGAGACTGAACTGAACTGAACGTTCCATTGTATGGATATAGCATACTCTCTTTATCAAAGGAGGGTTTGAGCAGAGGAATGACCTGATCAGAGTGGCATTTAACAAGGCTCACTTCAACTATTGTTTCAAGGAGTAGAGAATGAAGAATTGTGTCAAATATTGATTTTAGGGAAAATAAGAGGAGGCCCAAGAATTGATCTGGAACTGCTCAAATCATTTAATGAAGAAATTAGCAGAAATAGTCTGACCTGTGTATAAACAGGGTTTACTTATTTTGGGGGGACTTGTTGCATTTCCTTTGAATAATTAAACATGGAATGCAGAAATAATAAAATAGCTAATAAATAAGAATTTTAAATGAATGTGCACATGTAAAAGTACATGAACAATTGGAGAGTACCATTAATTTTCTAAAAATACTGGTGGTAATCGTTCTTTGGTACAAGTGAAATTTATCCCTCAGAATAATGATTCGCCTCTAAACATAATTCATCATTATGGTAATTATCCAAGATTTCGTGCCAGCTTACGAGAGCTGGCCAAGAGAAAAATTAAATCTTAGAAAAAGACACTGTCAATGTCTATGCAGATCAGGTTGCTGGGAGTTAGTTCGTTTTATTTGGGGAAGTTCGTGTCATTTGAAAGACTTAGAAACTGGATGGAAAAATTGTAAAGTTTTATTGTGGCATTTGTCATCTGGAACAACAAGGTAACCAACTGGCATCATTAGATCCCGAACTGGCATAAAACACACGTATTGATTGATTCAAGGTTTGGTATAAACACAGGCAATAGTCATTAGGTTATCCAGTTCTGGGTACGAGCAACTTCTGGGGCTTGCAAATGACTAAGTGAGGGGCAAGGAAAACTAGACAGTAAAAAGGCGAGGCTCGAAAGGTAATTATCAAAATGCACTCTGCGTTTCCAATGCGGTTCGGTGGGCACGGTGGGAGTGTGGATGAACATTTCGGAAATAAACACTGAAAGCGAAACTTCACCGGCAGGTAAGGCACAAGTCGGTTGCCCCTGGACTCAAGGAGGCAGGGGCAGTAGTGTTTTCTCCTTGGAACAAGCGGGGCGTGGGGCTGGAGGCGGGGGAGGCGGCGCGGGCCCAGCGCTCGCGCCGGCAGGGCCGGGAATTTGGAGAGGATCCCTGGTCGGGCGGCGGCGGCGCGCGGGTGCGCGTGTGAGCGAGCGAGCAGNGTGGTCTGGTATTCCCATCTCTTTCAGAATTTTCCACAGTTTACTGTGATCCACACAGTCAAAGGCTTTGGCATAGTCAATAAAGCAGAAATAGATGTTTTTCTGGAACTCTCTTGCTTTTTCCATGATCCAGCGGATGTTGGCAATTTGATCTCTGGTTCCTCTGCCTTTTCTAAAACCAGCTTGAACATCAGGGAGTTCATGGTTCACGTATTGCTGAAGTCTGGCTTGGAGAATTTTGAGCATTACTTTACTAGCATGTGAGATGAGTGCAATTGTGCGGTAGTTTGAGCATTCTTTGGCATTGCCTTTCTTTGAAATTGGAATGAAAACTGACCTTTTCCAGTCCTGTGGCCACTGCTGAGTTTTCCAAATTTGCTGGCAAATTGAGTGCAGCACTTTCACAGCATCATCTTTCAGGATTTGAAACAGCTCAACGGGAATTCCATCACCTCCTCTAGCTTTGTTCGTAGTGATGCTTTCTAAGGCCCACTTGACTTCACATTCCAAGATGTCTGGCTCTAGATTAGTGATCACATCATCATGATTATCTGGGTCATGAAGATCTTTCTTGTACAGTTCTTCCGTGTATTCTTGCCACCTCTTCTTAATATCTTCTGCTTCTGTTAGGTCCAGCCCATTTCTGTCCTTTATCGAGCCCATCCTTGCATGAAATGTTCCCTTGGTATCTCTAATTTTCTTGAAGAGATCTCTAGTCTTTCCCCTTCTGTTCTTTTCCTCTATTTCTTTGCGTTGATCGCTGAAGAAGGCTTTCTTATCTTCTCTTGCTGTTCTTTGGAACTCTGCATTCAGATGCTTATATCTTTCCTTTTCTCCTATATGTCTATGTGTTCTTCGTCATTATCGTTTTCCATATTCTTTTCCATTACGGTTTGTTACTGAACATTGTTGTTGTTCAGTCCCTAAGCCGTGTCCAACTCTCTGTGACTCCATGAACCACAGCACACCAGGCTTCCCTCTCCATCACCAGCTCCTGGAGTTTCCTCCAACTCATGTCCATTGACTTGGTGCTGCTACCCAACCATCTCATCCTGTCGCCCACTTCTCCTCCTGCCTTCAACCTTTCCCAGCATCAGGGTCTTTTCCAATGAGTCTGCTCTTCACATCAGGTGGCCAAAGCACTGGAGCTTCAACTTCAGCAGCAGTCCTCCCAGTGACTATTCAGGGTTGATTTCCTTTATGATTGTCTGGTTTGATCTCCTTTCTGTCCAGTCACTCTCAAGAGTTTTATCCAGCAGCACCATATAAAATCACCAATTTTCAGTGCTTGGTCTTGTTTATAGTCCAACTCTCACATCCATACATGACACTGGAAAAACCATAGCTTTGACTAGATTGACCTTTGTTGGCAAAGTGATATCTCTACTTTTTATTACAGGATATTGACAATAATCCCTGTGCTACACAGTAGGATCTTATTGTTTATCCAATGTATATATAATAGCTTGCACCTGCTAATCCAAATTCCCAATCCATCCATTGCAAAGTCAGTTTTAAATGCAAATAAAACTGCATTAGACTCATTTGTGGAATCACAGAAACAAAAAAATCACATTTTGTATTTGATGGCTCGTGTATGTATACATATTTTGTCCTTATCAGAACCGTGAACATGCTTCACAAAACGAGCTACACAGTTTTTACTGCAGTTTGTTTTTTTCAGAAGCCCTACTAGTACGCCCCCTTTAGGCTTACTGATGTGTAAGGAAGGACTGAAAGCGGAAGGGGCCTGGGTTGCCCCACCTCGCCGTTCACTGTTCTGTTACTGTTTTCAGTGGCATCGTATGAGGAAGTAACACAGTAAGAGAGAATATGATCCAGGCCCTTTATATAATAGCTTGCACCTGCTAATCCAAATTCCCAATCCATCCATTGCAAAGTCAGTTTTAAATGCAAATAAAACTGCATTAGACTCATTTGTGGAATCACAGAAACAAAAAAATCACATTTTGTATTTGATGGCTCGTGTATGTATACATATTTTGTCCTTATCAGAACCGTGAACATGCTTCACAAAACGAGCTACACAGTTTTTACTGCAGTTTGTTTTTTTCAGAAGCCCTACTAGTACGCCCCCTTTAGGCTTACTGATGTGTAAGGAAGGACTGAAAGCGGAAGGGGCCTGGGTTGCCCCACCTCGCCGTTCACTGTTCTGTTACTGTTTTCAGTGGCATCGTATGAGGAAGTAACACAGTAAGAGAGAATATGATCCAGGCCCTTGGTTGTCCGTGTTTCTTAGGATGCCACTCTACATTATACATGTGAAGCCAGTTCAGGTTCTAAGGGAAAATGTGGCCTTCCAGGGCTGTCAGCACTCAGAACACTCAACTGTAGACACAACACACTTGCCTTGTGGTTACACTGGATCTTGCTGAATTCCCACCACTGAGGGTCCACTGGAAATCCCATATCCATAGACTATTTTAAGCACTCTTTGGAGTGGCAGAGAACAAACACATTGAAATATATCTCTGTGCTCATGTTTCCATTGTCCCTGTGAATCTCATTTACCAAACACAAGCTGGAAGATAGAATTCTAAGGATTCCAAGACAGTGATGGCTTCACTGATTACTTTTGCAGAATCAACACTGTTTCCATGTGGAAATGGTTGCGTTTAGTAAGGAGAAGGCGATGGCACCTCACTCCAGTACTCTTGCCTGGAAAATCCCATGGGCGGAGAAACCTGGTGGGCTGCAGTCCATGGGACACGGCTGAGCAACTTCACTTTCACTTTTCACTTTTCATACATTGGAGAAGGAAATGGCAACCATTCCAGTGTCCTTGCCTGGGGAATCCCAGGGATGGGGAGCCTGGTGGGCTGCCGTCTATGGGGTCACACAGAGTCGGACATGACCGAAGAGACTTAGCAGCAGCAGCAGCAGCAGCAGCAAAGCTTTAGATGGAATAGAAAGATAAAAAATGACCGCAAAGCCCCTCACAGAACTGCCAACCTTGAATAGGAAAAAAGTATCAAATAGCTGATGTAACTAGAGTTTCTTGAAGGAATAAAGCAACAAAATTTCATTAATCATGCAAAAAGAGAAGGGAGGAGAGATGATTCTGAGGTCATTTGTTAAAGTTTGAGGAGCAGGATTTTCAATTCTCAACACGTGATAATGGCTCCCAACCTATTTCTGGCTGAAAAAAATAAGAGTCAGTGGGAAAATAGCTAGTTCAGAACTCCAACATCTCAGCCGGTTCCAGAAATTCTATCACTTAAAGGAAAAAACTATGATTTTAAGGCTTTGGCAGATACTTTATGTTGGTAAAAGGCAAAGACAACACATGATTTTTGGATGAACAGAAAATGGCAATGAAGCTTTGGCAGTGCGATTACCGGTTAGAGGTAGAGTTTGGGGTGTCTTTCAGAGGACCAAACTGTTCCTTAGCAGACATGTACAGGGATTTGGGAACTGGAGACTGGGAGCTACAGAGGGGAGGAAGAGAGTCTTGGGAGAGGAAGAGAGAGCTGTGGGTATGGGGTGAATGGAATAATTGGGGCCTAAGATGAGACTTGATCTTCACCCAGGAACTCTAAATGGCAGTGAAGGGCTGACCGATTTCCAGGGCTGTGCTGGCTGGCACTCAGCTTTAGGTTGTTTCTGATGATTCTGCACCATCATCTTTTTACCCTTAAACTTTGAGTGATAGGAGAAATGAAAAGGGTATGGTAAAGGGCAGTGTGGTAATGAGCACAGTAATTCCAGGAGTAAGGACTCAGATGAGATACAAAGACGTTGCAAAAGCAAGGCACTAGGGAAGGGATCAGCAGAAGGAAGCGCCCTCTCCCCGGGATGCTGACTCTAGGGATGCGGAAGGCTGTCCGGGAAGGATGGGTCAGCATGCTGAAGGGAAGTGTGGGCCCCCAAGGCTGGAGGAGGCAGGTCTCACACCTGTTCCCTGCCGGGGGCCAGCGTGAGGAACTCCGCCCGTGGCAAAGGTCATGAGGAAGGAGGCTTGGCATACGCAAAGGCGTGATCAAGTCTCAGGAAACCCCCTGTTCCCGAGCATCTACCCCCAAAACCAAGAGTCTGTTTTATGCTCTCACCTACACCTCTGACTTTACGGGGGGCTCTCCCCCATAACCATTTCTCTTGGAAAAAGAGTTAACTTGCAGCTCCAGTTGATAAAATTCCTGGGCGTGACAAGAGTGTTTCAGCTTACGGACTCCTCTGAAGGTTATCTAGCCTGCCTGTATAGGTTCGTCTGGCCAAATGTGATTATTTACAGCCTCCC
>SJXQ01007475.1:5911-131075 GCA_006408695.1 Aepyceros melampus
GATCCCTGGGTTGGGAAGATCCCCTGGAGAAGGAAACGGCAACCCATTCCAGTATTCTTGCCTGGAGAATGTCATGGACGGAGGAGCCTGGTGGGCTACAGTCCACGGGGTCGCAAAGAGTCGGACACGACTGAGCGACTTCACTTTCACTTTCACATATAGGGAGAAGGACACGGCAATCCACTCCAGTATTCTTGCCTGGAGAATCTCAGGGACAGGGGAGCCTGGTGGGCTGCCATCTATGGGGTTGTACAGAGTCGGACACGACTGAAGCGTCTTAGTAGCAGCAGCAGAGTACATATATGTAACCACCTCGTTAAGTCAAAAATACATTGCTGAATAAAAAAAAAAGCAAGCTGCAGAATGATCCAAATAATATGACATTCATATAAAACATGTCATTTAAAACCATGATCTAATCATATGTAATAACAGCATAAAACAATAATAAACACCAACTTCAGAGCAACAGTTACCTCTGGAGTTGGAAGAAGAGGAATGACACCTGGGAGGGGCACTCAGGGGCTTAAAATGCATCTGTGAGATTCCATCTCTGTCCAAAATCTGAAGCAACTACAGCAAGAATATCAGGATCTGACAGAGCTATGCATGCATTGTTACCCTCTGCAAGCCACCCTCTATGCTGCTTTTGGAATCCAGCCACCACATGGAGAGGAATCACAAACTAGTCCACATGTGGCGACCTCACAGAGAGGCCTGTGTGGAGAGGAATCAAGAAGGCCAGGCCCACAGCCAGCCTCTACTACCAGATGTCTGTGTGATCAAGCCTAAGGAAGATTCTAGTCCTAGCTTTTAAATCCTCTCGCTGGAGCCCCCAACATCATAGGGCAGAGAAAAGGTATCCCTGAAAGGTATCCCTGACATCCAAATTTCTGCTTCATTCCTAAGAATAAATAGTTATTTTATGCCGCTAAGTTTTAGGATACAATTTATTACAAAGCTAACCAGAACACCCAAATGTTACAGTGAATTGAAAAGAAAAATATTTGTGTATATATGTATAACTGAATCACTGCTAAGCAGCAGAAATTAACACTGTAAATCAACTATGCTTCAATAAAATTTAAAAAAAAGAAAAACATTTGCAATGCCCAGCATAAGGCCTCAGTCCTGTTTGCTAAATTTACAAAGCTGCCAACAGCTCCAAACTTACACAGTTTAATAATTTATAGTTTCTTACCTCCAAACTGCCAGAATGTGCTGCCCAGTGTAAAGGGGTAAATTTGTGGAGAGCATCAGCTTCGTCAATGCTGGCGCCACGCCGCACGATTTCCGAAAGCTGCGTTACGTCTCCAGCACGCACCGCATCGTGTATGCTACCAAAATGCACTTTCTTCCTGGCACCTGCTGAGAACCAGATTGCTTAAAATAGACTGCAGAACAAAAAAAAGCCTAGGCATTGACATATATAATCTACCGTGTGTAAAGCAGGTAACTAGTGGAAAGCTGCTCCATAACACAGGAAACCCAGCTCAGCATTTTGTGCCGACCTGGAGCCGGGAAGGAGGTTTAAGAGGTAGTGGTATATACATAAATAGAAGTATGACTCATTCCCATTGTTGTACAGCAGAAACCAGCACAACATTGTAAAGCAATTATCCTCCAATTAAAAAATAAATTTAAGATAAAAAAAGACTAAAGCAACAATTGAACCGAAAGTACAAAGTCACTTTGGCTTTCCAAATAATTTACTACAAAGATACTCATGAATAACATCTTAATCAGACTTCATTTTCAGCTCTAATAGTAAAGAGCACAGAAGTCATCACCTACATTCACACAGGAAAAAAACTGAACAAACTGAAAATCAACTTTTCTTAGACTCTTCAGAATTCCAGTCTCAGGGCAAACAGCCACCCTGTATTCGGAGAGACAGGTCAAGAGAAATGTGGTCAAGTTCAGCTCACCTGGAGCAGAAGCCACTGGAACCACAAACTTCCAGAAGCACTCAAGTGGTAATTTTGACAAACTGTTGGGGGCCGGGTATGTACTAGCCTAAGAGTGAGAAACTCCGCAGGGCCATAGTCTTACGAGGCCTCCTCATTTTCATACATTTTACCTTCAAAATTCCACCAGGTTATCACTGTGAAAAACCAAAAAAAAAAAAAAAAATCTCTTCATGTCTTTGGTAGAGGGAGGAGAGAGGTGACCATCTGGAAACCTGCCGAACTATTCTCTGTAACAAAAGCCTACTCTCCAGTGGAAAAGACTTAACCAGAACCTTATTTCACATGGGCAAATACATCTTATCAATGTTTTTCATATCTTCCTCATATATCCTACACTAAGAAAAGGATGGTAAGTCACAACTTTTACTTCATACATGAAGTGTCATATTTTATAATTTCATGTTCCAAACATCAAGACTGCATTGTCAGCCTTACTGTCCCGTGAAATATCTTAATGTGCACTGTGAACCAGAAGCACTGAAAGTATCTAAGCATGAACAGGTAGTAGTTGGAGAAGGAAGTAAATAGTTCAAATCAGTTGACAGCTGAAATCATTTCTTACACCAGCTATTAGCAAAATGCTATGCATTTTATTCAAAAATCCTTTCTGAGCATCTACCATATGCCAGGCACTATGATAATACAATGAACAGACATGGATTTTAGACATTTTTTTTTCCACAGATGCTTTTAAAACTAATGGGATAAATTCGACACAACAAAAAACCTGACAGTAACAAGGTAAAATAAAGGAGGAAGAGGAGGAAACAGTGGAGCAAGTCTCTGAAGAACAATTGAGGTATATGTATCCGGGCAAGGAATAAGAAAGCACCCCACAAAACACCAAACTACTTGATGTTTAATGATGTTAATCCCCCTAGGTCAGATCTTCATTATTCTCCTTTATTTATTTCTTTTAAACTTTGGCATAAGGGTTTGTATTTGGTTCTCCAGATAAGCAGTGGGGCCTCAGTTCCCTGACCAGGGACTAAATTCATGCCCCCTGCAGTGAAAGTGCAGAGCCTTAACCACTGGATCACCAGCAAAATCTCCATTATTCTCCTTTAAACAAGTTCTGCAAGATCTACAAATGACATTCTACCCATTTTAATCCATTTTATACAGGAACGCTCTAATCCATTGTATGCAAGGACACTATCCTGATCACTTCATGCCTCCACACTCCAGACTGCTTCTGGCTATCCAGTGCTCATCTAGAGGCTCTTAGTATGACGGTCTATGCCCTCCCATAACTTGCTGCGTGCTAACTCGCTTCAGTCTGACTTTGTGGTTCTGTGGCTGTAGCCCTCCAGGCTCCTCTGTCCATGGGATTATCCAGGCAAAAACACTGGAGCAGGTTTTCCGGCCCTCCTGCAGGGGATCTTCCTGCGTCTCAGGGATCCAACCCGCGTCTCATTATGTCTCCTGCATTGGCAGATAGGTTCTTTACCACTAGCACCACCTGGGAAGCCCTCCCATAACTTGCCTCCATCTAATTTCACAGCCTTTTTTCTCACCACATGTCATTCCAGTTTATTCATTCATCCACCCACTTAACATTAACCTGGCATCTATCATAAGTATCAGTTCAGTTCAGTCGCTCAGTTGTGTCCGACTCTTTGCGACCCCATGAATCGCAGCACGCCAGGCATGGTCTCTATCCTCAAGGAACTCACAGAGATATACAAATACAAATTACAAAACAGTGTAGCAAGAGCAATGACAGAAATATTCCTAAGAACTTATGGAAGCAGAAGACTTCTAACTCAGCTAGGATAGGAGGGAAGGAGAGCAGAAAAGGGTTCCTAGAAAAGGTAACACCTGAGATGAATCTCCAAGGGTAGCAGGACTTTGCCAGGTGAAATACATGCAGGGAAAGGCATCCTGGACACTTCAAGAAACTATAAAAATACCCACCCTACTGTGGAAGCATAAGGAAAAGAGGCTAGAATTAGATAAGAGGCAGGCTGTACTGAAACTTGTTAGAGCTGAACAGACAGCAGGGAGTCATTAAAGGATTTTAAGTAGAGGACTAAGAATGATCAGATGTGTAACGCTGGCTGCAATGAGGGGAATTAATGGACTGGGGAGCAAAAGGGCAAGAGAAGAGACTCAAGGAGACCATGTAGGAAGATATCTAGAGGAGTCTCCACCAGACAGGTTGAGACCCTCAACTAAGAGAATGGCAGTAGGAACAGAAAAGGAAACAGATTCAAAATATATTATGCAAACAGGATGAAATGAACTTGGAGGGATTTGGTGTGTGAAATAAGGGAAGAATAACACAACTCCAAGGTGTATGACTAAGTTACACAAGTGGTACAGTGCCACTGAAACAACCAACACTAAAGGACAGAGAGGACATAATGATACAAAATCATATTTTGAATGTGTCGATCTGGAGGTGCCCAAGGAAGAGTTCCACAAGGGAACTGTATATGTAAGTCTGCAGCTCCAAGGAGAGGTCTGGAGCTGAGCTCTCACAGTTAGCTGTGTCTCAGTCATAGGCAGCTTTCTCTAATCCCCACCCTTACCCCACACTGGAGGCAGGGGCCCTCTATTCTTCCTTATAACTCATCATGCTAGTAATTACTTGCTCAGTATTTATCTTCCCCACTAGGAGGAAGGAATGCGTTTGTCTTCTTTGCTCACATATCCTTATGAAAAAGCACACAATAGACAATAAATATTTACTGGATGACTGAATAACAGATTCGGAGGTCCTCAGTAGGGTTGAAGTCATAGTACCTAACAAGGAAAAAAGTATCAGTGATGGCACTAGCCGAAAGGGAAAAAAAAAAAGCAACATTTATGGAGAGTATAGAAGAAAAGTCAGGATGGATGGATGGAGAGCTAGCTAGCTGACAGACAGGGAGAGTCGGGAAAGTGGAAGGAAGAAAATTAGGTGAGTCTAATATCTCCAGGGCTTCTATGGTGGCTCAGAGATAAAGAACCCGTCTGGCCAATGCTGGAGACGCAAGTTCAATAATCTACTTCGGGAAGATCCCCTGGAGAAGGAAATGACTACCAACTCCAGAGTTCTTACCTGGGAAATCTCATGGGCAGAGGAGCATGGCAGGCTACAGTCCATGGGGTCGCAAAGAGTCGGACACGACTTAGCGACTAAACAACAACAAATACTATTTACACAGAGTCAAATGCCGCAGAGACGCCAAGAACTTAAAAGGGTCCATAAATTAACAAGAGTTGCTATCACCTAGGAAAGGCAATGACACCCCACTCCAGTACTCTTGCCTGGAAAATCCCATGAGCGGAGGAGCCTTTTAGGTTGCAGTCAGTGAGGTCGCTAAGAGTCGGACACAACTGAGCGACTTCAGTTTCACTTTTCACTTTCATGCATTGGAGGAGGAAATGGCAACCCACTCCAGGGTTCTTGCCTGGAGAATCCCAGGGACGGAGGAGCCTGGTGGGCTGCCGTCTATGGAGTCGCACAGAGTCGAACACGACTGAAGCGACTTAGCAGCAGCAGGAACGAAGTCTCAGGAATGGGCGCAGATGGGCGCCAAAAGAAAAAGGAAAGCTGAAACGAGGAAGGATGGGGGCCAGATGAGCTTTGGGACCCACTGTAAATAGGTCAATTAAAGGAAAGAGATGAGTGACAGGTGAGAAAGGGAAATGCCAAGAAGGGGCTGGAGTGAGAAAAGTGGAGTGTGGCAGAGACAAGGGCCAGCGAAGTGGTCCGACTCACACGGGGTCGCAGTCTCGGTAGAGGAGGTGGACGGGCCCGAATCGGACACCCCGGGCATGGTGCGGCGACTCGGACTCCGGGGGGGCGTCGAGTCCAGGCCCCCGCTGCTGCGGCGGTCTTCGCTCGCTGTCACCCACGAGCCACTGCAGCAGCGGCTGTCTCCCTCGTCGTCGCTAGCCCGGGGCCGCCGTCCTCCGTCGTCCGGCCCCAGGAGGCCCGGCAGCGGGAACCTTCGTCCTCACTTTCCCTCTCCCAGAAGCGGCGGCGGCTGGCGTCCTCGCTGACGCTCACCGCGGAGGAGTCGCTGGCCAAGTAGCCGCGGTCTTCACTCACCGCCTCCCAGGAACTGCTGAGGCTGCGGCCGCCATCCACACTCGCGCCCTCCCAAGAGCCACTGAGGCGGCGGCGGCGGTCGTCACGGCCCCTCTGGCCCGAGTCGCTGGCTCGGGGGCCCCGGACCTCCCGGACTTCCTCCCAAGTCCCGCCGAGGCGGAGGCCACGGCTGTCTCTGACGGATCCCGAGTCACTAGTCGGGTGGCTTCCGACTTCACTGAAGCTCGCGTCGCTGCTGAGGCCTCCCCTCAGTCTCTCCCAAGAGTTGCCGGGACGGTGGCCGCCGTCTCCCCTGACTCTCTCCTCAGAGACGCTGCGGCCGTGGTCCAGGTCTTTGCTGACCCTTCTGGAGTCATCGCGGGAGAAGCCGACGTCTTCACTTCCTCTTCCCGTCGGTACCCGGCAACGACGGTCGCTCTCCTCGCGGATTCTTTGTCGGTCTTCGCTAAGACGAGAACCCTGGCCCTCGCTCACTCTTTCCCTGGACGGATCACCGCGACGGCCGTGCCGGCCGTTTATCCTCCACACGCGCTGGCTGGTGCGGCGGCCGCCGTCTTCGGTTGCTACTCCGCGCGACTCGCCGTGGCGGCAGCCGCCGTCGGCGAGAACCCGCTCCACCGAGTCGCTTTCCAGCGTCCCAACACCAGCTACCTGGTTGAAGCTGTGGGACGGGGGGAGCCGGCGCCCTGGAAACGGGTAAACTTCCAGCGTGGTGCGGTCATTTCCGGTTCCTCGCTGGTTGCGTCACTTCCGGCTTCCTTGCCCTTTCTTTTCTTTTTTTTTTTTTTTTTTAAGTACTCTCTATTTTTTTCGAGGCGTCCCCTCTAGATATGGTGGTGTGGAACGGGTTTTGGTGAAATGGCGCCGGCCTCACGTCCAGCCTGTCTCGGCCTCGTCTTTATAACGGCGTGGTATCTGTTGCTCCCGCCAGGGCTCGGCGACGCAGGTGGAGAGGCTCCGGGACTGCAGTCGGCGTCCGTGACCCGAGTGTGTGCCGCGAACCGGGCGGGGCCTTGCCTCCTCTGGAAACCTAGTGTCCTTTTTCGGTGCCGGTTGGAGCGTTGGAGAAAATATATTCTTACTCTGTCATAAGTACGGACAAAAGACCTAATGGAGAAGTTAAGTGGCTGCAGCGCTGTCCCATTATTGAGGGTGCCCACCGCCAGCCTCATTGATAATCGCTTGGTACTATTTCTCACACTAATTTTGTAAGGTAGGTGTTATCCCCGTTTTACAGATGAGGAGATTCGAGGTATAAGTAATTTGTTAAGGCCATACAGCAGGTAAGTTGCAAAGCCGGTGTGAAAAGAGAGGTCGTTAGTCAAAAGACTGCACCAGATCTCCTGACTCCCAAAATTTCGTTTCACTGTAAGATGGTTTCTTTGAACAGTTTGGCCCAAATCTTTCTCTGCAGTCCAGTTGCTTGACGTGTGTTCTTCCATTCGTATTTATAGCAAACACGGGTCAGGTGTTGTGCTAGCATCTGAAAATACAGAAATTAGAACTCTCTGCCCTCCAAGGGCAAGAGCATCACACACTTTGATTTTTCTCTTACTCTGTTTGTTTTTTTTTTACCGCCCCTCCCCCCCATCCTTAGCTACCTTGCCACAGGTTTTGTTTTGTGAACACAATTGGGAAATTCCCTTGACCCTGCCTTTCCTTTCTTGAAATAGAGTGCCTTTCTTTACCTTTCATCGCCTCTTGTAATAATAATAACCTCCATTCGTTGAGTTCCTATGATGTGTTGTTTCATATAACCTACCAGGTTGGTATGACTGTTCCTTTCTACAGATAGAGAAGTTTAACGCCAAAGTTAATTTTTGAGGTACACAGGCTCCGACGGTAAAGAATCCGCCAGCAGTGCAGGAGACCTGGGTTTGATCCCTTGTTGGGAAGATCCCCTGGAGGAGGGCATGTCAACCCACTCCAGTATGCTTGCCTGGAAAATCCTGTGCACAGAGGAGCCTGGCGGGCTACAGTCCATGGGGTCGCAAAGAGTCGGACCCAACTGAGCAACTAAGCACAGCATACACAGCTAGTAAGTAGTGAGCCCCCACATGAGGTATCCAACCTAAGTCTTAATTTTGCTGTGCATACTCCTCAAAGTCTCTGAATTCCCACAGTCTTTATTAGACCAAGTATCACCTTGTATTAGTTACCTTTTAACAGTTGGTGCTCACTCCTACCCCCCCTAGGGACTCTGACCTGGAAAGTAGGAACTATATGGTTAGTTCATCACGGCATTCCTAACATCTAGAATACGTAGTTCAAGGGAAGTGCTTTCTAAATGTTTGGGTGAATGAGTGAGTTGATGTTTGGTTGATTGTCCGGTAAATGAACTAACAGATTGAAAATAAAATTTTTCAGGGACTTCCCTAACAGTCCAGTGGTTAAGATTCTGTGCTTCCCCTGCAGAGGGTACTGGTTTGAATCCTGGTTGGGGGACTAAGATCCTACTTGCTACTCAGCTAAGCCAAAAAAAAACAAAAATTTCTTTTCAGTTGGTAGGGAATTTGAGATTAGTCAGCCTAGTCCTCTCATTTCTGTAAATGGGGTAACTGAGGCCTTTTGTCTTATCAGACATCTATTGAGTTTTTAATATGGACCAGTTCTTATGCTAAATGATTTGTAAATAGTCTTAAACTTAATCTGTATTATTATTTCTGTTTTTACAGGTGAAGAAATCAAGATTTGGCCAAGATCACATAGCTAGGTGATAGGAAGTTAGAACCCACTATGACTCCAAACTAATACAATGTTTGTAGCCACATTATAATAATGGTAAAGACTTTCCTTTTTGCTCTGTTGTATGGATAAACACACTGAGGGAATAAGGCAGCACACTCTTTAAAGGATATATACATTTGGTGGAAAGAATCAGGAAAGAAACAGAGAAGCAGAAAAAGTAAATCTCCCAAAATAAACTTGAATTAAAGGTAAAAGCAGAAATTAATGAAATAAATCATTGATCATAATAGTAGCTGGTGTTTGAAAAGAACAAATAGACAGCAAATCTGAGAAAGAAAGGGAAAGAAAACGGGAACAAGGAGAACATATTACGGATATGAGGGACTTTGAAACCAGAAGTGACTTATTTGTGTGTGTGCTCAGTCACTCAGTGTTGTCCAACTCTTTAGGACCCAATGGACTGTAGGCTGCCAGGCCCCTCTGCCCATGGAATTTTCCAGGCAAGAATACTGGAGTAGGGAGCCATTCCCTTCTCCAGGGGATCTTCTTGACCCAGATATTGAGTAGTTATTGCAGTACTTTGTAAATTAGAAACTTGAATATACATCAGGGAAAGAATGGCTGAATAGATTATGTAATATTCATATAATGAACTATTACATGAGAAATGCAGCTCTCCATGCGTTAAAATGAAAATAGTTGTAAGACAGTAAATGAAAAAGGAGGCAAAGTATGTGATTTCATCTAATTTCTTGGAGAAGGCAATGGCACCCCACTCCAGTACTCTTGCCTGGAAAACCCCATGGGTGGAGGAGCCTGGTGGGCTTCCGTCTATAGGGTCGCACAGAGTCGGACACGACTGAAGCGAGTTAGCAGATAGCAGCAGCAGATCTAATTTCTAAAAATTACTTTGTAGAATTTTCCAAAGTTTGGTAAAGATCTAAATTGTTAACTCAGTGGCTACTTTATAGAATAAGATATGAAAAGAAACTTTTTGTCTGGTATCAATTTTTTATTTTTTAGATATTCCTAAGTAAAATTAGGAAGCACAGGAAAACATGCACTCTTACATAAAGCAAACTTCTAAGAAGTATATGAGCCAAGAATGATTAAGATGGTGTTTTTAGCAAGGAGTCATTGATAATATTCTGGAGAGCAATTTTAATGAAATAGGCCAGCTGTATAAAACCACAGGATTTCAAGGTAAGTGAGGGACTAATTGAAGGAAGTTTCTCAAGTGAAAACATTTCAGAATACTGAAGGTATCGGCATTCCAGAGAATCAGAACCTTTTGTAAGTAGGAAATTTGTGGTTACAAGTAAAACTGGCTATCTCATTTTTTGCAAAGTGGGATGATAAAGCAGGTTGTTCCTCTAATCCTCTGTAAACTAACTCTTTCCATCTAGTTCTACAGGAGTAAGGCCAACCCCAGGACAAGAATTAAGTGGGTTTTGGAAACCATCTAGGCTTCCCTTTGGTGCTCCCCTCTAAACCCTCACCAGGCTGCCCCATGGGTGCTTTTTTGCTTTTATTCTGTAACTTGTCCTTCCCCACCTGCCCAGCAATGCCCATTATTTCAGAGAGCTGACCCCATATAGGAGTGAGGAAAATGCCTACTCCCACAATAAAAGGTCAGGCTGTTCTTGACAGTAACCTGATTTTCCATCTCCACCTCCAGACTGCCTCTTCTTTAGTCAGCTAGATCTTTCCATTTGCAGACAATGCCTAGATGCCTTATTCTGTGTTTCTGAATATTCTGAATAAACCCATCAAAGTATTCAATGAGTGCTAACTAGGAGTAAAGAAAGCCATCCAGGAAAATATAATGAAAATATAAAATTGTCTATTTTAGGCTGAACTATGCTATGAGAACCTTTAGTTGTTTTTAATTGAGCTATATTCGACATTCAGTGTTAGATGTACAACAGTGATGTAGTTTTTGTGTAAGGGCTATATTTCATTTATAGTTATCATCAATGTTGGTTGGCTATATTCCTCGTGCTGTACACTATTTGCTTGTAGTTTACTGTGTACATAGGTGTTGTACCTCTGAATCCCTTACTCTTAACCTTGCTTCTTCCCCTTCCCACTTCCCCACTGGTAACTACATTTGTAAATTGTTTTTGTTGTTTACTAGTTTTATCTTTTAGATTCGACACACTTGGTATCATTATTTTGTTGTATTTTTCATACATAATGAGGTCCTTATTTTTCTCCCCAAAGCTTATTGTTAGCTGAATAACAAAATTACAGTATTTTACAGAAATGAAAGTTGGAAGTTAAAAGGTAAATTATGTTAAAATCAGAGGATATTGTAAAGAGAGTATAGACAGTGAAATATTCCTTTTATTTCTTCTCACGAACTTCCAACTCTTATTTCAAAAGACAGTACTCCAGGAACTTCCCTGGCAGTCCAGTGGTTAAAACCCTGTACTTCCATTGCAGGGGCACAAGTTCAATCCCTGATTAGGAAACTAACATCCTGCATGCTGTGAGGCAGGACCCAAAAAAAAAAAAAGACAATATTCCATCTTCCCTGGGGCCTCCTTTAGCTTTCCTTGGTATACTCTCTTGTGTAGAGTAATGGTTCCAGTTCCTAATGGTATGTGTAACTCTTTTCCATTTTCTTAACAGGCAAAAAAGTAGGTGCTGCTGATTCCTAGATCAGTTGTCAGATCTGGCTGTTTACTAGAATTAACTATACAGCTTTTTAATGGGGATGTAATTGACGTAGAATATTGGTTTTGGTGTAACTGGAGCTTTTTACGTATTAGAAGTGTCTCTGAGAATCTACTAAATAAGACTGGAGGTAAGCAGTCTCTTCTTAGCATTCACCATTCTAATGTACAGCCAAGTTGAAGAGCCATCCTTCTAAGTCACTACCTGACATCTACATCAAAAACTAGGAACTGAATATTCAGCTTCACCTGCAGATACCTGTGATTTATCTAAGAGAAATACTGTCCCTCCTCCATTCTAAAAGTCCTCTTGTGCTATTCTGCCACATCTCTTTCCAGCTGAGACTGGTCTCTCCATCACTTCTGTCTTCAGTCTGTCTCATCCGGTGAGTTCCGTTAGTAAACTAATTGCTAACATCTGTTTATATAACTAATAACTACAATTAAATCTCTCCAGTTAAATTTCATAGAATAGCAACTCTGTCACCTCTCACCCATACTCAACTGTTGTTCAATCAATAAGGGATACCTCTCAATTTTTCCATATTTGACCTCTTTGACTACCTATCTGAAAAAAAAATTTCCCAGTTGCTTGTTTTTACTTCTTCATTGTGGTTATTTCTCACCTTCCCACCTATGAGTCTTTAAATGTTTGTTCCCTGAATATTCTTGGTACATACGTAGGTTTGAATGTCCCCTTCCTCGATTGTGACATACTTTTGACATACATTTGACAAAAGCTATGGATGGTCTTCCCCCAAAAAGGCACATGAAGTCTTGGCCTATTTTTAGATTCAGACTGCAGCATTTCTTCCATGACACTGTTCATACAACATATGAATGTGTTTTATCTCTCGCAAATCATGTTTGTCTCACATCTAGTGGACACTAGTTTTCTCACTGGACCTCCTCACTGCATTTACTACAAATCTCTTTCAATTTTTATTCACTTTATTCTTTAAAAACGAAGACCAACCTTGGATGCAGATGGGATATCGCCTCTGTTTAAAATTTCTAGTGGCTCCTGTAGTCATCAGTGTAATACAAACATATGAAGTGTTTTCAAGCCTTCACATTTGCTGCTCATTCTTCATAGATACATTTGCCTCCTACCAATATGGACTCTAGTTTGCCCTCAGATTCTACCACCTCAACATACAAAGTCTTCCTTAACCAACCTTCAGATAGTTTGGTGTGCCTATTATCTTAGGGTATTTTTGTAAATTGCAGAAATAGTACGAAATGAAGTGAAACAAAGCTAGGTTCACATTTTTGTTCTACAGCTTCATAAATGATTTAATTTCATCTTTAAAGTGAGAATACCATCTACCATTTAGAATTATTTGTAAGCATCAGAATATATGTAATATGCCTACCATATAATAAGTGCCTACCAACGCCTACCATATAATAAGTGCTAAACACTGACTTTTGTTGTTTTATAATAGGCTGTCTCCTCCAGTAGATGGCAGAAAAGATTAATCTTGCATCTCAGAGTGCCCAGCTCATAGGAAGTGCCTTCTTCATGTTTTAAAGAACAGAGTGATGAAAGACAAAGGAAAAGGAAATCACTTTCTGAAGGCACTCAAGAAATAAAGAGATACAAACTGGAGTTTCTTCATCATTCTATTATTACATGTATGAATATTAACATCTCATGGCATCCATCTAATTCAGTCAAAACCAACAAAGGAAAAAAGGTTAACCATGTTTCAAATTAACATTCTTACAGATTCCCCTGTAACTTAAAATAGAAATATGTTCATCTGCATTAAATTGACAAATCTGAAAAATATCATTAAAAAAAAAATCACCTTTAGTATTTAAATATATTTGTTAATCTTTTGATGGCATGTGTCCAAGAATAAAAGTTGCTTCATTAGGTACTTTTCAAAAACGGACATCTGGATGGTTCTCTCTAGCTGGAGATACATAGATAGATAGATATGCAAATATGTCCTATTTCGTTTAAAATTTTTTTTTCAAATCTGCCTTTTCAATTTGAGAAAAGTCCCGCAGTGCTCTCGTCACAACCCCCTTTTGAAGGATAAAAGTAATTCAGACTGCTTTAATCATGGGAAGCTGCTGGAAAAAAAAATCTTATGTTGAGGTTGCTGTTTAATTCCATTTTCACCCAATAAAAAGTACAGAAACACTGTCTTTATTTGATGGTGTGCATAAATATTACACTCCATTGATAGCAAAAATATTTTTTATTTATAATTTACAGTTTCACAAGTGAAAATCGTACATTTTTACACATACAATTTCATTTTGTTAAATTTGCACACATCTACAGAACTTTCACACGACAAGCACCTGAAACTGTGCAGGCAGTAGGAAATGCAAATACTAAAATGTATTTATTAACCAAATAATAGCTGAAGGCCCTGCCTCAGCTAGACAATTTATATAGATATGTCTATATATACATAAAAATTTCTTCACCTTCTAGATTTCAACAGCAGCTTTTTTTTTTTTTAAAGAAAAACATACCTTTCTCATTTTATTTAAACTGACTCGACTGTATCATTTTCTGTTTTAATTTCAGTGGCTGTGGCTATGCTTTCCTCTGTGCAAGCTGGTGGAGTATCAATTCGTTCTTCCTTAACTTTGGGACTTTCACAGGGTTCCTGCAATTCGTTTTTGACAAGTTCAACATAATATTCAAGGGATTTTCAACTGGTGTCTTGCTGGGAGATGGTGTACAATCAAATGAAGATGTCTACAAAATGAAAAACCCTTTAAGTACTGACAAATATCACATAAAATGACATTTAGTTTTATAAGACCCTTTTATGGGCAAAGAAACACACCTATACCAAATGCAATTTGAAAACCCTGCTATCCTGCAAAACATGCCATAAAGGCAGCCAATTACTGAGCACTTGATTTTTATCTACTCAAGTAATGAGATAAGGTAAGAAAAGCAGTCATAAGGCCAAAAGAAGTTGATTAAATGACTAGACATGTTTCTGTATTTTAACCCCACTATAACACCCCTACATATATCCTGCAATTTGTGTGTGACTCCTAGTTTCAAATACTCCGAAGATTTTTTTAAAATCCTCCCAAACCATCAAAACATCCTATAAAGTCTAATCTTTTGATGACCTAAGTTTATCTTCCAAACTGCCCCTTGAACCTGTGAAACAAATATTCACTGAGTTAAGATGTTTCACTGTTTAGTTTTTTTTTTTTTAAAAAAGGTCACTCTACAAATGGGAAAATTTGAACTTCTAAGGTCAATACACTAATGTCTTTTCATAATTCATATAATTTAAAAATTCTCCCTATATTACGTGGCTGAGTAGGGTATGTAAAAGAAGTAAATGTGACCCATAACTTGTACAATGTTATTAACCATCATGAACCTTCTCATCTTTAGTCTTCCTCACATTTCTCTAGGCCTAATGCTGCAGTAAGATCAAGATTCAAACGAAAAGAATGCAAGGAAAATGACACAAAATCTCAACAGACCGTATCAATCTATCACCAATTTAGTGAACAACCTAAATGCTTCATCAAATCTAACAGCTCAACATATGAAGGTTAAAATAACAATGTTGAGATACAAAAAATAAAATTTACAGTGTAAATGAGAACAAAGAGTAACCAAAGAGAACTTACATTTTGATAATCTTCATAACATGATGGATGATAAATCTGAAGCAAAACAAAAAAGTTTAAGTATTCACATGCATGCATACTCATTTGTAATGGACTAACAAAATTTTCTTCTTAAATTTAAACCAGAAGGTAAACTATCTTTGGAAAGGTGAAAATCATTCGGTCAGAAAAACATAAAATTTTCATTCTGATTTTTCTTAAAGCTTCCTTTGTATATTTAGTTAACGTGGTATAGTAAACTAGTTAATATATGAGTTTTGATGGTGAAATATAAATTCAGATCAAAATAGTGTGATTAAGCAGAAGACTAAGCTAGACTTAGAAGACCGAGTGCTGGATTTATCATTAACTAGTTAGGCAACCTCTTTTATAAAATGAGTACAAGACCAGATGATTGGTAAAATGCCTTCCATCTCAAACACTGTGACTCCCTAAAGTCTAATACAGAGAAATACTGCTTTTATTAAAAACCATAAAATAAAAACAATTTTCTGAGAACTATACCTACAAAATTAAAAATTTTTAAATCTTAACACTTCCTTATAAAGTACATCATAAAGAGCTGAAAATTACCTTTCCATCTACTCTAATAGCATTTTTTAAATGCCATTCCTCCTCCTCTTCATCCCAGTACTGTTCAAATTGCTCTTGACAGATTTCACAACTCTAAAAATAGAATCATATAAAAATGAAGTTTATGTAACAACACATTTAATCCCATTAAGTAAAAATAAGCAAACATTTTGTTACATAGAGAAAACAAGAGTTTTCTGAAAATTTAAACAACGTTCAAATATATAATACAAAATAAGACCTAAGAATTTTGCATTCTTCCATGCAAAATTAGTTAACATTTCACTGCTCTCATTTTTGTATAAAATGCAAAACCAAACTCAAGAAAAACACTGAAGAGTAAAGCTTATAAGAAATCTTAAAATCATTAAAAGAGGGATGTAAATAAAGTTATATGTTTATTTACTTAAAGGAAGTAAAAGGCATGACCAGAGATAGAAAATTTAATGTTTCCCTTTTACCTCAACTGCTCCTGCTGGTCCAGCCGGTACACTTGGAACTCCTTTTCTTTAGCAGCCTCCTGAGTTTTGAGTACAACTTCTTCATGTACCTTTTCAAAAAACTGGCTCTTTGCACGTTCTTCCAGATCAGCTATTTCCTCAAATTCTATCCAGTCCTTATTTAAAAAGAGTATATTCATTTGTTTCTAAATTCTTACTGAACACCTTCAATATAATGCCATTTCAATATAAATAGTTCATTCTTCTACAATATACTTTAATATTGATTATTTAAAATTTTGTCATCTCTATGAGCCCCATAACTAACAGACAACATAAAGCAACTAATGAACAATTCAGATCTTAGTATCAACATTCCACTACCTCTACAGTTACAACTACTTATGCAAGTAAGATAAATTTAATTTACAATTTACCCAAAAAAAAGAAAATCAGTCATGGAAACTTGGAATTTTAGAGCTGGAACAAACCTCTGTTCTACTCGTAATACAAGCAAATACATACTCTTCAAAAAAAATTTTTTTTAATTACTTTTAGAAATATAAAGGCTAAAAGTTCAGAGACATATGAATTACTTACTGTTAAACTGTAGTACCAACGCCTATGAGTGACTTTTCTGCTTACATCTTTTTCAGTTCTATTTTGTCGATAATGCCAGTCCAAGTGATCTGCATATACATCTGTCTGTGATGTTGTAAACCTCATTCCACAGGAATAACACTGAATACCAGTATACAGTCGATTTATAACGCTATCATAACGTCTATTTTGAAAAATACAGAAATAATTTTTAGTTTTCATAATATGGCTTAATGGCCTTTTTAAAAAAAGGCAGTTATAAGTACTTCAATTTTCCACATTTTAATAATGGTGAAGCCATTATTATGTGGCAAAATAATGCTTCAGCCAAGAGCTGGTTGAGACTATCCAAAGATCAATAATATTCTCTAGTATTGTATCACTGACTGTCTTTACCTTACCTTTGGTTAAATTTTGGAACATGGAGTCTACCCTCTTACCCACAGACCTGGCTCAGTTACTCATTTCCCTCTAGCAATAATGGAATGATCACTGGCCCACTAATAAGGCAATACTTGGCCTATTCTTCGATTAATGTCAGTATCAAGGTGGATATGGCAGAACAATTCAGGTTCACCTTTCCAGAACTTCAGTTTTGAATAACTGTCCCACCCTGGTCTAAAGAATAGGGAAAGAGAAACTGAAGTCAGCAATAATCAGTTTTTTTTTAAATTCTGGGCTCCCTATTTGGAAAGAAATAGGAATGCAGAACAAGTAAGTGAACAAACAGGCCGTTAAAAACTCCAAAAAAGTTTTTAAAGTAATAGAATACAGCAAAGCATAGTACAGTAGTATTCTGTATACCAGAAAATAAAATATTTAGAGGCATAATATTACTACTGAATAAAAATGTAATGAGAAATGGCTTTATAACTATATAGAGGAGAGCTGGTAGGACAGCAGAAGACCCAACTAAGTCTTCATTTTCAGGAACTCAAATTGTCTAAATGGGAAAAATCAAGATATGTACTAAATCAGTAGTTCTTTTTTTTTTATGAAGTTGCTCAACATAATGGATCTAATAAAGCAACTGTAAATGATTTTATGTAAGTAATATAGGTAATAAAAAAATGAAAATATATGCACCAAATGTTAACACTGAACACTGATGTTATCAGTGTTAACACCAAATGTTATCAGTAAAGCGGGAATTGTAGGTAACTTTATTTTCTGATTTTATTTTTGTAAAATGAAGTTTTAATTTTTTAAATACCAGCCTATAAAAATCTCATTTTCTTAACTTCAAAAGCATGAACAGCAGTAAAGAAAAAAAGTTATGATTACGAGAAAATAAAGGTAAAGACATGAGTGACTTACTAATACCTAATAATCTCCTTATACTTGCTATAAAACAGTAAGATGAATGGCACTAATGATAATAACCACTATTACAAAGTCACCGTCCCTTTTACCTTAGAAAATCAGAAAACTAGATTACATACTGTTTTAATTCTTCAATTGTAAAATTGGTAAGATCTGGAACATCTTGATCTTCATTTGATCCTCCTCCTCCTCAGCAGGGGGCTGAACAGCAACTTCATTTACTTCTTCAATTGAAAAGAAACAAATTTCTAAATACCAGTTTCCATGTATTCTTTATAGGGGAACACTAGAGTGTTAAAAGCATATGGAGAATCCCATCCTGTCTACTCAGGGCTTCTGATCTTAGGTTTACTGGCCAAGGAACCTAATACAATTATTTATTTTGATAAGTGATATTATGTTTGATCTGTTAAAAGTCAATCTTTATGAAACTAATTAATAGTTTAATTATTTTTATAGCCTAAAATAATATCAAACAACTAGAAAAAAGTCTGCACATGATATTTGCAGGAATATTTGTTAACTGATACAATGTCCACTATAAAGGTAACAGTTCCATGTTAAAAAATTTAAAAATTTTTAAGTTTCATTATAAACCAGTTATATTTAATTTTCAAAAAACAAAGTATACCTAAGAATTCAATTATTATAAGAACTCTTATCATAGAACATATCATTTTATCATGTCTTTATAACTTAAGCTTTGTGTAGATGAATTACAGATCCATACTTACGTGTTGCAGCTGAATCAGGCTGGGACAATTTGAGAATTCCTGTTTTTAGCAATTTTGAAAATAATTCATTTACATCCACCTGACTCAGATGATTATCAGGATAAGCCTTAGGCAGTGCCCCTTTAAAAAAAAAGAAAACACTTTTTAAAGTAGAACAGAGGCAAACTACTAAACATTTGTAAAGGTTTTCTTAAGATATCCTATCAATATTAACTGAAAAAATCTTAAGATCAGTGTAATTACCAAAACTCCTAAAAATGTACTTTGCAATTTATGTCACAAAATCATCACCTCTTAAAAATCTATTTAGGACAAGTACTGAAACCACAAATATTTAAAAGGACATTCCCTAGTGGCTCAGACAGAACCTGCCTACAGTGCAGGAGACCAGGTTCAATTCCTAAGTCAGGAAGATCCCCTGGAGGATGGCATTGCAACCCACTCCAGTATTCTTGCCTGGAGATCCCATGGACAGAGGAGCTGGGCGGGCTACAGTCCATGGGGCTGCAAAGAGTCAGGCACAAATGACCCACTAACACTTTCACTTTCGTGTATTAGCTTAAAAAACTAGTATTACCTACTGTTGCCCAATTAATCCATGCCAAAGAAAGGCAGAGTACAGAAAGCTTAATGCTTCCTTCTATGCAATGTAGCACCACACCTCTAGAGCCAACTTTTCACCCTTTCGGTTCTCTATCCTTCACCTAACTATATTGGGAAAAATAGTCTTATATAGATGAAGTAGGCTACCATCTCTTAGCACAGATTTCTAAGAGGAAAAAAAAATAACCAAAGACTAAACAGAAGTACTCCTGCCCAGCTCCCCAAGTCCCCTGCCTCCTCATAACTACCCAGGGGAACTAATGCAGGGAGATGAGCCATAGGGCTCAGAATATACCTACCCCTGTGACCTGTACTTAATCACTGCCCTGGGAAAGCAGCTCAAACTACTGCTGAACAGGTAAATTACTAAAGCTCCAATAATTTGAATAAATGAAACAAGAATCACAATATTCTCCTTAAGCTCACTGGCAAGGAATCAATCCAATTCCATATCTGGCTAAGCTCTAATTTAAAAATTATAATTCTTTAACTCAATTATAAAAGACAGTATTTTAATATGTTTGTGTACCATTACTATCCATCTTATTTACCACACCTTTACACAACAGTTCTGAACCACTTAAAAGTCCTCTTAATGGGAGAAATTCAGTTTGCATCCACAATACAATAAATGTGAGCAAACTCAGGGAGACAGTGAAGGACGAAGCCTGGCATGTTGCAGTCCACGGGTCACACAGAGTCAGACACGACTTAGCAACTGAACAACCACCACCACAATACAATACATAATCTCTGCCCTTAACCACTGCATACTCTTTACCAGGTGGTGCTAGTGGTAAAGAGCCTGCCTGCCAATGCAGGAGATCTAAGAGATGTGGGTTTGATCCCTGGATCAGGAAGATCCCCTGGAGAAGGAAATGGAACCCACTCCAGTGTTCTTGCCTGGAGAATCCCAGGGACAGGGGAGCCTGGTGGGCTTCTGTCTATGGGGTCACACACGGTCGGACACGACTGAAGCGACTTAGCAGCAGCAGCAGCCAGTATTCTTGCCTGCGAAATCCCATGGACAGAGGAGCTTGGCAGGCTATAATTCATAGGGTCGCACAGAATTGGACACGACTGAAGCAACTTACCATGCACACACTCGTTACATGTAGCACAGTGCCTTGTGTACAGTAGGCTAATTGATGTCTGTTGAAATGTCTGACTACATGAATAAGTTAATTACAACAGTCATTTCACACACTAGTTTAACATTTACATTTCATTAAAATTAGGTATTTATATGTCTAGGAATCCTAACTAGCTGATCACATGTCTGCCAGCAGCCAAGTCTAGTGATCAAGAACATGAACTGTCGGAAAAAGAGCCAGGAATCCAGACTCCTGGGATTCTAACTAGAAATTCCACTTTCTGGTTGTGTTACATGCTAAGTTGCTTATCTGTGCCTCAGTTTACTTTACTTATAAAAGGGTAATGATAATTGTTCCTACCTGAGGTTATTATAAGGATTAAATGAATTATATTTATAAAGGCACTGAGGTATTTGGCAGTATATATAATACTTGTTTAAAGAAAAACAGTTGAAGGGAAATAAGTCAGTGAAAGACAAATACTGTAAAGTATCACTTACATGTGGAATCTAAAAAATACAACAAACTAGCGAATATAACAAAAAAAGAAGAGAACACAAGAGAACAAATTAGTGGTGACCAGTTGGGAGAGGGAAGAAGGAAAGGGCAATATAAATATAGAGGGTAAAGGGTTAGAAGTTCAAACTATCAGGTATAAAATAAACTCAACAATATATTGTACAATGCAGGGAATATAGTAAATATTTTACAATAACTATAAATGGAGCAAAACTTTTTAAAATTATGAATCACTATATTGTACACCTATAACATATAATTTTTTAAAAAAACACAGAAAACAAAAAGAAGTTTGACAGTCTCAGATTTACTTTTCTGTTCATTTAGAAACAGGAATAAGAGGTAATTCTCAGAACAGACCTGGAATTTCAAACCTGGGTACCCAATGATGGTGTCTAGTTTATCAACCAATAGATGTAACTGAACAACTATTTAAATAATAAAAGTGTACAGATCCTGCTACACTATAAAACTCTTAGAAGGATAAACCTTATTAAAGTTATCGTAGCACAATGCCTGGCATACAGCAAATGATCAATATTTGTTTGAATGACTAAATGAACAAGAGTATGTTTACTACAAGGAAAAAAAGGTTTTAAATCTTGAGAAAAAGACCTTGAGAGAAGCCAAACACTGAATACTTTTCATATCTCTTTAAGTAAAATGAAGAAGGAAGGCATATCTAACATATTCAATAACCTCCAATCCAGGATATACGATATGATTTCCTCTGTGACATTGCTATGCCCTGTATACATAAGCACCCTAAGGTTGTTAAAGCAAAAGAACACTGACAGGTTTTGTATATTATCTCATACAAAAAAGAGCAAAACTTACAGTTGTTGCACAGTACTCTCCACTCAACAAGAAAAACTGAGTTCTCAAGGAAAATACACTAATATAGCACTTTACAAGTCACAAAGTACTTTTTCATATGCTATCTCATTTGATTCTCTGAAAAAAAATAAGAGTCCCGGGCAAATCCTGACATTTATCATATCCTATCTACAGAGTAAAAATCTGAATGAAGCCCAGAGAGGCTATTTGCTTATATACACTCTGCCTACATGTACAGCAGCAAAGTAGAGGTTCTATGCCTGCTCTTTTGACTTTAGAATCCTAATACTTTCCTTTTCATTATGTGAAAATAAGAAAATACTAATCCTGTCAGTCCAGCAATTAAAAGCAAAATGTTTTCAAATTAATTTAGTTTCTTGTGATGACACAGCTGAATAATTAATCCACAAACTAGAGTTTGGCTAGGACTTTACTCGTTACTTCGGAACTTTTCTAAATTTGTACCCTTAATAGAGCACACTAGACCATGTTTCTGAAAATGACTGTTTTTAATGATTCAGAAATAAAGCAAGTACCACTACAATTTGGTTGTTAGCTCTCAGTATATCGACTTCACAATTCTTATTTACATTATTTCCACTTTTCATCTATTAAAACTAAAACTTTTTCTTCTTTTTTTTTTTTTTTTGCCTGCATCATGTGGCTTGCAGGATCTTAGTTCTCTTACGAGGAATTGAACCCAAGGGGCCTTCAGCAGTGCAAGTGCACATTCCTAACCACCGGACCACCAGGGAATTCCCTAAACTTTAAACTTATTTTTAAAGCCTCAGTATCTACTATTGTTATTGTATTCATAACACTGTTATGCTTCACCCCATAGATGCTTATCATGGACATCTGCTGGAAATCACAGAAGTGTTTTTCTACTTCTCTTTCAGCGTGTTGTGTACAATTATTACTTGAGCATCCATAAAGACACATACATGAATCATAACGTGATGTCCCCAGTATTCACTTAATGTTTACTGGATCATCACATACACACAAAACAAAAATTCAAACTATCAAATAACTAAGACTTCTGCAATTTGTCACTGATTTCATTTTATCTCAACACATCTGTCACACTCTAGCTACCACCTAACAAAATTCCTTCCCTCTTTTTTGTGGTCTATCAATCCTGGCTAACCATCTATAGTTTTAAAGGGGATTAATGTGAAAACACATTAGCAATGCAAACAAGCAAAGAAAGGAAGCAAAACATTCCAGTAAGATTAAATTTCTCTAAATTGCATATGCCCTCTCAAAATTGTCATCTTCTAAAACTGACAAGGTAGCTATTCAATCAAACAATAATCTGTCTTTTGAGAAACACAAAGCTCAGAAAGTTAACATACCTGAAGGATTCTGAACAAATGCTCCAGGATTTTGTGGATGAACTGGCAAAAACTGCTGTCCTTGGCCAAATGCTACTGGCTGAGAAACACCAGTCAGAACCTTTAAGAAAAATTTTGGTTTTAAGATTGTTTTTTCTCTATTTAACTAAAATCTTAACATTCAAATTACCAATACATTTTTTTAATAGTCACAGATATCATAAGGCCAGGTTTTTATGATAATGAAGATGTAAAAGTATGACCTGACTAGTTCATTCACTTCTAAGGCTTTCTACAGAAAGGAATAATACCTTCCCCCTTAGATTTTTCATAGGATTGTAAGAAACTGAGAATGGATGTGAAAGTTCTTTGAAGTTTAAGATACTCTGCAAACTTGTAGCCAACAACTAGCAAACTGTGTGACCTTACACAATCACTTTACCTTGCCAGAGCATTCTCTTATTTTACAAACAGAAAAGCTGACATGCAGATATGTATACAGAATCATATTGGTCAGTAAACATCACAGCTAAGTAAGGCCAGAACTCCTGACCTCACTTCTTTACAGATTTCAGGAGCCTGCTTAAATTAGCAATCTGAACTGCTTTATGATCATTTTGTTAGCCATCAAACTTTGAGTTCCAAAGTAGTCTGTAAAAATTTTAGGGGACTGTTAAAAAATAAAACAGCCATGAAGCAAGTACTGTATATGCATACAAATATTGTATTGTACTCAAGAGTGAGGTAGGACATCTGCATACTGCTACTATATAAACAAATGTTCATTTATAAGCCTTGTTCAGGATTCCTCTGAACCTTTAGTGGTATGTATTTTTCCTTATGTATGAAACCCCCATCAAGTCTGTACAATGTAGGAACAAGACTAAGTCAAGTCTCATTCTAGAGTATCTTATTGATTACAGTATCATTTAAGAACATGTAATAGAGTAAATCTAAGGAGGCCAATTGTTTTCTCAAGCCACTGGATATGGACAGAAGGCCGCTTTCTAACAATGATGCTTACAACATGCTTTAAAAGCTTTCTTGTTTTAGATTTTCTTCCATGCAATGTTACTAGTATAAATAAATTCATCCTAGTAAGAAAGTGTCAGTACCTGGAAAAAAGTAAATCTAGCCCTGGAGAATTTGAACAGGCAAACAATAATAGTCATTAACAACAACCAATTAATCACAAATTATAAAGCATACTGCTTTAACATTATTTCAATGTGCATTTTAAAATATATGCAGAAGAAGTTAACATCCAACAACTCTATTTGACTGAAATGACAGAAAGGTAGTGAAAAGTAAAAAGAGAGGAAGAAAAAGAACTACAGACTGTAAAAACATGGACATTTTGATTTTCTTGTTTATTTAACTCAGGCTAAGGAAGTTCTCAAAGAACAGTCTATAAAATCAGCTTTATGGTTACTTAAAAGCTTATCAAGGCTTAACAGTTGTATAATGTAGCACAGGTCTATGAAACACACACAACTGAATCATATTTTAATAACCTTTGAAGCCAAAAAATAAAAATCAACCCATAAAATGAAAAGCCATAACAGGGAGGCTATGCATATGCAAGGGCAAGGGATATATGGGAAATTCTTACACTCCATACCTCAATTTTGCTGTGAGCCTAAAATGACTCTTAAAAAAGAGTGTATTTAAAAAACAAAACAAAACAAGATCTTGTGGGGGTAAGGGGAGGGAGATTCGGAGGGTTCTCTAGATCCTGAAAGAACGAAGATCAATTTTGGATTTCAATCACAAATTTCAGTTCCTAAAGATTGCCATCCCATTTTCCTAGCAGTGGGGGTTTTGAAGTACATTAAAAACTTCCTCCAAAAACAAAAATTTACTAAAAAAAATTTAAATCTTTAAAAGCCCTTTCCAAACCATAAACTATATCCTAAAAACCTTTCTCAAACACTAAACACATTAAAAATGATTCATTTAACTTTAGAATAACAGACTTACCTGTTGAGATGCCTGAATATTTCCTACTGCTATTGGAGCAGGTAAATTGCCAAAGTTTCCAAATTGAGAACTCTGAAGATTCTTCTCATCAAAATAGTGTCCAGAAGCTCTGTTAAGGGGATTGGAAAAACTCTGGTTTCCAGGGCCATGTGGTCCATTGAAATTTGGTCCTTGAGGTGAGTCAAACATTTGTTCATGTCTTTGGAACTGTAGTCCTTGGGATGGGTATTAAAAGCATTGCCAGGTGGATCATTATATGGGCCAGTCTGATTGAAAGATACTGATTCAAGCCTCTGTGAAGGATGATTGTCAAATCGTGTGCCTTGAAGACCAAGAGGAATATCAAACCTTGATGCTTGCTGGTGTTGTGGGCCTTCAAATCTCTGAGGCACACCATCGAATCTTGGTTGAACCTGCTGTCCAGGAGGTCCATCAAACCTCTGTGGGCCTGGTTGACCAGTTCTTTCAAATCTAGGACCTGGCTGACCATGTAATCCATCAAATCTTGGCAGGAGTGATGACTGACCCGGCTGCCCTTCAAACCTTAAAGCATGACAACCTTCAAACCTCGGACCACCTTGACCCAGAGGTCCTTCGATTCTCAGGCCACCTCCTGGGACCGAAGGACCCTCAAACCTCATTCCACCTCCTTGTTGGACTAAAGGTCCTTCAAACCTGATCCCAACCCCTGGTTGACCATGTGGACCCTCAAACCTAAGGTTCCCACCAAGTTGATTATGTTGTCCTTCAAACCTCATACCAGGTACTGACTGACCATGGGGGCCCTCAAACCTCATTCCAACTCCCTGCTGTAACAACGGACCCTCAAATCTGATCCCACCTGATGGCTGACCATGAGGTCCATCAAACCTCATTGCAGCCCCTGATGGACCATGACCTCCCTCAAATCTAAGTCCACCTACTGGCTGACCTCGAGGATTCTCAAATCGAAGTCCACCCACAGGCTGACCATGAGGTCCCTCAAACCTCAGACCACCCACAGGTTGACCCCGATGTCCTTCAAATCTGAGACCACCCACAGGCTGGCCCCCTGGTCCTTCAAATCGCAAACCACCTGCAGATCCCTCAAACCTCAGACCAGGGGAACCTTCAAATCGGAAGCCACCTCCTCCTGCTTGACCAATCGGCCCCTCAAATCGCAGCGGTGTCCCGACTGGTCCTGGAGGACCTTCAAATCTCAAAGGACACCCACCTCCTAACTGGCCTTGTGGTCCTTCAAATCTCAAGGGCCACCTCCCCCCATCTGTCCTGGTGACCCATCAAACCGAAGAGAACCCGGTGTAGGAGGTCCATCAATTCTAGGGCTTAATTTATTAGGTCCTTCAAAAATCATCTTGGCTGGGCCATCTCTCGCTACTGATGGCCTGCTAGGTCCGTCGTATAACGGTCTATCTTCAGCTAAAGCCGTAAGTCGCTGATTTGTATCAAGGCCGGCGAATCTTGATGCAGGGCTATCTACAAACGGTTTATCTGAATCTTCATATCTAGGTCGTTTAAGTGGAAAACGATCATTGAATGGTGATCTCTGCTCTTCTCGTACACCTTTTAAAAGGAAAAAAAAAATTATTTCCCTGAATCTGATAATTTATACCAAATTATCTTAAAATCTTCTTCCTATATTCTTGTAACTGTTTATTCAAAAACACCCATAACTATCTCACTATCAGAGGGGAGGGAAAAGACAGCAACAAGCAGCAAGTAAGAGAATGCCCTCTAGAACCAAACACACCGGGGTAAAAAAAATCCCCACTCAAGACAATTTACTAATTATTTGACTTTGAGAGCAAGTTATTTAACCTCTCTGGTCTTGTTTCCTATCTGTAAAATGGGGATAATATATACTTCATTGGGTCACTGTGAGGAATGCATCAGATTACTAGTTAAGTACCTAACACACAGTCGACCCTTTTAGTATTAGCTCCCTCCCCTTTGAGGGAAAAATCGAAACAAAACAAACAACAAAGCAGTAATCTGAACAGTCACAAAAATCCATCCCCACTTAGCTTGTTCATTTTCCCTTCACTGCTGTGTGATTCAATAGGTATAATCTGATTTAACTTTTTCTACCTTTAGAAGAGACTTGCTCGTCATGTCTTCTCCGGCCCTCATGGGGTGAAAGATTCTCAGCATAAGTACGACTCCCAGATATAGGAGAAAGACGTCTTGCTCTTTCACTAAATTGTTCTTTTCTGTCAAACTGTGCTCCACTATTCCTACTTGCATGTTTACTTTTGGATGGCTCACATTCATTCCAGACAACAAGGCATCAGTCAAAGGGTAGTCAAAAATATCAGGATCTAAGAGATCAAGTCTTGGAAATGAATGCTGAACCTGTGTCCTTTTCAGTTTTGCTTTATGTTCATAGTAGGTTAATTCAGCATCAGATAAGAGAGGTTTCTTTTTTAATCCACCTTTATTTTCTTCTGTAGGACTATCCCGTACACTGCATCTATGTTTACCTTCTTGATACTGAAATAGCTGTCGTATTTGATGCACAACAACAAGGAACTCATCCTGTGTAATTTCACCAGATGCTAAACGTTCACTCGTCTGCATAGGGATGATAAAAGGAAATCAAATATTTTAAATATACAAAGTACTTACAAAAGTTACAGACAAAAGGAGAATCATGACTACATGGGAGCGTGGTAGCTACCTTTTGAAGTAATTCTCTTTTGCTTGCAACAGTTAACTCTTTAGGAATCTGAAGATTGGCATCTACACTTAATCGATGCTGCGGCTTTGGGGCTCGAGGTGACAAAATCCCTTTAGTGCTTGACCAGCTCTCCCTATGCCTTAGATGAGGAGCTTTACTATGTTCATCAGCCTGTTGTAAACTGAAACCATAAAAGAATATGTTACTTTATAAAAAAAATACTTAAACTCAGGACCATATTCAAAGATCCTTAATAGGATCTGGTTAAAATGAACACACGTCATAAAAGTTAATTAAATGATTAAGAGCACAAGATCTGAAGCCAGGAAAATCAGATATAAATTCTGATTCTTGTGTATCCTGGATGTGCCACCTTAGGTAGATTAGTTAACCTTCCTAAACTTCAGTTTCCTTTATCTGTAAGGTAGCAATAATAATGGTACTTAACTTGACAAGGTTTTAAGAATTAAAATGGGGGGGGGGAGTACTAATTATACCACCCAGTAAACATTATTCAGTTTTTAAAGTAACACCATGTTTTTAAAGGTACACATTATTCTACTTGATTAAAAATGTTAACATCCTACCTTTTATTTTCTTCCCAACCGGATTTCATCTTTTGGTAGACTTGGAACTTGGCCAGTTTTCTACATTCTCCTTTGGTTCAGTGCCTGACTTGGTAGAATGTTGACCTGCAGTCTCTTGTGGTCGTTCCTCTTCAGTCTTTTTTATCCGCCTTGGATCTCGAACATCCTGTTTAGTACTTCTCTTTGCACTTCTTTCTTCCCTGGAAGGTGTAAACTCTTCCATGTGTGACTGTTTAACACCTGACTGGCGAATCTTCCCAGCTTTGGGGGTTGAGGTTGGAGACATACTCCTTTGCCTTCGTTTGGGTGACCGCCTGTCTCTTCTCTTGGGAGAATGTATAATTGGCGACCGAGACTTGGGTGATCGTGATCTTGATCGCTTCCTAGTACTCGATCTCCCTGGTTTTGTCCCCTGCTTTTCTGATTCTTCCGTTATTGTATCCTGTTTTTGTACAATGCCATTTATGATTTTATTTCTACTTCCCACCAGTCTGTGTTCAGATGATTTCATGTGCTCATCTTTCTCCTTTTTTTCTGCAGTTTTTCTCTTGTCCTTTATATCATCATCTTTGCTATCAGTCTTATCCTGAAGATGTTTTTTTAGTCTTGGATCTCTCTTGCTCATATCAGACACCCTTGTACTTTCAGATTCTTGATTTTTCAAGTCTTTTGTGTGGGATAATTTATTTTTCAAAGGTGACGGTGATTTAGATTTAGATTTGGATTTAGAATCCAATTGGTCAAGTTCTTTCTTGGTTATTTTTTCACCTGATTTACTTTTTTCTTGCTTGGATGAATTTAATTTTTCAGAGGGTACAGTTTTACTTGTCTTAATATCAGATTGGGTCAGTGTGTTCATTAGGAATTCTTTCCTGTGACTTTGATCTTTTCCATGAGAAGAATGTTGACTCATCCTATTAAGACGGGGATCCCGGTTAGTTCCTTTCGTATCTGGAATTTGTAAGGATGGACCTGGACGACTTTTCTCAGGCTGCACAGGAACCTGATGGGGAGCTTTAACTGCCATAGGGGGAATCTGTGAAACATGTATTTGGACGGTGCAGATCCAGGACCTAAGTTGGATGTCTCCTGCTGAACACTAAGAGAAACTGCCTGAAATACAAAATAAATGTTCATGTTACAGCTGTGAAAACATTCTAACATTATTTTCAGTGCATCCTTTTGGTATTTTAAGTGGAGATAAAAATAAAAGGAGACAGATCATATTTGTTTATGTGGCCTATTATTTCTTCCTGGTTCTCTACTTTAGGGTTTTATAACTCTTAGGTAGAATGGGAAAAAAAAATCTTCTAATTATTCAGAATTCTGGGCCAGACTGATACAGAGAAACTACTAAATAAATCACTGCACTCTAGTTGCACAGGCATCAAAGTCATTCCAGCTAAGTTTCAAGTCATATAATTTAGTTCCTCTCACAGTGGCATTGATAATGAACTTATAAAATTTTGCAGTGCTGTATTCACCCTCAAATAAGGCCAAGCACTAAGTAAAATAATATGAGGTTATTCATGAACAGAAATACACAATCTTCCTGGCCTCAATTTTGTGATGGCCTTTTTTTTCTTTTGGTAGCCTTGTAAGGAACCTGTTAAAGATTTCTGCTCATGAAACCTTAAGTTCACAATAAAGACTAGGCAAAAACATTTGCCACAACACACCATCTGGGGACTGATATTAAGAAGTTAACAAAACTAAGATGCTATCTCATAAGACAGCAATCTAATAAAGTTTTTGAAAGAAAATAGTGCAGTTATATTTAAGTGAGTTTTATAATAAAGTGAAAGTCGCTCAGTCATGTCCAAATCTTTGCAGCCCCATTGATTGTAGCCTGCCAGGCTCCTCTATTCATGGAATTCTCCAGGCCAGAATACTGGAGTGGGTCGCCATTCCCTTCTCCAGGGGATCTTCCCCACTCAGGGATGGAACTCAGGTCTCCTGCATTGCAGGCAGATTCTTTACCAGCTGAGCTAACAGGGATTCCCGAGTTTTACAATAAGGATATAAAAATTTGGCCCAATAAATACACCTTAATTTGCAAAATAAAGGCAAACAAATACACTGTTAACAAACATAACATGTTAATACAAATACTAAATAATTCCACCTCCATCAGAAGGCAAATTTAAAAATACTCAAAATACCAAATCTCCTTTACTTACCAGTTGTGCCTTAGCTTGCTCAAGTTCAAGCTCCAGCTTTTTCTGCTGAAGTTCTAACAGCTGCTTTTGTTTTGCCAGTAATTGCTGCCTTATTAATTGCTCTTGAGTAAGATTCTTTTGTATATCCGGAACAATAGGAGTGGAGATGCTAGGGGAACTGACCACTGTGCCAGGTGTTGAAGATTCTTCAGGCTACAAGAAAAAATAAATTTGTTAAAAAAAAAAAAAAAAAAATCACAGCTAAAAAGGAAGTAGCTAAGGGGGAACTAAAAGTTATCAGTTTCTCTTTTAATAAACACTATCCATAATTTTAAATGGCTAATCATGTTCAAAAGCACAGAAAATTTTCAGGAATTTAAAAACCAAAATAAATATATTATGGACTAAACAAGGACAATACTTAAAGGCACTGTGAACCTGAGGGGGGAACTTTTTAATTAAACTGATTCAGCACTGCATATTCTTGATACTTTTTTCCGGCAAGAAATTTTAGAGAAGTCAAAACTTGACAGTTGAAAATATTAGTTATGTTATCATTTATGTTAAAACTTACCGATTTATTTAAAAACTTAGGATTCACATGGATGCTAGATGTATTCACATTGGGGGGCAGAGGTTTAATAGGCCAAGCAGGATCTAACGAATTGACTCTGACATCCAGGGCATAAAGTTTCTTCAAAGGAAATATTTCATCCCATGTGGAACGTAATTTAAATAAACTTTTTCTAGTATTTTCATCCACCTAGAACAACAGAACAATTCTATGGCTTGTTAAGTTACTATAGGATATTTTATATATCAAGTATAATGCTACATCAATCTGTTTTACTTCACATATAGCACACATACTTCTCATTCATAATTATATATAACAGTAATAATTTAATAAATGTATTTGCACGTATAAAGTTAATAAAAAAACTTTTTGTCAAGAAGACTTGATATAGTATTCCTAACTTTTACTCCAGACAAAAATATAAAACTAGAAAATAGTTTATCTGATGACTTAAATTTTAAGTTATTTACATTTAGTACAAAGTTAAAGACAAAACTATTTAACTGATTTCATGCAATACAATATGGTTAGTACCTATGAACAAGCTATTTGTAGTGTGGTAGACACCTGAATAATTTAAATTCACCAAATTTTACCCACTGGTAAGCTTTAGTTTTATATAACATATCTGCTTATGCTTTAGTTTTTTATAACTGTTCATGCTTGTGATGAGCACAATACTTTTTAAATTACTATCTAGAGAAATCTAGCACTTGGGAAAACTGAATTAGATTTTTAACTATATTTGAATCTTCAGATATTTACTACAAAGTCATTTTCATCATCTTCAGAGTTAAGGTCTAGTTAAGAGTCAGTGAAAGTATTCTACCAAACAGCCAAATGAATTTGAACATCCGAAACTGAAACCAAGAAACTGGTTTAGCATCCCTATTTCTATAATGCAAAGTTGGTTTCTCCTTAGACTAAAGTCCCAGGCAAGAAGGATTTAGTAAAGGTCTACAGTACTATTAACAAGTTCTATTAATACAATTTGAAATATGGCTCTCCAAATTTCTTCTGCATATACTTACTTAGCATTTATTTTCTCTAGGAACTTAAAGGGAAAAGTTACTCAAGTAGCAACTACACATTTTCTAATAAACAAGTAAAATCTGATAACCAGTAGTTCTTTCTAAATAATCCCAATTCTCCAAGCCTGAGAACTATAAAATTTCTCAACATATCTACTAAAATTTAAGAACCACCCATTTTTGGTTAGAAACAGTACTTAAACCCAAGTATCTTATAAATGTCCTTTTGCTCAGTGGGAAAGATGAAGCCTGATAGGAAAAAGAATTACTTCAGCAAACCCTTTGTCTTCCTCAACATAACTAGATTAACCAAAATATCAGATACAATGTTATAGAAGGAATTTACAATTCTACCTAAAACAAATTAACAATCCTTTCTTCTAAACACTAAGAAGGTCCAGAATTGGCGCGTGGGGTGGGGCGGGTTACTTCCAAAATAACCTAAAGCATTTCACTGATCCACCATTCACTTATCTCATAAAATATACTTGAACAAAGTAACAATAATAACACTTCCGGAAGAGAAAAAAAAAAATCAAGTTTCAGGAATCACAGGCTGACACACACTAGCATTATGCTTTTTAATAGTTAACATCCTAACACCAGAAACCTAAACAATGACATTGGAAGTACTCAACAGCTTCAGATCTTTTTGCCTACATTCTAGCAATGAAACAGATCTTCTATCAAATAAACACACATAAAAAATTCTAAAAGTAAACTCATGTTTTTGAATGGATGTTAAAAAACCTAGCACCCACTTTAGGTATAAAACACTAACTTTAGCCCAAAAGGAATAAACATTTCACCACCCAAGAAAACCCAACACAAAGGCAAGAATTTATTTAATCAGGAACATTTTTTAAAAAAATTCAAATGTTTCTAAATGTATATATACCTTTTCAAACACACAAATAAATGTTGCAACTAGATTTTTAGTAAAGGCAGTGAGATACTCTCTTCCAACATTTTTCACGATAGAATCCATAAGGTACATAACAGGAAGCTTCTCTGAGGAGGGAGCCTGAGTAATAAAAAGAAACTGAGAAGTTTAGTATAATGAATTGCCACCAAAGAATTACTTTTAAAAATGAGTTTTTAAGCTACAATACAGACCTCTATTTTGTTGGTATACTTTTGAATCATTATTATTAACCTTTATGAAATTTAAGTGTTCAAGTTCTCACCTCTTACAATGGTCTTTAGTTGAGCATACAAATTTCAGAATTAATCGGAAAGAAAAGTCTCCAGTACACTCATTTAACAATCAATGGAATTTCAAGTTTGTATAGTAAAAAAATGTGTTTAAGTGACCAAAAAAGGGAGTGGACTTTTTCTGCAATCCAAGTGTAAGCTTTGTGACCCACATTACTTTGATGTACCCAGACTCAATGAAACAGTTTTCAGACCTCTGGCCCTAGTCTTTTATATGTTAAAGTCTATGAACCCTTGTTACCTGTAAAATCATTAGGATTATTTCTCTATAATCCAATGAACAAAAGAAATTAAGTACGCTTCACATATGAAGTTAACGACAAAAAAAAACTTTTAAACTTGCACATTAACATGCATAAAAGTGCAAGCTGTTACTGATACAAGAAAAACTGGATGGAGCAGCCGCTGAGTCATGTAAGTCAGGTTGAACTTGACTCTGGAAACCAGGATTTGTCCTGAAGATTCTTCTCTCCGTCGAAATAGTTTTCCTCTGACCCGCACAAACCAAGGTTCTAAATTTGTGCAGGGCCTGTATGATGACGCCGATACAGGTGGCCCTTTCCAAAGCAAAGAAACGTTGCCCCCGCTCAACTGTAAAGCCTACCCATCACTGGCTTTTAGAAGGCACAGCAAGTTTCCAGAAAGCATCAGCAGGTTCACAGACTTGTTGAGGAGCATTAAAATACACCACATAAACCAAGTGTTAACTCCCACTCCACAAAAGCACCCACGATTTAAAACAAAATTAACCCCATTTTACCCTTCCCATGTGTATAGGAATCTTAACCCTGAACAACTTACCCAAAGCTACCTGGAGCTAGGGTAAGCTCACAGTTCTGCAGTACACAATGCCACCATTATTTCACAATACCAACTGCCCATACAAGTGTGTGGAAGTGCTCCTGCTTCTGATAACAACTAAAGTTGACTAAGGAAACCTTTGAATAACTTTGTATGAAAGTTTTTTACAGTACTAACAAAGGGTTTCACAAGGCCATTGCATGTCGGTAAACTATTACCAACATGTCAACTGCTTTACTGCTGTGTCTTTATCTTACCATGTCATGTTTTATACCATTTTAGTCATTGTTGTACTTATGAAGAAACAGGCTCTTTAAAACCAGAATCTGTTCAGTAGGCTAACTTTTTATTGTACAAGTATATGAATCCTTATATGAATATTTTTTCGCTACTACTGCCTCATGGGAGGAGTCAAAGAAGTGTGAATCCTTTAGTAATGCTGAGACACTAAAGGATAAGGACACAAACATTCACCTCCAGAAACACAAAACCAAGCCAGTTTGCTACTAAATGACAGAAAATCCCTCCCCTCACCCTTGCCCCCATCCCTCATTAAGATATTTCCCCAAAGTGACTGTTACATCTTTCCCTCCATCTGGCTTTACAAAAATAACCAGAAAATGTGTGCCAAAAAAAAATTCAGCTGTCTTTCATCAGCAAATAGTCCATCTATTTTCACCACTGTGTAGCCATACACAAACACAAATTTTAATGTGGTCACTATATTCAGCATTTAGCTTTCACTTCTCGAAGGTCTTCTGGATCCTTTTAAAAACCAGCAAGGAAACGGTTGAGTGACAACCTGAGCTGCTAAATATTAGGCTCTGTGGAATATTAGTAACCCCAAAAATACAAGGTAGGATTTTAAAAACCAAGGATATTTTCTTAAAAAACGCAAGTGCACTTTTGTTTTTTCAGATAAGGCATTTAATGTTATGCCTTCAACAAGGCAAAAACTTAAGTTTTCATGTCCAACATGTTTGTGGTAGTAATAAAAAGGATGTTGAATATGAGGAATGCTTCCTTTTAAAATCTCATACTTTCAAAAAAGAACAAAAGCTGTTTCACACAGACATTCACAGGAAAAGGTGAATAAGGACTCGTATTTGAGCTGTCAGACTGAGCATGACAAACTTGTTGGGGCTTAAAAAAAACACCCTTACTTTTTGTCCTCTTTAAAGTATGAAAGGACCGCCTGAAACCGTGTGTCTTGTGAACACATTTACCCAAAAGAGTGGACAGAACCTATAAGAATGAACCCAAGTCACTTAAAGACTTTTGTTTAAAACACACAACCACGTAGATAAAAATAAGTCTTGGAAACAAATTCTACACCTTACAAAGGTAAATAAAAAAGACAAATACATATTTCATATGTTTTATTCACAAATTTTATAAACCAGTCACACATTTCAAAACCATTTATTAAAGTCAGACCACTCAGTTTTACACTAGACAGAAACCGCCTCTGAACAATATATTGGTGGTTGTTGTTAAAGTGGCCTTTAAAAAGGGGTTCACTCTGCTAAAAGGAGGCTGATCCTGATCATTTCAATCACTAAGTAGAAAAAAAAAAACTAAACCGTAATACAAGCTTCAAAAATAACTTAAAACGTGTTACTGGGAAGCTTTTAAAACTCATTACGATAACTAAGTTTAACAGTAATAAATGACACATCGCTCCCACATGAATCCACAGAAGAGGAGAACTATAGGGAAATATAGGGTGGCAGAGGACCACTACTGTCAAGGAGTGAAGCAAAGAACGTCTTCACTCTCAGGGAAGGAAGGGAGGGGGGGGAAAGGAGAAAAGGAAGAGGAGGGACTGAACTTTTAAAAAAAAAAAAAAAAAAGAAAGAAAGAACTACAAGTACTTGTTACCCAGTGGGCCAGTTCTCCACCTACAGGTTGGATAAGATCTCCTCCCCACCCTCTCCAACCCCACCCTCGACCCCAATTTTCCCGGATTTGGGGACAAATGAGACCTTCCGACAGGAGAATGTACACAAGTTCTATCTAGCCGCCCCCACCCCAAAATGGGGATGACGGGTGTGAGCAGCTGCCTGGCTGGCAGAGAATGGATTCTCCTCTCTTCCCTTTCGCATCATGTGCTTTCCAGGCGCCATGTTGGGCTCCTAACAGGCGGCTGCTCCACTCGGGGCCAAGGCCCTATTCCCACCCGCCAACAGCTCGCTCCCAGGTCCCCCTTCACCTCCTTCCAACCCACAGAGCACAATTACCCAAAAGGGCTCGGGGAGGGGGGGCGGGAACGGGGAAAAAAATCACTCCCCACCTTCCCGGGGCGGGGGGGTACTTCAAAAGGCTTTAACTCTTACTTCCCCACACCACGAACTGCCTTCCAGTCTCCCCCTCCCCAAAGGAGCGCGTGTGTCGGGATACACGAGGCAGTGGCCTAAATAGGAGCTGGGGAGCGGAAGTGGGACTCCACCCTTGATCCTCCCCACTCCCTCCCCCCGAGAGAGGCCCATGCTCGAAGCCTGGGCCAAAGACCGAGAGCCTGAGTTGGAGGGGGGGAGGGTTGGAGAGGAGGAACACCGTCCCCCTTCGGATGGAAGCGAGACCTGGGATGAGGCTGACACTAAAATCAGGGAGTATTAGAAGAATAGGAGGCTGCGGGGTGTATAAAAACCTTGGCGGTTTGGGCCTCGATGAGAGAGACGATCTCCTTGGCGAAGGGCAGGTTCTCCTCGGCTAGAATGGTCAGCATATTGATGTGCGGTTTGCTATTGAAGGTCAGGTCTTCGAGTGATGACTGATAATCCCGACAGGCGTCCTCCCGGGCCCCCGCAGTACCGGCCTCGGCCGGCGTCTGCTCTGACATTGCGCCGCGGCCCCCCTCCGAGGTCCGCCGCAGCTGAAGCTGAAGCCGCTCTGGATACCCCGCCTCCCTTCCGACTCCTCTCTTCCTCTCCCCGGGTCTCTGGCGGCTCCGGCTTCACCACATGCTGACCGCGGAGGGGGGTTGGGGGACGACACAGGGGGAACCTCGGGTATGAAACGCCGCCGCCTCACGGGTGATCTCCGTCCACTTCCAGCCGCCACAGAATCTTCTTTCTCCAGACACAAAATGGCGGCGGCAGTGGCGGCTCCAGCTCCGAAAATGTCTGTGTTCCCAACCGCTGCGTCGTGCGAAATGAGCTAGGGGAGGGGAAATGTGCGGTAAGGGGGCGGGGCCGTTGATAACACAAGGCGCGATTGGCTCGCCCTGCAACGTCACAAGCCCCGCCCCCGGCCCTTCCGCTGAAGCACCACCTTCTTCTCCGGATCCTACCAGGGCTTTCGCAACACCTCTTTCTCAGAAGTGGGGTGGAAAAGACGGCCTCTCTCATTGGCCGATTCGTAGGGACTGTTCGGTCATTTGTTGCCATAACAACCCATTCAGGGAGACCAGTGGGCCCGGGGGAGGCTGTTCCCGAGGCCCACCCAACCGATTTAAGGCTAGCGCTCAGCGGCCGGCTCTTCGACCCTCCCTCCGCATAGCCCCGGCGCTGAGGCGCTCTGTCAGTCAGCCCTTCCGGCAGCCTGGCGGCCGCGGCGGAAAACTAAGACTGAACCGAGAGGAGGTGTTTGGCGCGCCCCGCCTACCCCCGGCGCGTCCTGCGACTCAGGTGCTCCCGAGAGCCTGGGCGGGCCCCGCTGTCGCGGCCGGCCGTCCCCTCCGGGAGCCGAGGGCCTGAGGGAAGCGCCGGCTTCACCCGGAAGCTCGGGAAGAGCCCCCAGAGTCGGCCCCGGCGCGCCGCTTTCCACTGCCACAGACAAAAAACACCTCGGTTGGCTGTCTAGAGTTGAAGCCCTTTCTTTAGAAGGTGTGTGTGAGAGAGAGAGAAAGAGGAAGGCTTTTCTATGAGGCATGTGGAGGAGATATTTGGGAAGCCCGTCCTGAGTTCTAGGAAAGGTTTCTCACCACAGCCTCACCCAGCCCCGAGCTGATAGCTCCTTCGAAACACCCCTGGGGTTCACAGTTTGGGTCACCTAAGAAATACTACATAAATACTTGCAAGGATCTTTTCCCAGGCTTCTAAAATCCTATTTGGAGGCTGGAAATGACGCAAAACAGAGTGCGGAGGAGCTGCCACAGAACACAATAAACTAAATGGTGGGTTTTGTTTTGTTTTCGTTGAGTCGAGATATTAATCTAAATGCAGGCTGGAAAAAAAAATAGGTATTAATTACATAAAATGTGCATTGCCCTCAGGCTACTAGGCTCTGCGGAGGTACTTTGTTGTTCCCCAGGAGAAACCGCTCTTAAATAAATGAAGTAATTCCTTTATTTGTCCTATGTAAAGTTAACGTTTTCGTTTCTTTTAGTTTCGTTTTGGGATTTTTCAGCAGCTTGATTGAGGTTTATTGATACATAATAGCACATATTTAAAGTGTACAAGATTGTTTTGACATGTGTTTTTCATTTCTTCCTAACGTGATACCGCAAATGAATAAAAACCTGGGAGGAGAACTTATCTTTTTATATTTGAAGCTACTAAATATTGTTGAATAAGTATTTATGATCTCAATACCGTTGTTAGTGATGATTCTTAGTTATAATAGAGTTAAAATTGAAAAACTATCAAACTGCCTCTTTTCTCAAGGCACATGTCTGCAGTAAAACAGCCCTTCTAGTAGTTTTCCTTGTAATTTTAAAGCTGAACTTAGTTACTAAACTTTTAGTTACAGAAAATACCTTGTCTTTCCTTATTTTTTATATCATCTTAACAAGCAAGTGAACTTTTAAAAAATAAATTTTCATAGCTCTGATTTGGCTTCTATTGTGTCCCTCCGAATCTACACAGAGAGTAAACAGTATATGCTTAGCATATAAATCAGCAAATCTGTGTACCCACAAAAGACGGGGAAAATTCGAGCGTTCTACAATCGTATTTGAATTACCTCCTTTACAAGAATACACTTTTACTTTATATACTCCACGAACTATTTTTAAATATACAGATGAATGCATGAAACTTCTCCCATGACAGGTTCAACGCTGGTTTTTTTAATGAGCTCTGCACCTACATTAAGCCCATTTCTATGCTAGGGTCATTGGTGACCATGATAGGCGCTGGGCCTGGCCCTTATCATACTTACAGCCCAATTATAATCTCATGGAATAAAATGGAAAAAGTACTACACCTGACCAGGAAACAGTGGGTTCCCCAGAACTATTATAAAAAAAATCAAACCAACTGGTTGTTGTTTCTTCTCTTTTCTTTCTTTTTTTTTTGAGGAAAATAATTATACTCCTCCCTTGGTTCACGATGTTTACAAGAGGACTTAACTCTTCCCCAAAAAAACCTCTGTCTTAGGGAATCGGGTACCTTTTTGATGTAAATGATGTCATCAGACTAAAATGTATATACTAAACATAGAAAGTCAAAAGGAAATAAGGGAATAAGAATTAAAAAGCAACCCCTTTATAAACATAATTAACTAGCACTTCCAGCAGGTGAAATATTATCTTTAACATGTGATCAAGTTTGTATAAATAATGTGCAGGAATAATATTTACAGTATATATATATATATGAGTATATGTAGGTGTGTGTGTATGTTAGTTGCTCAGTCATGTCCAACTCTTTGCAACCCCATGGACTATAATCTACCAGGCTTCTCTGTCCAGGCAAGAATATTGGAGTAGGTAGTCATTCCTTTCACCAAGGAATCTTCCCGACCCAGGGATCGAACCCAGGTCTCCTACATTGCAGGCAGATTTCTTTACTGTCTGAGCCACCGGGAAAGCCCCATGTGTATGTATATATATAAAATATTTGCATATTTTAAATATATATATATGATTGCTCAAGGGCTTCCCCAGTGGCTCAGTAGTAAAGAATCCACCTGCAATGCAGGAGATACAGGAGATGTGTGTTTGATCCTTGGATCAGAAGATCCCTGGAAAAGGGCATGGCGACTTACTCCAGTATTCTCGTCTGGAGAATCCCATGGACAGAGGAGCCTGGGCAGGCTATAGTCCCTAGGGTCGCAAAGAGTCAGACATGACTGAAGCAACTTATCACATGACTGCTCAAAACATGAAGAAAATTTGTATCCACTTAAACATTCTTTGTTATTTAGACATTTTACAATCACAAAAGTAATGCATGCTAAAAAAATCAAGAAAAAAAATACAAAAAAAAAAAAGTAGTGCATGCTTATTCTTGAGAATTCAAGTACAAATATATAAATAAAAAATGAGGGACTTCCTTGGTAGTCTAATGGCTAAGACTCGACACTCCCAAGGCAGGAGGCTGGGGTACGATCCCTGATCAGAAAACTAGATTCCCACAGGCCACAGCTAAGACCCTGAATGCTACAACTAAAGATATTGAATGACGCAACTAAAATGGAAGATCCTGAGTGGTGCAACTAAGACCCGGTGTGGCCACATAATTAAATATTGAAAATAAAAGAAAGTTCTACTTTCTGCCCTTGGCCACAAGATAATTACTGTTCAGTATATAATGTATTTTCCATGCCTTTTTCAATGAACATAGCATAAATATGATATGTACAGCATATTATATTTGATCTTGACAAAAATGGGTCCATTACTTTTCAAGCTCAAAGTATAATGGACATCCTTTCATGAGCAGACCTAAAGCTATGTAACTCAAAGTATTTGTTTTTAAAGTTTATGGCTTAGAAATATAGCTCTCAAGAATAAAGCAATTCTGGTATTTCTAAACGAAGTTCTAAAACTGCCATATAGTAAATATTCAAAGAATGCTTGTTGACAGACCCAAACTTTCTGATTTCGGTTTCGCCTTGCTTGTCCACTGTTGTATTCCACTAGCTGAAATAGGCAAATACAAGGTCAGCTGAGAACCTAGGCTGAGGCTGGATTTGATGTTATGGAGTTGAGAGATAATCAGGGGGAAGAGGCTGACAATTCAAATGATGTGATCACCATGTTCCAAAAATCAGTTCATAGTTTGGGGCCTTAGAAATTTTGCCAGCAGCCCTACTTTTAGCAATCTTTTCACTTGTTTACAGAAAAATATGATGATATAATTTCTCAATTTAAGTTTTACTCCCATATATTTATTTTTAACCATTCAGCATTTCTTTCCAATTGTGCTTGAACAAGGCAAAAGAATATGCAGCAAATATATACTAACAGAAAACCTCCAAAATGTTATTTCATAACAGATTATAGATAGCTAGATTTTCTTGCTAAACAGTTGTTGATATTTTCATTAGTCTACTCAACATGGCCCCTGCTTTCATGGAGATAGTTACATTGTATATGTGCTCAAATGCTCACTTGCACCCCACTGGTTGGAACCATATATACTGTAGCCCATCAGGCTCCTCTGTCTATGGGATTCTCCAGGCAAGAGTACTAGAGTGGAGTGCCATTTCTCCCTCCAGAGGATCTTCCCCACCCACGGATCAAACCCTTATCACTTAATGTCTCCTGCGTTGGCAGGCAGATTCTTTACCACTAGTGCCACCTGGGAAGGCACATTGTATATATATAGTCTATATTTTATATATAGTGGAAGTGAAAGTGAAGTGAACGTGAAGTCGTGTCCGACTCTTTGCGACCCGTGGACTGTAGCCCACCAAGCTGCTCTGTCCATGGGATTCTCCAGGCAAGAATACTGGAGTGGGTTGCCATTTCCTTCTCCAGGGGATCTTCCCGACCCAGGGATCGAACCCAGGTCTCCCACATTGCAGGCAGATGCTTTAACCTCTGTACCACCAGGGAAGCCCATTTTTATACAGAGAAAGAGGAAACAGAGAGAAAGAGAGTCATAGTCTGCTGAGTGAGATAAGCAATTAAACCAGCGTGACAAGAGTCTTACCATACAGTGTGACAAGATAGCAACATAAACTGTGAGTGTGAAAGAAGCATGCAAATCAGACTGAAGTGGTCAGGTAAGCCCTCCCTGATTTGTTAACAGTTGACAGTTTTCAAAGGCATGGCATTTGAAAAAAGGACATTCCTAGCAAAAGGACAGGTAGATCCAGGTTTTGTGGGTCCCAAAGCATACACAATTTGGAGACCTTCTCAGAGAAAAAGAGTGCAATATTACACATATAAAGTTTTATGGCCTATGTTAAGTGATGTTTTGCTGGTTTCACTGTATGTCCAACCTATTTGAAGTAACCTGTTCTAACAAGGAAATAAATCTCTGAGATCTGCAACTATTTTAAAACAGATCAAAAATATATGTGTAGGAGAATGTATGAGGTAAGAGCAATTGCAATGGCCTTTTATCAGCTTTGAAGTAAAAGAAATGGGAGTCCACTGAAGGATTTTTACTGAGGAGTGGCCAGATTTTTTATATCAAAATATAAGTCTGTGAGTGCCAGGTCTGGTTAAAAAAAATTACATTTCTTTTAAATGTATTTATTTGTATTTTCAAGTGTATTTATAAATAATCAAAATTATTTCTTTCAAAACTCTTAGGGTTGCCTTTTTTGTGTATTTAAGGGGAAAAAGTGATGCTGCTTAAACAAAGGTAACTACAGTGTAAGTTTCATGGGGTGAAAAGTAGATCTACATAATGTAATTTTGACGTATAGTTTTGTTATAAAGTTTACTCTGAGAATTATGTGAATTAGGACTTCCTTGGTTGTCCGGTGGTTAAGAATCTGCCTGCCCATTCAGGAGACACGGATTTAATCCTGATCTCGGAAGACCCCACATGCCAAGGAGCACCTAAGCCCATGGGCCCCAAGTAGTGAACGTGCGATTCCGAGCCCTCGAGCTGCCGTTCCAGTGCCCACACACCTAGAGCCCTTGCTTCCCCGCAAGGGAAGCTGCTGCAGTGAGAAGCCAACGCACCACAGCTAGAGAGGAGCCCCTGCTCTGCCCGCAACTAGAGAAAGCCTTCGCACGTCAGTGAAGACCCAGCACAGCCAAAAATAAATACAGATTTTTAAAAGGAATTATGTGCTTTAGTTTTAACTGCATCACATTCTAAAATTCGTTTCCCAGATTACCTGGTGGCGGAAAGTCTTGTGAGTCAAAATAAAAAGCCCTGTTCGTCTTAGCACTTAAATCATTTTCTGGTGGTGATTTCTGCTCTGAGAAGCCAGTGCATCTAATTTCAGGACTGTTCTGTGCCAGGAAGTAACTTGGGTTAAGGCAAGAACAGAGCCTGTTATCACATAAGTGAATTAAACTGAAGGAGTGTGTGTAGGTACTGCATAGAGAAACCATAACTCAGAATAGTGGTTCAAAGCGTGGAGGCTGATAAAATAGTTTCACTCCTTTCCCTGTAGCAGTTTCTTAACCCAATGACTCTAAAAAAATTATCTAACATCTTTGAACTTCTGATTTCTCATGTAAAAGGGAAGTATTGACAAGTCTTACCTTATATGGTAAGACTTCCATCCTTATAAGGATGGAATGAGATGATAGGTATTATTGGGGACTTTGTTCTGGTACATTGACCTAGCAATCTCACTTCTAATTCCACACAAGACCAATTTACTCACATTTGGGAAATAAAGTGTATAGAAGGCTATTCGAGCTTCCCAGGTGGTTCAGTGGGTAAAGAATCCGCTTGCAATGCAAGAGATGCAGGAGACTCAGATTCGATACCTAGGGGGGAAGATCCCCTGAAAGAGGGCATGGGAACCCCTTCTAGTATTCTGCCCACGGAGAATCCCGTGGGCAGAAGAGCCTGGTGACCACAAAGAGTCGGACACGACTGAAGCAACTGAGTACACGTGCAGCGGGAGGTTATTCATTCCAGCATGGCTTGAAGTAGCAACATACTGGAAACATTCAAATGTCCATTGACATGGGACAGACTGAAATATGGTGAAGTGAAAGTTACTGTGCTGCTGCTGCTGCTAAGTTGCTTCAGTCATGTCCGACTCTGTGCGACCCCGTGGAATATACAGTCCATGGAATTCTCCAGGCCAGAATACTGGCGTGGGTAGACTTTCCCTTCTCCAGGGGATCTTCCCAACCCAGGGATCAAATCCAGGTCTCCTGCATTGCAGGCAGATTCTTTACCAGCTGAGCCACAAAGAAAGCCCATACATCTGTGCAATAGAAGGGCTGTTCTCAAACTTTTTAAACTCAAGACCATATTACACTCTTGAAATTTTGTAGGACCCCAAATATCTTTATATGGATTACATATAGTAACATTTATCATTTTAGAAATTAAAACTTAGACATAAAAAAAATTTATTCATTTAATATAACAATAATAAATCCTTTACATGTTAATGTGAAAATATATTTTTAAAAAATTTAAATTCTTTTTAGTCATACCACAAGCACAGCTTGTGGGATTTCAGTTTCCCAACCAGGGATGGAACCTGAGTCCCCCCACAGTGGAAACATGGAGTTTCAACCACTAGACCACCAGGAAATTCCCTAAACACATTTTTTTTCTTTTTTAAAAAATTTATTATTATTGAAATATATTTGATTTATAATGATGTGTTAGTTTCAGGTGTATAGCAAAGTGATTCAGCTATATATGTATGAATATATATTCTTTCTCAGATTATGTTCCATTATAGATTAATATAATATTTTTCTTTTTATTTTATATTGGACTAATAGTTGATAAACAATGTTGTGATAGTCTCAGGTTTAAAACAAGTGATCAATTATACATATACATATATCCACTTCTTTTCAAATGCTTTTCCCACTTAGGTTGTCACATTATATTGAGCAGAGTACCCTGTGCTATACAGTAGGTCCTTGCTGGTTAGCCATTATAAATATAGCAGTGTGTACATGTCAGTCCTGAACTCCCTAAAACTATCCCTTCCTCCCACTCTTTCCCTCATGGTAACCACAAGTTCATTCTCTAAGTCTGTAAGTTTGCTAAAAACATGTTTGTTTTTTTTAAGTTATATTTTCCAAACACACTCAAAAAGTCGGTAAGAAAGGTAGCATGGTTTATATTTTTAGCAAATCTCTTTAATATCTGACTTAATACAAGACAGCTGGATTTTTAGGTTTGCTTCTGCATTCATTCTGTTGCAATAACACAGGACATGTAGACACTGGAAAATGCCACTGGACTCTAGTGAAAGAGACTGAAAAAGCAAAATAACATCTTAATATTATAAAAATAATTCTGAACTCAAGACCCCTCAGTTTGAGAACCAGTAGATTGGAATATTATGTGACTTTTAAAAGAATGAGAAATCTCTTTATGTGTTGCTACAGAATATCCTCTAACATACATTGTAAAGTGAAAAAAATAAAAAAATAAAAACAAGATACAGAATCCTGTAATAATATGTTAATACTACATTGGTTTTTAAAAATCAGGGAAACGCAATATACACACATAATGATGTACATGTTTGTATGTGCAAATAATATTACTGGAAGAATATACCAGAGAAACAAGTAACAATAATTGCGCTTGGACAGGGCAACATGGGAAACAGGGTAAGAAGAAATCTTTTCACTTCATTCTCTTTTCTGCCTTTGGAACTTTCCACCTTATGAAAGTATTAACTATGAAAAAAATTAAATTTCTTTTTAAAGAAAACAATGATATGTATACATTCCACAAGTCCTGGAAGATGCTTTCAGTTCAGTTCAGTCACTCAGTCGTGTCCAACTCTTTGCGACCCCATGAATCACAGCATGCCAGGCCTCCCTGTCCATCACCAACTCCCAGAATTCACTTAGACTCACGCCCATCGAGTCAGTGATGCCATCCAGCCATCTCATCCTCTGTCGTCCCCTTCTCCTCCTGCCCCCAATCCCTCCCAGCATCAGAGTCTTTTCCAATGAGTCAACTCTTTGCATGAAGTGGCCAAAGGACTGGATCTTCAGCTTCAGCATCATTCCTTCCAAAGAAATCCCAGGGTTGATCTCCTTCAGAAAGGACTGGTTGGATCTCCTTGCAGTCCAAGGGACTCTCAAGAGTCTTCTCCAACACCACAGTTCAAAAGCATCAATTCTTCGGCGTTCAGCCTTCTTTACAGTCCAACTCTCACATCCATACATGACTACTGGAAAAACCACAGCCTTGACTAGACAGACCTTAGTCGGCAAAGTAATATCTCTGCTTTTGAATATGCTATCTAGGTTTATCATAACTTTTCTTCCAAGGAGTAAGTATCTTTTAATTTCATGGCTGCAGTCACCATCTGCAGTGATTTTGGAGCCCTAAAAAATAAAGTCTGATACTGTTTCCACAATACCAAAGAATGCTCAAACTACCGCACAATTGCACTCATCTCACATGCTAGTAAAGTAATGCTCAAAATTCTCCAAGCCAGGCTTCAGCAATACGTGAACCGTGAACTTCCAGATGTTCAAGCTGGTTTTAGAAAAGGCAGAGGAACCAGAGATCAAATAGCCAACATCCCTTGGATCATGGAAAAAGCAAGAGAGTTCCAGAAAAACATCTATTTCTGCTTTATTGACTATGCCAAAGCCTTTGACTGTGTGGATCACAGTAAACTGGGGAAAATTCTGAGAGAGATGGGAATACCAGACCACCTGACCTGCCTCTTGAGAAATCTGTATGCAGATCAGGAAGCAACAGTTAGAACTGGACATGGAACAACAAACTGGTTCCAAATAGGAAAAGGAGTACGTCAAGGCTGTATATTGTCACCCAGTTTATTTAACTTATATGCAGAATACATCATGAGAAATGCTGGACTGGAAAAAACACAAGCTGGAATCAAGATTGCTGGGAGAAATATCAGTAACCTCAGATATGCAGATGACACCACCCTTATGGCAGAAAGTGAAGAGGAACTAAAGAGCCTCTTGATGAAAATGAAAGAGGAGAGTGAAAAAGTTGGCTTAAAGCTTAACATTCAGAAAACGAAGATCATGGTATCTAGTCCCATCATTTCGTGGGAAGATGCTTAATGAATTACATATAGTGTCTTTTTATTCTGAGTTAAAACCATTATTCTAAAAGTTTTTTTTTCTTCTATGGTTTTTTTTTTTTTTTTTTTTTGATGGGAGGGCTACGTCATGTGGGATATTAATTCCTCCATCAAGGACTGAACTGACACCCTCTACAGTGCAAGCATGAAGTCTTAACTGCCAGACCACCATGGAAGCTCCTAAAAACTCTCTGTTTTTTTAACAATAGGAAAAACATAAAACAAAAATTTTTTATTCAAATGCGCACAGTCTTATTAAGCTGCTTCAGGATTAAATACATGAAATCTAAACATCCTGATAACTGCAGTTACTTTACATCTGTTATCAGAATCAGTTACTTTGCATCTGTTATTAGAATGATCATAACAATCATGGACACAGACAAACAAAAACCTGAAAATAATGTCAATTCAATCACACAGCAAATAAAGAGCTACCTGATCACTCAAATGAAGAAACCTATGACAAATTAGAAAATTTCACAGAGCCAAATCATCTTAAACTAAAAAAATTGTTTAACACTAATTATTGGCTTGAAAAAGTTTTTGCTGCATATCAGTCAACATTAAACTTTTAGAGGCTTTTAGCTGCAAATATTTATTTCCTCTCTCACTGATCTTTCAGTTGGATGTGGCTCTGCCAGGCTTGACAGGAATCAGTTAGGCTTGATTCCAGGCTGCTGGCTGGATTCAAGCCTATGCCACATATTTCCTCATTCTCCTTGGACCAGTGGCTACCTGGGACATGAGGGTCACTGGAGTCCAGGAGAGTAAACTGAAACATAAGATGCCTCTTGGGATCTTGGCCTGCAACTAGCACACTTGTCATTTTGGCCCACATCTCATTGACCAAACCAAGTTACAAGGCCAAGTACATCATAGGTTGGAGTGAAGGGAGATGTCCTCTGTCTCCTCAAGTAGGAGACACTGAAAAATTATATGATAAGTAAGTGGGTGTAGAATTGTATTACAGGAAGTTCATGAAGCATGGGGAGCAGTGATTCAATCTATCATATCATTTTCAAAGAGTTCAATGTGCTCCTTAATGGCTTAAAAATAATGACTCTGGGTAGATGCAGTCCAAGATACGACAAAATCTCTGGTCCGTAAACAATCTCATCCTGCTGAACTGGTAGCCCCAGTTTCCTTGGGTTGGTAAACATAGATACAATGAAGTATATTAAACCCGTATTGGAATAATCTGTATACTTGTTGTTTTTCAGTTACTAAGTCATATCAGACTCTTTGTAACTCCATGGACTGTAGCACACCAGGCTCCTCTGTCTTCCACTGTCTCCCAGAGTTTGCTCAAATTAATGTCCACTGAGTTAGTGATGTTCACCGGCAATACTGTCTGTACATATCTGGTATTTATTTGAGAGAGAAGGGAGCAAGATAGTGCAGTAGTATGAGTTTGCAGCCAATACAAGCCACACCGCCTTCCTCTAGCCCCGGTTGCCTTCCTCAGCTTTCAGCCTTACTGGGTATAGCAACTCAAAGGTGCCTTTGCCAACACACACTGAATCGTGAAAGACAAGAAGACCCAGCAGCAGGATTTTTGCTGAGTGTGTGGCAAGTCATGAAACCTAAGGCTGGGCTAGATGAAAAAGACAAGATCGTGTGGTACATAGGTCAAAACGTACTACTTGAAAAGAATCTTCTAATTTGCATACAATCCATCTTTCCGTCAAGACGTTTGAAACCAGAAATGAAACAAAACTAATTAAAGATGCAAACATCCTGGACCGCCTCAACTATTGTTTGGACCAAAGTGATCAGGTCCTTGTCCATCACGCCTAACAGAAGAAAGGGCATGTCTTCTAGGGGAGAGGAGGTAATATGTACTCCAGTATCTATGGTCTTTTAAAACACTGTCTGGATGACATCAAATAAAAATTAAAAGACTTGAGAAGAAACAGGACAATGTGATCTGAAATCAAGATGAAAGAAATCAATAGAAAATAGAAGCCGATCTATAGACTACCCAGATGTTGAATTAAGATGGAAGAACTTTAATATAACTACTGTAAATACATTAAAATTATTTGATGAACAGAATGAATGAAAGATAAATATTTTAAACAAAGAAATGAATCTCTAAAAAGAAAGAATGAAATGGAACTACAGACATAAAAGGTGAAGGTGAAGTCGCTCAGTCGTGTCCGACTCTTTGCAACCCCGTGGACTGTAACCTACAAGGTTCTCCGCCATGGGATTCTCCAGGCAAGAATACTGGAGTGGATTGCAATTTCCTTCTCCAGAGGATCTTCCCGACTCAGGGATCGAACTCAGGTCTCCCGCATTGGAGGCAGACGCTTTAACCTCTGAGCCACCAGGGAAGCCTTACAGACATAAAAGAAAACGTGAATATTTAAATATAACTCAGTAAATTTATATAGCCGATCTATAGACTACCCAGATGTTGAATTAAGATGGAAGAACTTTAATATAACTACTGTAAATACATTAAAATTATTTGATGAACAGAATGAATGAAAGATAAATATTTTAAACAAAGAAATGAATCTCTAAAAAGAAAGAATGAAATGGAACTACAGACATAAAAGGTGAAGGTGAAGTCGCTCAGTCGTGTCCGACTCTTTGCAACCCCGTGGACTGTAACCTACAAGGTTCTCCGCCATGGGATTCTCCAGGCAAGAATACTGGAGTGGATTGCAATTTCCTTCTCCAGAGGATCTTCCCGACTCAGGGATCGAACTCAGGTCTCCCGCATTGGAGGCAGACGCTTTAACCTCTGAGCCACCAGGGAAGCCTTACAGACATAAAAGAAAACGTGAATATTTAAATATAACTCAGTAAATTTATAGCCATTATTTCCCAATCACCTTGATTCAATATGTGAAATATTTTGGTATAGCTGAGACTTGGGAAACACCTTGATCTCGTTAGCAACATAATAACACTCTAGCTCTAAAGTGTATCATTTTCTCAGAGGATTTGTTTCATTTTCTTTCTGTTGAAAAATGTCTAACCTTTTGCAAAAAGTCTGTTTGGACTCCTGATCTCCTAAATACCGTCACCATCTAGAACATTTCAGAGAAGGTTCTATTACAAACACAAGTAGCTGTGTTCATTTTTAAAATTGTTTTGACATTTAAAGTTTAATACAGAAAAATCAACTGCCCTATGATCATGAAGGAGCCAGGGTTTTCATATGTTTCTGTTTACTCCTTTCGTTTTAAATCAAAGAAAAATTCTGATTGTAAAACATTTTACATGGTCTTTCACCATTCTTGATATATCTTTACTCTCCCTGCTACAATTCCAAGGCCTTAACAACTTCAACTTTGGCTAAGAACATCTGCCTCTGAACCAGAATTGTAACACAATGCCTCAGATAATTCATTCTACACCTTTTATGATATGCTTAAATAATTCTCATTGTTTTAAAATGAGTGGTTTTATTTCAATAAATTGAATATTATATCAATTTAGGTAATTCATTTTTAAAAACTACTGTTTGCAATTTTAGAGAATTTAGCATTTTACAGAATCTGAGACATAACCATATGGTTTTCAAACAAAAATTTGTGGTTGATTCTTTACTTATAAAATAATCTTACTATTCATAAATATTGTTGCAATATTTAAGAGAACTGAGAGCTTGGAAGGGTTTTGCTTATAAGGTCATGCGTTTAAAGTGTTTAAAACGGAATGTATTAAATTTACAAATGCAGTTTAAAGGTTTAAAGAAATGCTATTAACTCAATAATCTCAGATATGCAGATGACACCACCCTTATGGCAGAAAGTGAGGAGGAGCTAAAAAGCCTCTTGTTGAAAGTGAAAGAGGAGAGTGAAAAAGTTGGCTTAAAGCTCAACATTCAGAAAACGAAGATCATGGCATCTGGCCCCATCACTTCATGGGAAATAGATGGGGAAACAGTAGAAACAGTGTCAGACTTTGTTTTTTTGGGCTCCAAAATCACTGCAGATGGTGACTGCAGCCATGAAATTAAAAGGCGCTTACTCCTTGGAAGAAAAGTTATGACCAACCTAGATAGTATATTCAAAAGCAGAGACATTACTTTGCCGACTAAGGTCCGTCTAGTCAAGGCTATGGTTTTTCCTGTGGTCATGTATGGATGTGAGAGTTGGACTGTGAAGAAGGCTGAGCGCAGAAGAATTGATGCTTTTGAACTTTGATTAGAAATATTTATGAGATGTGTATAAAAGACAGAGGCTATGGTTTTTCCTGTGGTCATGTATGGATGTGAGAGTTGGACTGTGAAGAAGGCTGAGCGCAGAAGAATTGATGCTTTTGAACTGTGGTGTTGGAGAAGACTCTTGAGAGTCCCTTGGACTGCAAGGAGATCCAACCAGTCCATTCTGAAGGAGATCAACCCTGGGATTTCTTTGGAAGGAATGATGCTAAAACTGAAGCTCCAGTACTTTGGGCACCTTATCCGAAGAGTTGACTCATTGGAAAAGACCCTGATGCTGGAAGGGATTGGGGGCAGGAGGAGAAAGGGACGACCGAAGATGAGATGGCTGGATGGCATCACAGACTCAATGGACGTGAGTCTGAGTGAACTCCGGGAGTTGGTGATGGACAGGGAGGCCTGGCGTACTGCGATTCATGGGGTCCCAAAGAGTCGGACACGACTGCGCGACTGAACTGAACTGAACTGAATTGTTTGATGAGATTTGCTTACTCAAGTGAAGTTGATTGCATATTCATTAGGCAATTTTTGACATTTTCTTGATATATAAATAAAATAATTGAAATTATTATAAGTTCAAAGGCAACTTTTGAAAATGAAGTTTTTTCAGTTGTCTGTCATCTTAATATATTGAATATTAGTTTTTAAAAATTCCAGTACTGATGAAGTCTTTTCTATGTGCAAAGCTCTGGGTTAAAATTTTATGTTAACAAAGTCCTTTTTAAGTAATAAAAATGGAAAGTATCTCTGATAATCTGAAATGAATATATCATTTTCTTGTTTAAATACAATAATCAGCCTGTCAGAGACCTTGGAATATACCCTTGACAGCCTCACATTCTTCATTTAGCAAAAAACTTAGAAGCTGAGCAGCACAGTGTAGGTTCCCACTCTCTGTTCTTGCAGGTGGAGCCATCTTGCCAAAACATCTACTGCAGAAACTTAAAGCCTTCCCTGGCGGCCCACTGACCCAGCATCAAGTCCCTGATCCTCAGGTCCCACCGCCTCTGGCCTTTGCCACCCACTGAGCTTCAGGAAGCCAGTGACCCTGGCTGTCTAATCACCACCCCCCCCCCCCAATGTAAATAGAGCTCCAAGCATTTTCTTTTCTCAGGGCTTTAGCAATGCCATTTCCTCAGCTTGAATTGCTTCCCAGAGCATTTCCTCCCTACAACACACAAGTGGCTACTGTCACTTAACTAAGGAGGCCTTCTCTGACCCTCCAGACCAGGTTAAGGACTCTGGTTTTATGTCTCAGAAAAAGCATGACAGAAATTATATAAGTTTATTCAGAGAGTATCCCTAGCCAATCCCCTCTAAAGTATATTTAGGTTGTTTATAGTGTTTGTGGCTTCTCAGGGGACACTAGTGGTAAAGAATCCACCTGACACGCGGGAGATGCAGGTTCGATTCCTGGGTCAGGAAGATTCCCTGGAGGAGGAAATGGCACCCTACTCCAGTCTTTTTGCCTGAAGAATCTGACTGATAGAGGAGCCTGTCAGGCTACAATCTGTAGGAGCACAGCCATTATGCACAATGACCTGAATAAAACTCTGTGGACTATTAATATACTGCAACAGAGCTGTTGGTGCCCCAGAGGTATTCCCTTGGCCTTCAGTGTTTTTTACACTAAAGGATCTCTTTCTACTTCAGGCACCTGTGACCTGGCTTTAGACTTCCTAGAGGGAGAAGGCAATGGCACCCCACTCCAGTACTCTTGCCTGGAAAATCCCATGGATGGAGGAGCCTGGTGGGCTGCAGTCCGTGGGGTCGCTAAGAGTCAGATACGACTGAGTGACTTCACTTTCACTTTTCACTTTCATGCATTGGAGAAGGCAATGGCACCCCACTCCAGTGTTCTTGCCTGGAGAATCCCAGGGACGGGAGAGCCTGGTGGGCTGTCGTCTATGGGGTCACACAGAGTTGGACACGACTGAAGCGACTTAGCAGCAGCAGAGGGAGGAGAGAGTCTGGATCATGCCTGGGTGGGGCATCAACACCCAGTGCTCACCATCCGATAATGGATGAGAATTTGTGGATCAGTTCAGTTCAGTTCAGTCGCTCAGTCTGTCCAACTCTTTGCGACCCCATGGACTGCAGCACGCCAGGCTTCCCTGTCCATCACCAATTTCCAGAGTCTGCTCAAACTCATGTCCATTGAGTGGGTGATGCCATCCAACCATCTCATCTTCTGTCGTTCCCTTCTCCTCCCACCTTCAGTCTTTCCCAGCATCAGGGTCTTTTCCAATGAGTCAACTCTTCACATCAGGTGGCCAAATATTGGAGTTTCAGCTTCAGCATCAGTCCTTCCAGTCAACACTAAGGACTGATTTCCTTGAAGATGGACGGGTTGTATCTCCTTGCAGTCCAAGGGACTCTCAAGAGTCTTCTCCAACACCACACTTCAAAAGCATCAGTTCTTTGTTATTCAGCTTTCTTTATGGATCAACTCTCATATCCATACATGACTACTAGAAAAACCATAGCTTTGACTAGACAGACCTTTGTTGGCAAAGTAATGTCTCTGCTTTTTAACATGCTGTCTAGGTTGGTTATAGCTTTTCTTCCAAGGAGCAAGTGTCTTTTAATTTCATGGCTGCAGTCACCATCTGCAGTGATTTTGGAGCCCAAGAAAATAAAGTCTCTCACTATTTCCATTGTTTTCCCATCTATTTGCCATGAAGTGATGGGACCAGATGCCATGATCTTAGTTTTTTAAATGTTGAGTTTTAAGCCAGCTTTTTCACTCTCGTTTTTCACTTTCATCAAGAGGCTCTTTAGTTCCTCTTCATTTTCTTCCATAAGGATGGTGTCATCTGCATATCTGAGATTATTGATATTTCCCCCGGCAACCTTGATTCCAGCTTGTGCTTCATCCAGACTGGCATTTCACATGATGTACTCTGCATATAAGTTAAATAAGCAGGGTGACAGTATACAGCCTTGACATCCTTCTTTCACAATTTGGAACCAGTCCATTGTTCCAAGTCCGGTTGTAACTGTTGCTTCTTGACCTGCATACAGATTTCCCCAGGAGGCAGTTAAGGTGGTGTGGTATTCCCATCTCTTGAAGAATTTTCCACATTTTTGTGATCCACACTCTTTGGCGTAGTCAATAAAGCAGAAATAGATGTTTTTCTAGAACTCTCTTGCTTTTTCCATGATCCAGCAGATGTTGGCAATTTGATCTCTGGTTCCTCTGCCTTTTCTAAAACCAGCTTGAACATCTGGAAGTTCATGGTTCACATACTGTTGAAGCCTGGCTTGGAGAATTTTGAGCATTACTTTGCTAGCGTGTGAGATGACTGCAATTGTGCAGTAGTTTGAACATTCTTGGCATTGCCTTTTTTAGGAGTTGGAATGAAAACTGACCTTTTCCAGTCCTGTAGCCACTGCTGAGTTTTCCAAATTTGCTGGCATATTGAGTGCAGCACTTTCACAGTACCATCTTTTGGGATTTGAAATAGCTCAATTGGAATTCCATCACCTCTACTAGCTTTGTTTGTAGTGATACTTCCTAAGGCCCACTTGACTTTGCATTCCAGGAAGTCTGGCTCTAGGTGAGTGATCACACCATCATGGTTATCTGGATCATGAAGATTTTTTTTTTGTTCAGTTCTGTGTATTCTTGCCACCTCTTCTAATATTGTGTGCTTCTGTTAGGTCCATACCATTTCTGTCCTTTTTTGTGCCCATTTTGCATGAAATGCTCCCTTGAAATCTCTAATTTTTCTGAAGAGATCTCTAGTCTTTCCCATTCTGTTCTTTTCCTCTATTTCTTTGCATTGATCACTGAGGATGGCTTTCTTATCTCTCCATGCTATTCTTTGGAACTCTGCATTCAAATGGGTATATCTTTCCTTTTCTCTTGCCTTTAGCTTCTCTTCTTTTCTCAGCTATTAGTAAGACCTCCTCAGACAAACATTTTGCCTTTTGCATTTCTTTTTCTTGGGGATGATCTTGATCCCTGCCTCCTGTACAATGTCACGAACCTCCGTCTGTAGTTCTTCAGGCACTCTATCAGATCTAATCCGTTGAATCTATTTGCCACTTTCACTGTATAATTGTAAGGGACTTAATTTAGGTCATACTTGAATGGTCTAGTGGTTTCTCCACTTTCTTCAAATTAAGTCTGAATTTTGCAGTAAGGAGTTCATGATCTGAGCCATAGTCAGCTAGCTCCTGGTCTTGTTTTTGCTGACTGTATAGAGCTTCTTCATCTTTGGCTGCAAAGAAGTTGTGGATAACTACTTCAACTTTCTTGGGTGAGACACCTCTGAGACAAATTCTGTATAGTTCCCCTGAGCAGGAGTGAGCCCAGTTACCCACAGTAGTGATCTGTTAACTAATCTTGCACCTGTCCTTCCCTCTGGTCCCTCACAAGTGGTTCTGGGTTCACTACCCAAATAAACTGCTTACACTCAAATCCTTGTCCCAAAAACTGTTTCAGGAAGAACTTAGCCTAAAATGTTATCATATATTTGCTTATTTGGATTCAGTCAATAATTATTAAAGTAGAATTATTCCTGGTGCAAGGATCAAGCATTTCAAGCTTTGATCAATAGTCTCCAAAAAGTTGGTGTAAGGAATGTCTATTTAACTAGGACCATTTATTTAACATTTAGCAATTTTAAATTAATATATCCTGGGACTTCCCTGGTGATACAGTGATTAAGAATCCACTTTCCAATGCAGGGGATGAGAGTTGGATCGCTGGCCAGGGAACTAAGATCTCATATGCTGCAGAGCAACTAAGCCTGCCTGCCCCAACTAGAGAAGCCTGCTACTGCAACAAAGAACCAGTGCAGCCAAAATGATGTAAATAAAATAATTGTAAATAAATGTAAATAAAATAATTAACTAATGTATCCTATATTATTTCACATTGGAATTGAGACACTTTCAGGAGTGAGGAACTGTCAGCCAAATTATTTACTAAGAATTTTTTGTAAATTGTTAAGGGAACAGAGCCTTTGGAGTCAAGTAAACCCAGGTTAGAATCCCATATCTACTTATTAATTTACTTGTTAATCTTACTTGTTAATTATGTGAACTTGGCAAGTTATTAATATCTCTCAGCATCATTTTCTGTATGTCTAAAATAAGCAAATAATAATGTCAATTTCATAGCTATTTAAGGATTAAATGAGATGATATATTTCAAAAAAAATAACTTAAGATAGTGCCTAACAAGTAGAAAAAGCCCAATAAATGGTAATTATTATTATTACTGGAAAGAAAAGACAGTAACTTAGCTAAATGTAATACCCTATGGTACTAAGCACAGTACTTGGGACCTAAAAAATGCTCAAATATTTATTGAACTACTTAATCCACAAAGTTGTTGTAGAGATCAAATGACAAGATGTGTATAAAACTGTCGTATCATAGACATATCATAGACACATGGTACTGTCCCCCTTAACTGGTCAAAAGGTTTACCTTTTCTCAGACAAAAGTTGGCTAGATAGTGTCATTCTTCCTATTCTCAAAATTGATATTTTGAAGCATGTTTTAGATTTCACTGTGTAATAAATGGCCCTTTCTGTGTTTATTCTGCCTTCAGCTATAAAGCTGTCAGGAGCAACTTCTTCACTATGGATTCCTACTGCCAACTGTCCTGAATCAAACTCCATTAGATCCATTGGTTTGTGCCACAGGCAGTCATATTGAGGTCAGAAGTATAAAGATTGGATCTGGGTTTTTGAGACAATCCAAATTTAAAATATCCAAATATTGTAAACTGATTTTTTGGGAAACTTCCCTGGTGGTCTAGTGGATAAGACTCCACCTTTCTACTGCAGGGCGAATGTGTTTGATTCCTGATGGGGAAACTAAAATCCCACATGCCACATGGCACAGTCAATAAGTAAATAAATTCAAACTGATTCTTGTGAACTGTTTTATTTATTTTTATATAAATGTGTTATTATCAATTTATTCATTCCTTCCTTTGATTTTTATTGAATACCTAGTGTGAGAAGGCGGAGAAGGCAATGGCACCTCACTCCAGTACTCTTGCCTGGAAAATCCCATGGATGGAGGAGCCTGGTAAGCTGCAGTCCATGGGGTCGCTAAGAGTTGGACACAACTGAGCGACTTCACTTTCACTTTGTACTTTCATGCACTGGAGAAGGAAATGGCACCCCACTCCGTGTTCTTGCCTGGAGAATCCCAGGGACGGGGGAGCCTGGTGGGCTGCTGTCTATGGGGTCACACAAAGTCAGACACAACTGAAGCGACAGCGGCAGCAGCAGTGTGGGAAGGACTTTCCAGATGGCACTAGTGGTAAAGAACTACCCTGCCAGTGCAGGAGCCATAGGAAATGTGGGTTTGATACTTGGGTCAGGAAGATCCCTTGTAGGAGGGCGTGACAATCCACTCCTGTATTCTTTCCTGGAGAATCCCATGGGCAGTGGAGGCTGGTGGGTTAAAGTCCATGGGGTTGCAAAGAGTTGGACACGACTGCAGCTACTTAGCATGCACGCACACAGTGTGAGATAAAGAAGTGACAGTATTGAACAAAACGAACATGATCCTTGCCCTTGTGAAGCTTACGATCTTATATGAGTCGCTGCTGCTGCTACTGCTGTTACTTCAGTCGTGTCCGACTCTGTGCAACCCCATAGACGGAAGCCCACCAGCCTCCCCCATCCCTGGGATTTTCCAGGCAAGAACACTGGAGTAGGTTGCCATTTCCTTCTCCAATGCCTGAAATTGAAAAGTGAAAGCGAAGTCACCAGTCGCGTCCAACTCTTAGCGACCCCATGGACTGCGGCCCACCAGGCTCCTCCGTCCATGGGATTTTCCAGGCAAGAGTGCTGAAGTGGGGTGCCATTGCCTTCTCCGATATGAGTCGCTAGGTGTGATTTAATTTCTATGTTTTGCAAGATTTAAAGCCTGTGTACGTATTTTTTCATTAAAAAAAAATACTGTCACATTGTGAAAAGGTGCAAAGGATCATCCCCTTTCCAATAGTCCTACCAGAAAAAAGAGGAAGAAGAAAGAGAATTCTGCTTTAAAACCAAACACTTCACTTATCAAATAAAATCATAAAAACTTGAGAGGAAGATCTTCTTGTCTCCATTTTAAGAAGAAGAACTGAGACTCAGAGAGGCTAAATGTCTTGCCAAAGTCTACCACTAACAAATGCCGCTGCTAAAATTAGAACCTAGCCTGCCGGATTCCCCAGTCCCAGCTCTTTCTTCAACTCCATTCTTCTGCAAATCAAGCAGCCAGCTATTGAGGCAAATGAGTATCACTGAGCGTTATGTGTCGCGTTGTTTGTTGTTTCGTCGCTAAGTCATGTCCAACTGTTTTGTGGCCCCATGGACTACAGCCCAAATGTATCCTTCCTCCGTCTGTGGGATTTCTCAGGCAAGAACACTGGAATAGGTTGCCATTTTCTTTTCCATATGTGCCATGGGTGGGATACAAAAAAATATATATGGTTCTTAAACTCAGGGGCCTTAAATCCGATTGTGACATACCAAAAAAAAAAAAAAAATCAACTAAACTGATGCTTACTATAATGAGTTCCCAGAAAATATACATAAATTTGCATTTGAATACTTCAAAATAGTTTCGTGGATGATATATAGTTGCCCTAAACCCTTTCAGGCATATGTGTTTCCTATGGGGCTAAAAGTAACGTCTCTGATCACATTGTATTCAAGGAGTTTTCGTGCTTTCCTTCCCTCCAAGAACATGAGCTCCCTGAGGTCAGAAACCACCTTAACCTTTGTGTTCCCATAATCTAACATAGCACTTACTACCCAATAGATAGTAGTTTGAATACAGTTAAATTGAATTGAGATGGCTTTTGAGAACTGGGTATCATTGGATGATTTTTTTTTTTTTCCTTTTGGCCACGAGGCAAGCAGGGATCTTAATTCTCCCTTCCAGGGATCAAACTCAGGCCCACACGAAATGAGAGTGCAAAGTTTTAACCCCTGGACTGCCAAGTCCCTAGAATGACTTAAGATTAACAAGAGATTAACCCCCACAAGCATTCTGGGTGGGAGGTGATAGTGAGGGCGAAGGTGAGGAAGTATATGGGAGACTGAGTATGGCAAATGTGGTAGAAATCCTCTGATCCTAAAAGAAAAAGGTCCGTTTTTGTTTGTTTGTTTGTTTTTGTTTGTTTCCCCCATAAAGAGGGAAAGGTAGTTAAAACTATCACTAAAACAGAAGTGGTAAAACACTGGAGAAATTCACAAAATGCTCACCACTTCGAACAACACAAACCCTTCGTGAGCAGCCAGCCCAGAGGAATGGAGAGGGTAGCAATCATCTCATCAGTGCTGCTAGACTGCATTCCAGGGCTGAGTTAATGATCCCATCTTTCCATTTGATCCTAACTATAGCCCTAGGTGAGGCCCATGGAAACACCTCTAAAGGTAACCAATTAGAAGGCACTTCTTTCATCTGTCATCCCCTCCTGCCCCCTTCTTCCTTTCCCAAAAATCTTTAAATCATAACAATTCTCTCTCATTAACTGAGTGGCTGGATTCTTTAGCCTGCTAGAGCAAATCAAGGTGAGATCCAAAGAACCAGAGAAAAACGAGTGTTACACTGTTTCTCAGGGTACTCAGAGGCCCAGTTTTCAGAGGCTGAGGGGAGAGGTCTTCCAGGTGCTGGAACCCCTGGTTGGCCCAGGTTTCAAGCACACGAGACCTCAGCTTTTGGCTGCTTCTTAGTGTTGAATCTGCAGGGAGCAAGGAAAGGCTTTCTTATAAATGTTCATTCTAGTTGAAATTTAGGTATCCCTAATATTAGCTATATCTGAGGGAGAAGACTGATTCAAGATGAGGGGCTTCAAAATTTGAAAGCTCCTTCAGCTTGTGGAGGCTCTAGAAATAAGGAGAAGAGACCTAAGATAGTTATTTATCATAGCATAGTATAGTATAGTTATCTTTGTACCCAGAGGACAGGGAGGAGAATTTTCTGGAGATTATTGTTACTTTAAAAAGGACAAACTCTGAACTTGAGGACTTTAAAATTTTTTTTTTTTTTTGGCCAAGCCGAACAGCATGTGGGATCTTAGTTCCCCAGCAGAACAGACCCTGCACCCACTACATTGGAAAGGTGGAGTCTTAATCCCTGGACCTCCAAGGAAGTCTCATGAACTTGAGCAGTTTTAAATTTGTTCTTGCATGAAGCTTACTAGTTCATTTACAAAAAGCTTTTACCCACAGTTGCTGGCTTGATCCTCATTACACCCTGTGAGATCATCACATCCCCATTTATCAATGAAGGTATAGATGTTCAAAGAGGTGAAACACACTCAAAGAGGTCATTGGGTAGGAAGTTCTGGGGTTGGGACTAGAATCCAGATTGTCCTTCAGCTGATCCAATACAGTTAATTCCCCCCCCCCATAAATCAAGTAATACAAAAGTATTTTTATGGTTTTATTGGAATTAGCAGAAGCAAATCACAGCCTCAGACCTGTCATCTTGGTAACAACTCAGCAAACATGTACTGCACCCAAACATGAACCAGGAATTAGACTAAGCGCTGGGAAAAACAGAAATAAGACATAGACTTTACCCTCAAGGTCCAGAGTCTAGCTGGGGAGGCAGAGATGTAAAAAATTAATTGTAGTGTGGGGTGATAAGTGCTATAATTCAATTGAGAATTGGAAATACAATTGAATAAAGGAAGATCAACTCTTCTTGTGTTGATTAAAGGATAGTGTCCCAGAGGCAGCAGTGATTAAGTTAAAACTTGAGATACAAGTAGGAGCATGACTGGTGGACAAGGAAAAAGACATTCTTGTCAGAACGAGCAGCTGGAGCAAAAGCAAGGAAGTGTAAAACAATATGACTAAATTGTTATCACTCAGTGGTAGCTCAGACAGTAAAGAATCTGCCTGCAACGTGGGAGACTTAGGTTTGATCCCTGGGTTGGGAAGATTGCCTGGAGAAGGGAGTGGCAATCCACTCCAGTATTCTTGCCTGGAGAATTCCTTGGACAGAGGAACCTGGTGAGCTACAGTCCATGGGGTCGCAAAGAGTCAGACAGGACTGAACGGTTAACGCTTTCACTTTCTTTCACGTAAGTTAATGAATACAAGCGTTATACTTCCTGCTGTCACTCCTTCAACCAGCAGTTCCCACAAGTGCAGTTTGCACCAGACACCATTTAACAAATATTTATTGAGCCCCTATATGGTGAACACTGCTTTAGGGGCTGGGATACAACAAAATAAGCCAAGTCCCTGCCTTTAAAGGCTTTCCTAGGGTTCAAGTGGTAAACAATCTGCCTGCCAATACAGGAGACGCAGGTTCCATCCCTGGGTCAGGAAGATCCCACAGAGGACGAAATGGCAGCCTATTCCTTGAGTTTTGCTTGGAGAATCCCATGGACAGAGGAGCCTGGCAGGCTATAGTCCACAGGATCGCAGAGTTGGGACACAACTGAGCGTGCGCACACACATGCCCTGCCCTTAAGAAGCCTACGTTGTAGTGGAAGGAAGCAGGCAAAAAAAAAAAAAATACGTTAGTGAGTGATAAGGGTTATGTAAACAGGTAGCTGCTGCTGCTGCGGCTAAGTCGCTTCAGTCGTGTCCGACTCTGTGTGACCCCATAGACACCAGCCCACTAGGCACCCCCCTCCCTGGGATTCTCCAGGCAGGAACACTGGAGTAGGTTGCCATTTCCTTCTCCAATGCATGAAAGTGCAAAGTGAAAGTGAAGTCATTCAGTCATGTCCGACTCCTAGCGACCCCATGGACTGCAGCCCACCAGGCTCCTCCGTCCATGGGGTTTTCCAGGCAAGAGTACTGGAGTGGGGTGCCATTGCCTTCTTGGAAACAGGTAGCTACCACAATATAAAATTTTAGTTCCAGAAATACATTATTTAGAATTTGTTCGGCTGTACATAACAGAAAAAGTTAATACAACACGGACTTAGACAATACCGTTTTTTCCTCATGTGGAAGAGGCAGTCCAAGGCTGTTATGGCCAGTTATCAACTTATCAGAGACCCTGGTCCTTTCTAACATTCTATTCCTCCAAGTCTAGTGTGTGACTCTAATCCTCATGTTCCAAAATAGATGCTAGAGCTCCAGGAATCATATCATCATTTAGAGAGCAGGGTGGAAAACTAGAGAAGGATGAGCCTTTTAGAAAGATATAAGAATAATTTATAGCTTTTTATGTGCTATTTAATAATAGTTCTTTTGCACATTTAGTTTTTTTAGCATTGGGGGGTCAAGAAGTTTGGTTTTTAAATCTGTTATAAACTAAATTCTGTAAATGGAATCTCAAGCCTCAAAAATAATATACATACCAGGAAAAAAAATGTAAGAAGAATCTATACCATTTCTACTTGGTGTGACTCTGCCTAGCTACAAGGGAAACTTGAAATATAGTCTTTCAGCTGTGTAACAATAAAAATGAAGTCGCTCAGTCATTTCTGACTCTTTGCAACCCCATGGACTGTAGCCTGCCAGGCTTCTCTGTGTAACAACGAACTCGGGTAAAAATGAGCATTCTGCTTCCAAAGAAGGGGATAATGAACATTAAGAAGCATAATAGTGAAGATCCCAACAGGAAACAGTTGGTGCTCTCAAAATTAGAGAAGGTGTATTTACAAACAGATGGTATGTATGTGCCTGCTAAGTCACTTCAGTCGTAAACAACTCTGTGACCCTATGGACGCTGCCAGGCTCCTTTGTCCATGGGATTCTCCAGACAAGAATATTGGAGTGGATTACCTTTCCCTTCTCCAGGGGATCTTCCTGACCTAGGGATCAAACCTGTATCTCCTGCAGCTACCTGTACTGCAAGCAGATTCTTTGCCACTGAGCCACTGGAGAAGCCACTTGGTTTTAGATTACTCCCAATGAATTCATAGCTTTGATGTTATTTTCTGGACGTTGCAAACTGGTATCAAGACTCAGACCTACAAGAGGTCATTCACCAGTAACTGAAAAGCATTAAATAAGGAAGGCAGCTCTGAACTGGAAGAAATAGAGGGAAAGGTAGTGGTGGTAAGGACCTGATTAAATTAAACATATAAGAATAATACAGAAAGACAAATAACATATGATATCACTTATATGTGGAATCTAAAGAAATGATACAAATGAAATTATTTACAAAACAGAAATGGCAAACATGGTTGCCAAAGGGGAAAAGGAGGAATAAATTAGGGCTTTGGGATTAACAGATACATACTACTATATATAAAATAAATAACCAACAAGGACCTACTATATGACATAGGGAACTTTACTCAATATCTTGTAAAAACCTTTATGGGAAAAGAATCTGAAATGGACATATATATGTATGTGTAATTGAATCATTTTGCTCTACACCTGAAACTATTACAGCACTATAAATTAACTACATTCCAATATAAAATAAATTTTTTAAAGAACAATGAATAAATGTGTATAGATTAGTGTTCTTTAAAATACTTGCTTTTAGAAATCATGATATAATTTTTAAACTACAAAACCTATATGTAGCCACAATTAAAAGTTACTGCATTCTCTTTAAATACATTAATGATTATTTACATTAAATCCAAAAAGTACAGAAAAGAAGAAAATGATTAATTGCCTAGAGACTATAAACCCAAAAGAAACACTGTTATATTTCAGTTATTCCCATTCAGTTTTTTGAGCTGGATTTCCATGGCAGTCCAGTGGCTAAGACTTCCAGTTTCCAATGCAGAGAGCTGGAGTTCGATCCCTGGTCAGGGAACTGGATCCCACCTTGCAACTAAGAGTTTGCATGCGGCACCTAAAGCTCCCTCATGCAACAACTAAGACTTGGTGCAGCCAGATAAATTAATAATAAATTAAAAGATAAATATTCTTAAAAATATAAAAATAATTATAAAACCCCACACCCATAGCTTAAAAAACTGGGGGGTAGACAGCATCTTAACTGAACATCAAGAGACTTTGCCGTTGTTATTTAGTAGCTAAGTTGTGTTAAACTCTTTTGTGATTCCATGGACTGCAGCCTGCCAGGCTCCTCTGTCCATGGAATTTTCCAGGCAAGAATACTGGAGTGGGTTGCCATGATCTCCTCCAGGAGATCTTCCTAACCGAGGGATCAAACCATCAAACCTGCATCACTTTATGTCTCCAGCATTGGCAGGTGTGTTCTTTACCACTAGAGCCACCTTCGAAGCCCCTACTGTATAGTACAGGGAACTATATTCAATATCCTATGATAAACTATAATGGAAAAGAATATGAAAAACGATGTCTGTGTGTATATAATGGAATCAGTTTGTTGTACAGTAGAATTTAACACAACACTATAAATCAACTGTACTTCAACACATAAATGACATTGTTTTGGAATTTCTTTTTGAACAGAATTGAGGTTCTGTTTAAAAACATAAATTTGTGGGGACTTCCCTGGTAGTCAGGGGTTAAGAATCAGCCTTCCAATGCAGGGTATATGAGTTTGATCCCTAGTTGGGGAACTAAGATCCCACATGCCAAGGGGCAACTAAGCCTGCCCCAGGTGCCACAACTAGAGAAGCCTGTGTACCAGAATGAAGAGACCATGCACCACAATAAAGAACCAACGCCGCCAAAAGACAAAACGTAAATTTGTGGACCTTCTAATGGTCACATTGTTTACTTCAAGGAAAGGCAGTGTCAACAGATGAATGGGTTAAAAAAATGTGGTGGATACATACATGGACATGAACTGGGCAAGCTCCGGGAGATAGTGAGGGACAGGGAGGCCTGGTGTGCTGCCACCCATGGGGTTGCAAAGAGTCAGACATAACTTGGCAACTGAACAACAACAACAACAGATAGATAGATACGATGAAGTACTATTTAGTCATTAAAGAAAAGAATGAAATAATGCCGTTTGCAGCAACATGGATGGACTTGGAGGTGATTATGCTAAGTGAAATAAGTCAGACGGAGGAAGACAAATACTGTATGATAGCACTTATATGTGTAATCTAAAAAATAAGACTAATGAATATAACAAAAAAAGAAACACAATCACAGACATAGAGAACAGACTAGTGTTTACCAGCAGGGAGAGGAAAGCAGGGAGGGGCAAGTGAAGGGTAGGGTTTTAGGAGGTACAAACTACTATGCAGAAAACATACAAGCTATGGGGACATACTGTAAAACACAGGGAATATAGCCAATAGTTTATAACAACTATAGATGGAGCATGCCTTAAAAATTGTGAATCACTAGGTCGTACACCTGAAACATATAATATTGTACAATAACCATACCTCAATAAAAAATTTTTTAGGTCACTGTTTTTAATGATTTCAATAAGAAGTATCAACACTAGGGATATAAAGTATATTCCTAGCCACATCCTCAATGTCTTAAAGAGGCACTCCAACAAAAGTTTCCCAGCAAGACGAACTATTAATATTATTGAATCAGGGTTAAATACAACTGAAGCCCAGGGTTTCTACAGTTAGTCTTTCTATAGCTGTCTGAACCTTTGAAATATTTTAGTATCGTTAATTTGATGGATAGAGTCACAGACTGGGTAGAACAGAATATTTTCTGTCCCTTATCATGACTAAACCAGAGCTGCTACCTTGGTGTGCTGGAGATTTAAAATGCTCTGAATTAAGAGCAAGTGTTATTGCCAGAGTTACTCCCTCATTGATTGAGAGCGGAGAGTGCTTCTAAATGAGCACACCTAGATTCACTCAAGTACTCAGAACTCTTGAATCCACAGGTGCTAAGGGCAGGTGTATAGACATTTCCAAGAGGAGGACAATGGAAGCATCAGTGGCTTCAGACAGCTCAAAGTTCAAATCCTAAATACTTCCTGACTAGGGTGACCTTGGGAATTGAACATTTATGAGCTCCAATTTCTCTGTCAGTATAAGTTAGGTCTATAAAAGACACTTTGTAAGGTAATTGTGAGAATTAAATGAGAAAGCAAATACAAAAGGGGCTTACCAAATGATACCTCTCTGAGATAATCTGTGGAGTCCAAAGGGACCTTCAAAAAAAGGCAACCTTTTCACACTGTAAGGTATTTATTATTATAGAGTCACTGGCCCTAAGGGAACTAGCCTCTTGACAGTAAAAAAATAAAAATATATACTAGTTTGGTTCCTTTACACCAGGCTGGGTTGGACTTTTAGCCTGTCTGCAAAGGAGTCAATTGTTTTGATCAAAGAATAGGTAAAAGGTGCTTTTCTGAGAATGTGTGATCACTGCTCTCTGATTTGGTGAGAAAGGTTAGGGTAGACTTGAAGATATTTCTTTGGATCCTACCATGTGCAAGGCATGAGTAAGAAAATTACGACGTGGTGATTATAAGCACGGACACTGGTACCAGACAGCTTGGGCTTCGCCCCTCCTAACTGTGGGGCCAGAGGATGTTAGTTTCCTCATCTTAAAACAGAGTTACAATAGTACCTGTGAAAGTTAGAGGTACTTTCACACTATTGTGAAAATTAAATTAGGTAATGTTCGTAAGGGCTTCCTTGGCGGCTCAATTGGTAAAGAATCCACTTGCAACGTGGGAGACCTGGGTTCGATCCCTGGATTTGTAAACTGCTTTTAATAGAGCACTTGGCTCATGGTATTTGCTGTGTTTGATAAATTCTTTTTGACTATGTTAAGTGTTTACTTCATCTATTGAGGTCTGGGTTTTTTCTACTGGATTATATAAATCCCCATGGAATGAACGAACTTGGAAAGGAAATTCACATTTCCCTTTATGTCAGAGAGTGTCCCTACACCTACCCTGTGTTAGAGTGTCTGTTACATGCCTTACATACATTTAATTCCCACCTTTTAAGATAAACATTATCATTTTATTTTTATAGATTAGGAAGCCAAAGCTGAGAGGATGGTCAATTGCTTGTGGTTGTACAGTATTGAAGACAGAATTCCAATCTAGTCTAGTGACACACCCCATAATCACACACACTTTAATAATTATGAGGCTATGGGGTGGGAGGGAATTCAAAGCTTGTTGCGGATTACATCCTGCTGTGACCAGTTGCTCTCTAAAATGTTTAGTATGTTTCTGAAATAATACAAGGATGGATTGTCAATACTGGGCTTCCTTGGTGACTCAGCAGTAAAGAATCCACCTGCAATGCAGGAGATGTGAGTTCGATCCCTGGGTCAGGAGGATCCCTGGAGGAGAGCATGGCAACCCACTCCAGTATTCTTGCCTGGAGAATCCCATGGACAGAGGAGCCTGGCGGGCTACAGTTCAGGGGCCACAAAGAGTTGGACGTGACTCGAACTGACTGAACACACAGGTCCGCACACTATCAATATTATGCCTATGGGTCATAGGCACAAAAGCATTCATCCTGCTTTTCCAAAGCAAACACAAATTTCTGTCAGAGCAAAACAAACAATAATTAATGATTATATTTTCAGAGGGGAGGGTGAAGGAGTGGAAGGGATGAAAGGGGGAAGACAGGCAAGGGGGATATTTTGCTGACTAACAAATGCTGTAAACAACTTTAAGAGACTGATGAAAACGAACATGCAGGAAGCATCGTAAGAAATAGAATTAGCTTCAGCCTGGAGGAGAGAAAAGGCTAGCAGACAAACTTGTCACAAGCCACTAGGAAGCACCATGTGAACAGACTGAGGCACAGTCAAGCACAGGCGGCGTCCTGAGTACAGGTGTTTCAGGCCAGCTATTCACTAAACAAGGAGCAAGAGTGAAGAGAAGACGGAACCACTGTCGTTGCTGCTGACCTTCAGGCAAGGCTGACAAGTCAGTGGCTTTTGCAGTTGGATTTTGAAAAATGTTCAGAGCACTTGAGAAAGGTTGTTCCATAAGACGTGCAGTGTAATGAGAAGGAGAAAGGGGATGGAAAGACAGATGTGAAAGAGGCAGGAGGAAAGGAAAAGAGGAAAGAGAGTCCAGGGTCAGTAGGAAAAAAATATTAAAAGTCCAGATAAAATCACACGATCAGTCAGATATTTTAACTTAGCACCTACTATGTGCAGAACACTGAACTCTGTGCTGAGGATACAACAGAATAAACCGCAGATGCTACCATTCTTTGAATAGCTATAAAATGCGAGGTACTGTAGCAACAGGTTACATACTATTTTTTGTTTCCATCTTAACAACAGCTCCCGGAGGCAAGGATTCTAGACTTGAGAGGTTAATCACAGCTGGTTAGTGACCACCAGGGATTCCCAAACCAGGTCTAGCAGAGGTATGCTAGTGTACTTTCCTTTTTCTCTCTCCTCACCTTCCCTTTAATTTTCATAGGATTTTAGGAAATGCATTTGTGTATATTGTTAACTACAAAAGATACATAGTTATTGTAGGAAAACTGGAAAACACTCTTAATAAGACAAAAAAGAAAAAAAAATTTTTTTTCAAATCTATGAAACTTTAAAGTAGTACAAGAAAGAACATCCTAAAAAAAAAAGAAAGAAGAAAGAACATCCTGAAATCGATGGCTAGAGTGTGTGTGGAAGTTTCTGTTCTTGCAGTCATAGCAACACCGAGTGGCATTCTTTTAAAAGATGCCCATTCGATAAAGGGAAAGAGAAGCTCACTGTTACTTTAATCTACATTTCTCCATTACTACTGAAGCTTTCTGGTTTTCACATTTTGGACCTTGGCCTCTGTTTACTTTATGTGTCATACACTAGTCTTTTTTCTCCATTCTCTTTGGGAAAGTCTGCTTCTAATTGATTTGTAAAATTATATCAAGAATATTAACTTTGTTGTACTTGGCAAACATTTCCCCTAGTTTCTCTTGTTTTGACATAAAGATTTTTTCATTCTTGTGTAATCAAACTCATTGCACAATTCCTTTATTTTTTTATGTTCTTTTGCTTTCTTTCCTTTTAAGCTCTTTATATGTTTCCTTGTATGTTCTTTTGCTTTCTTTAGTTTGGAAAGACCTTCCTTATCTTAAGGTTGGCTTTGTTATCTTCTAATGGGCTGGATTTTGAAGGAGGCAAGGGATGTGGATTGACCCAGAGGAAGACAAGGAAGGGATTTAGGGACTCAAAGCAAATGCAGTGATGGAGTTGGTGCTGCCAGAAGCAGGGACTGGCAAATAGAAATTGGATTGCATCAGTCTAAAGACAGCAGACATGGAGGAAAAAACTGTAAGTTTGGGACCCTGAAGCCTGGGCTATGAAGCTTGATATTGATTTGTTAAACAGGAAAGAGACTCACACCACCTTCTCCCAAAAGGGAATCTCACATGGGAAAAGGGCACTGTATAATGTAAATTTACTAGAAGTTTCACAGATGCAGGGACCCAGAAGAGCTAGGATGCTGTTGCTGAAATCCAGGCCCTAGGTGATGACACAGTAAATTGGCACAACTGGCTGAAGAGGTGCAACAGAAGAGGCAGGTCCAGGAAATGATTCCACAGGGAAAATAAAAACAAAGCAAAAAATAGCGACAAGAAGAAGCCCAGGAGTTTGTAACTTAATAAGTAAAGAGGAGGAGACATACAAAAGACAGACGTTAAACCATCTCCTGTGTCTGGAGAAAGAGGTAAGGTTTCTGTTTCAATAACAGTAGCAGGGAGATTTGGAAGGATAAACTGATTTGGGGAGCAGCACAAAAGGGGAAACCTAAGCTTAGTGTTGGCATGCTCTAATTTCTGGGTGCTGATGGAATATTTCTACGATCCCATGAATCAGAAAAGAGAGCAAGAGCAGCTCATTGGCCAAAGGAAGGAAGTTTGAGATTAGCAAGAGAACTGAAAGACTTGATTCTGTCTTCCCCAACATATGACTCGGAGCAGGGCTTGGGCTTGAAGGAAAATAAACTAGCTTGCTGTCTCCTTAGGCATATTTAGAGACTGACTAATTAATGAAAAGCCTAAATGGTGTAATTTTGAGAAATGTCAGCTTTTATGTTGGTGTCGATGGTTGGGGTGAGACCCCCTAAGTATGGTTGCCAGATGAAATAATAGATCCCAGCTACATTTGAATTTAAGATGAACAGTAAAAAAAGGGGGGGGCGGTAAATATGACTCAAATGTTGTATGGGATCCCTTGACACTAAAAAAATTATTCACTGTTTATCTGAAATTCATTTTTAACTTGGTGTCATGTATATTTTTTTGCTGGTGGCTCAGTCAGTAAAGAATCTGCCTGCAATGCAAGAGACCGCCTGCATATACACACTACTTTGTATAAAATATATAAACAATAAGGACCTATTTATAGCACAGGGAACTACTGATTAGTTATTTAATATCTTATAATAACCTATAAAGGAAAAGAATCTGAAAAAGTATATATATATTCCTTTTGAAGTGTATTTAGGCTTCCCAGATGGCTCAGTGGTAAAGAATCCTCCTGCCAAGCAGGAGACTCGAGTTGAAATGTGGGTTCGATTCCTGGGTTGGGAAAATCCCCTGAAGGAAATGGCAACCCACTCCAGTGTTCTTGCCTGGAAAATTCTTTGGACAGAGGAGCCTGGTGGGCTACAGTTCATGAGGTCAATAAAAGTCGGACATGACTTAGCAACTAAACAACAGCTACTTGTATTTTTCTTTGCTTAACCTGGAAACCCTGCCTATAGGGGGAGATTTTCCAAGAAGATGGCAGTTCGTACTAACAGTTGGTGACAGTTGAGAAACAGAAAACATAGGAAATTTCATCTTCCTAAAGATGAGAAGATGCAAATGAAGCAGGAGGAAGAGATAATAAATGCAGAGTGAATGAATTAATCAATTTGTGTTTCCTGAGCAACTACTCTGCACTGTGCTGGGTACTTTCAGGGCTTCACTCAAAGAGATTATAATGAGTGTTAAGTTGATTCCTATCACTTCAGTTCAGTTCAGTCACTCAGTCATGTCCGACTCTTTGCGACCATGAATTCCAGCACGCCAGGCCTCCCTGTCCATCACCATCTCCCAGAGTTCACCCAAACTTATGTCTATCGAGTCGGTGATGCCATCCAGCCATCTCATCCTCGGTCGTCCCCTTCTCCTCCTGCCCCCAATCCCTCCCAGCATCAGAGTCTTTTCCAATGAGTCAACTCTTTGCATGAGGTGGCCAAAGTACTGGAGTTTCAGCTTTAGCATCATTCCTTCCAAAGAACACCCAGGGCTGATCTCCTTTAGAATGGACTGGTTGGATCTCCTTGCAGTCCAAGGGACTCTCAAGAGTCTTCTCCAACACCACACTTCAAAAGCATCAATTCTTCGGCGCTCAGCCTTCTTCACAGTCCAACTCTCACATCCATACATGACCACAGGAAAAACCATAGCCTTGACTAGACGGACCTTTGTTAGCAAAGTAATGCCTCTGCTTTTGAATATGCTATCTAGGTTGGTCATAACTTTCCTTCAGGGAGTAAGCGTCTTTTAATTTCATGGCTGCAGTCACCATCTGCAGTGATTTTGGAGCCCCCCAAAATAAAGTCTGACACTGTTTCCACTGTTTCCCCATCTATTTGCCATGAAGTGATGGGGCCAGATGCCATGATCTTCGTTTTCTGAATGTTGAGCTTTAAGCCAACTTTTTACTCTCCTCTTTCACTTTCAGCAAGAGGCTTTTTAGCTCCTCTTCACTTTCTGCCATAAGGGTGGTGTCATCTGCATATCTGAGGTTATTGATATTTCTTCCGGCAATCTTGATTCCAGCTTGTGCTTCATCCAGACTGGCATTTCTCATGATGTACTCCGCATAGAAGTTAAATAAGCAGGGTGACAATATACAGCCTTGACATCCTTCTTTCCCAAATTGGAACCAGTCCATTGTTCCATGTCCAGTTCTAACTGTTGCTTCTTGACCTGCATACAGATTTCCCAGGAAGCAAGTAAGGTGGTATGGTATTCCCATCTCTTGAAGAATTTTCCACAGTTTGTTGTGATCCACACAGTCAAAAGCTTTGGTGTAGTCAATAAAGCAGAAGTAGATGTTTTTCTAGAATTCTCTTGCTTTTTCCATGATCCAGTATATGTTGGAAATTTGATCTCTTGTTCCTCTGCCTTCCCAAATCCAGCTTGAACATCTGGAAGTTCATGGTTCACATACTGTTGAAGCCTGGCTGGGAGAATTTTGAGCATTACTTTGCTAGCATGTGAGATGAGTGCAATTGTGCAGTAGTTTGAACATTCTTTGTCATTGCCTTTCTTTGGGATTGGAATGAAACACCTTTTCCAGTCCTGTGGCCACTGCTGCGTTTTTCAAATTTGCTGGCATATTGAGGGCAGCACTTTCATACAGTCGGTCATTTAAGAAGCATGTACTGAGAACCTATTGTGTGCTGGGTTCAGGCCTTGGCACTAAGCTCTCAGATGAAGAAGATCAAGTTGGAGGTCACACCGTGGGGGAGACTAGAATAACTCAAGAAACATCCTTTGGAGACCGGTTTGAGAGGAAGTCTAATTGGGAACTAAAACTGTGGCTCATGAGAGCAAAAATGTGAGCTAAGAAGTGATATTTCTTCTATCTTCATAGCTTTGCTTAGTTTCGAGAAGCAGCCATAGTTCAAAGGAATCAGTGACCTGCTGAAGATGGTATTAATGAAAGGATAGGGCCTTAAGCCAAGCCTCAAGTCACTACAGCACTGTGTGTGACACCACACCATAAGAAAGAGCTCATGAAACATGCCAGCTGTTTCTAACATTCTAACATGAAGATGAAAAAAGTCTGAAGGTGAAAAGTCACCGTAGGAATATTCTGAAGACGAAGTGCTGAGCAATAATATTCTTCCTCCAAGTTTCTGGATCCTTTGTAAGAGGTATTTCTTCTGTGACAAAGTTGAGAGTGCAGATGAGTTTTTCTGATGCCTGTGAACTACGGTGAAGAGTTCCTTGCTGAACAGATTTGGGGAGGCTGACCTGGAACCTCCTATGTCCCGGTTCCCCTTCGTGTCCCCTTCTACCCTGCCCATGGCTCAGCATCTGATACAGGAGTGGCTGTGAAGTCATGAGACCTCTGCAGCCCTTGTGATGGGCATCTTACACACAGCACCACGTTCCCCCTTTTAGGGCACCTCTGGTACAGGGCCACAGACAAAAGCACTTGTCAGTGTTTTTAAGAGTACTTCACAGTTTATAAAGGGCTATCATCCACATATTTCTCTCATTACTCAGAAAAATCCTGGGAATTACTTTCAGATGGGAAACCTAACTCTCAGGGATGACAAGTGGTTAGTACAAGTTCACCCTGCCTAAAAAGGTTGGTGTTGGGATTTGGGACCTAAATTCTTCTAACCCTAAATCTCACAATTAATCACATTGCAGTTGCCTGTCTTCTAGGCAATTCTTTGTAAACGTAACGAGTAAAATCCTGTTTCTGAGGACCATCTTCTGAGTACTTGAGCTTTTGGATATGGGAATTTATTATCAAGGGATTTGGCCTCAGCTCTTTCCCTTCTTTCTCTGATAACAGAAACTACCATTTACTGAGCACATTCTGTGATCTATGCATCAGTGAAGCAAGTATGTTCTTTAAAATTTAACAATTGATTACTCAGGCTTTAACCATGCTCCTTTCCAAAACATCCTGAGTCCTGTTCATCCCCCAGAATGTTACAATCTTTCAAGTACCTACCTCTAAAAATATTTATTTATTGGCTGAGCCAGCTCCTAGTTGCAGCACATGGGATCTTTGGTTGTGGCATGCGAACTCTTAGTTGCAGCAGGCTAACCCACTCCAGTACTCTTGCCTGGAAAATCCCATGGACGGAGGAGCCTGGTGGGCTGCAGTCCATGGGGTTGCAAGGGTTGGACACGACTGAGCGACTTCAGTTTCACTTTTCACTTTCATGCACTGGAGAAGGAAATGGCAACTCATTCCAGTGCTCTTGCCTGAAGAGTCCCAGAGACAGGGGAGCCTGGTGGGCTGCCGTCTATGGGGTAACAGAGAGTTGAACATGACTGAAGTGACTTAGCAGCCGCAGCAGCAGCAGCAATGTAGGATCAAATTCTCTGACCAGGGATCAAACTCAGGCTCCCTGCATTAGGAGTGTGTGGTCTTAGCCACTGGGACACCAGGTCTCATCAAGTGAAGTGAAAGTTGCTCAGTTGTGTCTGACTCTTTGTGACCCTATGAACTATACAGTCCGTGGAATTCTCCAGGCCAGAATACTGGAGTGGGTAGCCTTTCCCTTCTCCAAGGGATCTTCCCAGCCCAAGGATCAAACCCAGGTCTCCCATGTTGCAGGCAGATTCTTTACCAGCTGAGCCACAAGGGAAGCCCAAGAATACTGGAGTGGGTAGCCTATCCCTTCTCCAGCGGATCTTCCCAACCCAGGAATTGAACCGGGGTCTCCTGCATTGTAGGCAGATGCTTTACCAACTGAGCTATGAAGGAAGCCCAGTCCCATCAAGAGTCTACTTTTAATAAAGACTCTCCTGTTTCCATATGCTCAGTCACACAGTCCTGTCTGATTCTTTGTGATCCCATGGACGGTAGCCCCCCTGACTCCTCTGTCCATGGAGTTGTCTAGGCAAGAGTACTGGAGTGTTTTCCCGACCCAGGGATTGAACCCATGTCTCTTGCGTCTTTTGCATTGGAAGGTGGATTCTTTACAATTGCACCACTTGAGAGGCCCTTAAAAGCTCTATTGCTGCTGCTGCTCTAAGTCACTTCAGTCGTGTCTGACTCTGTGCAACCCCATAAACGGCAGCCCACCAGGCTCCCCCATCCCTGGGATTTTCCAGGCAAGAACACTGGAGTGGGTTGCCATTTCCTTCTGCAACGCATGAAAGTGAAAAGTGAAAGTGAAATCGCTCAGTCGTATCCGACTTTGCAGTTTCTCAACTAGATGTAGTTGGCCCAGTTTTTGGACTTTGTGTGACATTTGCAGGATTGACATCTCCAGGAATGCTCAAGTGTTTTATTGAAGGCATGCATCCCCTTATCTTTCAGTGAGGAGGGTCCTGTGTTGATTTTCCTGAAGCTTTAATATGAGGAAGTCACAATGAAGAGAGGGGGTGGGTGGATCAGGAATGGGAGCTGCATGCCAGCCCCTGATGGGAAAGATTCAGAACAGGGCCTCTGTGTGCTCACTGCTTCACTTAGTTGATTCGCAAATATTTGCTAAGCACAGACAACACCCACATGCTAGCTGTTTGGGGATCTAGCCATATCCTCCTAGCACATGAGTAGACAGACAAGTTAATCGGTCATTTTGGTTTCCACACAAAATGCCTGCAGAGTATGAAGGATCAGTGCTTGACTTTTAAGTTCTAATCACAGATCTTGATCTACAGGTTGGGGTATATAGCTTTTATTTATTTATTTATTTTAAAGCTTTTATTATTTGCCTGGTGATATGCTATATATTTTGATATTTACCATCCAAGATTCTGTTTCCTTGACTGTAAAATAGAGATGATATAATGGTCAAGCTGCCTTGTAGGGCTATAGTAAGTGAGATGATGAAAATAATAGCTACAATGTGTTGAGACTGAGCCTTATGCCAGGCACCACTGTAAGCAGAGTGGTGCTTACAGAGGAGCCACGGGGGCTACCGTCCATGGGGTCACAAAGAGTCAGACAGGACTGTGTGACTGAGGACAAGAAACAGGAGAGTCTTTATTAAAAGTAGACTCTTGATGGGACTGGGCTTCCTTCATAGCTCAGTTGGTAAAGAATCCCCTGCAATGCAGGAGACTCTGTTTTGATTCCTGGCTCGGGAAGGTCCACTGGAAAAGGGACAGGCTACCTACTATTATAAATAATTACAATAATTATTTAACTCAATCCTTACAAACCTCAAGTGGTGGATACCTTTTTTGAAAAACTGAAGCATAGTTGATTTATGTTGTGTTAGTTTCAGGTGTACAACAAAATGATTCAGATATATATACAAATATATATATTGCTAAGGTCACTAGCAACTTCAGTTTAGTTGCTAAGTCATGGCCGACTCTCTGTGACACCATGAACTGTAGCCTGCCAAACTCCTCTGTCCATGGAATTCTCCAGGCAAGAATATTGGAGTGGGTTGCCATTTCCTTCTTCAGGGAATCTTCCCATCCCAGGGATCAAACCTGCATCTCCTGTACTGACAGGCAAATTCCTTACCACTGAGCCACCAGGGAAGCCCATATATATATATGAGAATTAAAGGTTATTATAAGATATTGAATATCTTAGATCCCTATGCTATAAATAGGTCCTTGTTGTTTATATATTTATATATAGTATGTATATGTTAATCACTAACTCCTAGTTTATTCTTATCGCGTCCCACCTCCAACCCATTTATCTTGTTTGATTACCATAAGTTTGTTTTCTATGTTTGTGAGTCTATTTGTTTTGTAAATAAGTTCAATTTTTTTTTAGATTGCATATATAAGTGATATCATACAATATCTGTCTTTCTCTGTCTGACTTACTTGACTTAGTATGACAATCTCTAGGTCCATCCATGTTGCTGCAAATGGCATTATTTCATTCATTTTTGGGGCTGAGTGATATTACATATATATCACATACATACATATATATATGTATACGGTATACATATATACCATATCTTCTTACCCATTCATCTGTCAATGGACATTTAGGTTGCTTCTATGTCTTGGGTACTGAGAATAGTGTTGCTATGAGGTGGATGCTCTTATTAATCACATTTCACAGATAAGCACATTAAGGCTCAGACTGATGAAGTAATTGCCCATGCTCACAAGGAACATAAATGACAGTGTTTGGACTCTAACCTATGATGGTCAGAGATTAAAGATATGTGCTCAGCTAGGGATCCACAGTGCCTTCATAATAAAAGTGTAAGAGGATTCTAATTCATGGTTTGGCAATGGCTGTTCTCTGTTGATTGTTTCTAATCCATTTTGCAACACTAGAAACAGTTTTAAAACCAAAATTAAAAATTTCCTCTGCTCAACAGCATTGGGCCAGTTTAGTCTTGATCAAACAAACAGAAAATAAGACCATCTCTTTGGAGCTTGGAAGATAAAGTGAATACATTTCCTTTTTGCCTTAATTAATTCTTTTGTCTTGTTAAAAATAGTCCTTGGTGACCTTTGGGAGCAACCTTGAAGGAGAAAAATTCACCAAAGGGCAGCATACAGCCTGAACTGAAAGTGAGGAAGGTGGAGAATAGGGAGGGAATTGTTGTTTATTAAACTCCTCCATATGCCAGTCATCTTAAGTATGTTATTCAACTCATTTTGCACTATAAGCCTGGAAAGTGTCAGTGTTAGTCTCTCAGTCATGTCTGACTCTTTGCAACACCATGGACAGTAGCCCAACCAGGCTCCTTTGTCCATGGAATTTTCCCAGAAATGCTGGAGTGGGCTGCCATTCCCTTCTCCAGGGTATCTTCCTGACCCAAGGATCAAACCCATGTCTCTTGCTCCTCCTGCATTGCAAGAGGATTATTTGCCATCTGAAACACCAGGGAAGCCCAATAAAACTCACTGAGCATTTAAAGTATACCTGGAAGTGTGCTGATGATGATTTATCAAATTCTTGCCACAACATTGCAAAATGAGGACATAGAACCTCAAAGAACTTAAGCAATTTGCCCAAGGTCACATGTCTGGTTGTTGACAGAAACTAGTTTCAAACTGCTCTCAGTCTGCTTTTTTAATGTTTCTGCTTTGCCCAGATGATGCTGGAAAAGGAATTCTCTGAGATTCCAAGTTGATAAGCTGAAGTTTGAAGTTCTAATTGTAAACCCAAACCACATCCCTCCCCCTGACCCTTGTTCACCACTGGTTGACTCACACTTTCAGGGAAGATGGGAAATTAGGAGAGACCAATAAAAAATTTCTATAAAATTTTTTTTATAGATTCAGTAAACTAAGCATTGCTTTAAGCACTATTTTGGAAAATGTCTAGTAACTTTCAGTTTGGCTTCAAACAAATGCCTTTTAGGAGTTGCTGATTGCTCTGGAAAGACTAAATATCAGTTTTCCAGAGTCTGGGAGCTTTGTAGCGAGTATAGTGCTTGTACATCTGAGAGGCAGGTCACTTGAGCTGTAGGGTCAGAAATCCTCTGACATGGGGCAGAACTCTTTGGGCACAAATAGGCTTGGGGCCAACTACTTCTGCTCTGAGCAGTCCAAATGGAGCTAGGAACAAGAGGCATTCAGTGAAATGTTTCACAGGATCATCCAACAGGCTAGTCTCCCGCTGGCCTCCGTCAGCTATGTGGAGAGGCACGTGTTTTTAGAATGTTTTGAGCTATTCTCTCATGCACTAGAAAACCAAACAGCAAAGAAAACAGCTTGCTGCTGAGTTACGTGGCTACAGTGTTTACCATCACAATTCCATTTTTTTTTCTTTTTAAATTGCTTTGTACAATGAAGACAGAAATTAAAATAGACTACCTTGGGAGTTCTCTGGTGGTTCAGTGGTTAGGACTCGGCATTTTCATTGCCGTGGCCCAGGTTCAATCCCTGGTCAGGAGCCAAGATTCTGCAAACTACGTGGTGATCTCATAAGCTGTGCGGTGCAGCCCCAATAAATTAAAAAATAAAGATAAAGTAGTCTACTTTTTAGAAAAGATGGCAGTTTCTAGCATTTACATCTCATAAACATCCAGTTTATCTAACTATTGATGTCACCAAATTTTATTGAGCACTTACCATGTATCGGCCATTGTGACAGAAGCCGATGATAAACTGATGAACGGCTCCTGCCTTTCAAGAAGCTTTCTATCTAGTGGAGAACAGCACAGGCTGGAGTCACACCAGAATAAAATGAGGTATTTTTCACAACTGAGTTACTTCCAAGGCAGGCTGCAGTGACCGTGCCAGGGAGGGCCAGGTTCATATCCCTTCTGCTTCTTAATGACACAGACACCTTGTCCAGACATTCCGTCCCATCCATCATTAGTTTACCCCTCTGTTAGAGATCAAGAGTGCCATCTCGTAGGACTGTTTTGAAATGCAGCACAGGACTAGACTCGCATTTCGTCAAGGAGATCTGCCAGATCTGCTGTTTTGTTTTTTTTCTTTTCTTTAAAGATTTATTTCTTTAGCGTTTTGACTGCGGTGGGTCTTTGTTGCTGCATATGGGCTTTCTCTAGTTGCAGTGAACCGGGGTTACTCTTTCTTGTGGTGTGTGGACTTCTCGTTGTGGTGGCTTCTCTTGTTGCAAAGCACAGGCCCTGGGAGCAGGGCCTTCAGCTGTTGAAGCACTTAGGCTCAGTGGTTGTGGCGCCTGGGCTCCCGAGCCCTGGCTCAGTGGTGCTCTGGCTCAGTTGCTCCGCAGCACGTGGGATTATCCAGAACCGGGGATCAAACTGCTGTCCCTTGCATTGCAAGGGGAATTCCTAAATACTGGACCACCAGAGAAACCCTGTTTGTGTTTTGTTTTTATTTTTGAAAGATAATATATGAGCCTGGTGAAAAAAAAAAATCAAACAGTACTGAGGAGTATAAAGTGTAACTCTCTCCTAGTTCATTTCCTTGGAGGCTACTACTCTTTTCAATCCTTTGTAATGTTACTCCAGAGATGTTTTAATACTTAACATACATGTATATACATATATATCTTTAAATTTTTATACAAATGATAGCATCTTATGTATACTGCTCTGAATTTTGTTTTTTTAACTTATTTTAGGGATTTCAAAATATCATTGCACAGAGATTGCATCTTTTTGGCTCTAAAAAATTACATTTTGTGGATATGCTGCAATTTACATAATCACCCTGTTGATAGACATTTTGGTTATTCTCCATCTTTTGCTGTTCCAATGAGGCAATGATATTCTTTATATATATCCTTGTATGTACATTTCTTTAGGGTAAATAGGATGCTAGGTCAAAGTTACGGTCATTTTTGAGACATTGTCAAATTATTCTCCAAAAAAATTGCACCAATTTATGCACTCATCAACAATGTATGAAAGGGACCTCCCCAGTCTAAGACTCTATGCTCCCAATGCAGGGGGCCAAGGTTCAATCCCTGTTCAGAGAACTAGATCCCACATCCTGCATCAAAGATGAAAAGATCTCATGTGCCACAACTAAGACCCGGCGCACCCAAATAAATAAATAAGCATTAAAAAAAAAAAGTTAGAAGGAGATGCCAGGTGGCATTAAAAAGAAATCTATGAGGACTTCCCTGGCGGTCCAGTGGCTAAGAACCCACCTACCTACGCAGGGGACATGAGTTTGATCCTTGGTCTGAGAAGATCCCACACGTCGCAGGGCAACTAAGCCTGTGCGCCACAACTATTGAGCCCGCATGAGCTAGAGCCCACACTCTGCAACAAGAGAAGCCATCACAGTGAAAAGCCCTAGAGAGTAGCCCCACCCTCCACAACTGGAGACAGCCCATGCACGGCTACGAAGAACCAGCTCAGTCAAAACTAAATAAATAAATAACAAAAATGTTTAATGTATAAGAATAGTTCTCCCTACCCTAGCCAAAATCATGTATTATCAAGCTTTTAAATGTTTGCCAAGCTGATGAAAAAAATCTTACTTAGTTTTAATTTTTCAATCTCTCATTTTAAGTGAAACTGAACATCTATATATATGTTCAAAAGCCACTTTTTGTTCAGAAAGTTTGCCACAACCTAATGCAAAAACAGGAAGTTGAAGAAGCTAATGGAAGAGAGTGAATAACACAGAACACCCTGTTTGGTTATCAAAGATAAAAGATCTTGCACAGACAAGATCTGTGCAAGAAGCAGAAGCAGAATAAAAAAAAAACAAACCTAGGTGACCCAGTAAGTGTCAGATATGAAAGAAGAGAGAAGTAATTTAGGCAAATGAATGGGTTCAGAGAAAGGGAACACATGGTGGGAAATTTGGCCTCTAACATTACTAAATAGCTACCAAATTAGGGTTTTTGTTAGTTGGTTATATATATATATATATATATATGTATACACACATATATATATGAACATTGAACAATGACAGTAATACACACGCATTGCATTGATTTAATTTTATAATAATCTTACTAGGGAAATACTATAATCCATCTAAATATTTAAAAAGCAATTAGAAAAGTAACATGTGAAAAATAAAAAAATATTGAATTGTCCTGATTCATATCAGAATTCAAAGTCTGCCATATCTGACTGCAAAACCGACGTTCTTTACACCATTCCAAATTACATGGGCTTGTGAAAAACTTGGCTTAAAGCTCAACATTCAGAAAACAAAGATCATGGCATCCAGTCCCATCACTTCATGGGAAATAGATGAGGAAACAGTGGAAACAGTGGCAGACTTTATTTTTCTGGGCTCCAAAATCACTGCAGATGGTGACTGCAGCCATAAAATTAAAAGACGCTTACTCCTTGGAAGAAAAGTTATGACCAACCTAGATAGCATATTCAAAAGCAGAGCTATTACTTTGCCGACTAAGGTCCATCTAGTCAAGGCTATGGTTTTTCCTGTGGTCACGTATGGATGTGAGAGTTGGACTGTGAAGAAGGCTGAGTGCCGAAGAATTGATGCTTTTGAACTGTGGTGTTGGAGAAGACTCTTGAGAGTCCTTTGGACTGCAAGGAGATCCAACCAGTCCATTCTGAAGGAGATCGGCTCTGGGATTTCTTTGGAAGGAATGATGCTAAAGCTGAAGCTCCAGTACTTTGGCCACCTCATGCAGAGAGTTGACTCATTGGAAAAGACTCTGTTGCTGGGAGGGATTGGGGGCAGGAGGAGAAGGGGACGACCGAGGATGAGATGGCTGGATGGCATCACTGACTCCATGGACGTGGGTCTGGGTGAACTCCGGGAGTTGGTGATGGACAGGGAGGCCTGGCGTGCTGTGATTCATGAGGTCGCAAAAGTCGGACACGACTGAGCGATTGAACTGAACTGAAAGAAAAGATTTAGAAGGAACTGCCCACAATATTTGCAAAGCACCAGGAATTATTCCCTAAGCTGCCATATCATCAGTTTAGTTTAAACATGACAATTCTCTGAGGAACCTATTATAATTCACAGCTGTCTCCATTCTGAACTGAGCAAGGTCATCCTCTTTACAGAAAAAACCCTTTTCCCTTCCCTCTTGTCACTTCTCTGCAACTCATTTGGGAAAACATGTTGAACTGCATTAAAACTTTAGATACTGTATGTTGCTGCTGCTGCTGCTGCTGCTGCTAAGTCGCTTTAGTCGTGTCTGACTCTGTGCTCCCATGGACAGCAGCCCACCAGGCTCCTCTTTCCAGGGTGTTCTCCAGGCAAGAACACTGGAGTGGGTTGCCATTTCCTTCTCCAAAGATACTGTATAGTCATATTCAAATGTTACACAAAAATGCCTGGCCAAGAAGATAACATCTTCATTAAGTATATTGACTGTTAAATTGGATGAGGATTGTGAACACATAATTAACATAACTACTTTGGAATAGTAATGGGCTATTGGAGAAAGAAATTCTTATTATTTTGGACTGGATGGTATATATAGTATCCATAAAAGTAGATTCTATATCATTGCTTATCTTGGAGAAATCATATATTTATATTTCACTCAACACTAATCAACTTGCTAGCTTCCTTACATATGCATTATTATTTTATTTTGTCTTTTCGTTGGGTAAATGCTTTCATCACTCAGTGTTTTCTGAGCCTGGCAAGGTAATTGACCACATGGCTCTTTAGTCTGTTGTTCCCAAAGCTAACTGTACACTTCATATACTAAGTCTTTAATAAAGACAGTTAAAACAAAAGTAAACATTAAGCCAAAACAAAAGTAAACATTAAGTCAAAACAAAAATATATAAATATATAAATAGTGCACATTAATTCCCCAGCTATTGAATTATGGAGAAAGGTAAAGAAATGACATAATAACTTCAGAAAAATAAACAAAAGTACAAGTCCCAAGTTTCTCAAATTTGGACCAGGATAAAGAGAGAACTTGGAGTCAGATTAGGTTAAAAAAAAAAAAGAAGAAGCAAAGAAAGAGGGGATAAGAAATCCCAAGAGGTTATAATTAGCTTACAAACATCTGAGGAGTGAGCAGCACAGGAAAAGAGATCAGCCTTGTTCTAGAAAAGAATTTAGACAGGAAACTAGATGGCAAAGTCTGCCAGGAAAGAGACTGTCTAAAAAGAGTGTTGTTCCTTTCCCTGAGAGACAGTTCTCCAGAGAGCTGAATCTTGATTATTCCGGTTTCTAAGGACCTTACCCAGTACCTGACAAAGAGGAGGGTTGTTGAGTAAATTGAGTAAATGGAATGAGCTCCTTGGGAGGCAGTCAGTTCTCTATCAGCTGGAAGTGGCTAGGAAGTTGGAGTGAATCCAAGAAAAGATAGGATTAGAGTACACGCTTTATTATATTTGTGGTCCTTTCTAACCAACTGATTCTCATATTCTAAGATTTCCAAGATGTTTGCAAATCTTTAACATAATACGGTCCGCTTGTTCTCTGTCACATACTTGCCGCACAGCTTCAAAATATGTTTCCAGTCTATTGACTTCCATCCATCTTTGCTGCCACTCTCTTAGCCAAACCACAATCTTTTCGTGTCTGAACTACTGTATTGGACTCTGAAAAGGTTTCCTTGGTTCTACATTTGCAGACAATGTAATCTTTAATACTATAATCAGAGGGACTTCCCTGGTTAAGAATGGTTAAGAATCCACCTTCTAAGGTTGAGGACTTGGGCTCAATCCCTGGTCAGGGAACTAAGATCCCACATGCCTCAGGGCAACTAAGCCCTTGAGCTCTAGAGCCTGTGCTCCACAACTAGAGAAGCCCCTGCATGTTGCAACTAGAGAAAGCCTCTGTTCCACAACGAAGACCCATTGCAGCCAATAAACAAATAAGTAAAATATATCATTAAAAATTGTAATCAGATAAGATAGCCCTGCTGCTTGTAATCCCTAGTGGAAAAATATAAGAAATAACAGTAGAAAGAAGAAAATAAATTGTATGTTGTTTAGAGATGATATAATTGTTTACCTGGGGAAAAACAAGAGCATCTTGGAGATATATAAAATATAAGGAAAATCTCTTCCTTATAGACAGGAAGAGAATTTAGTTCAGTGATGGGATTACAAAATTAATTCAGAGAAAAACCAATAGGCAAACTTCAAGCAAACAATGACCAGTTGAAAATATAATGTAGTAATATCTTCATTAGTAATATCAAAAAAAAGACAAATGTCTAGGAATAAATTATGAGAAATGCACAAGCTCGTATTATAATACAAAGGAATACAAAAGATTTGAACAATTAGAAAGGCAGCCCTGTCTTTAGCCTGCCACACTCCTTCTGTCCATGGTATTTCCCAGGCAAGAATACTGGACTGGGTTGCAATTTCCTTCTCCAGGGCATCTTCCTGACCCAGGAACTGAATGCTTGTCTCCTGCATTGGCAGGCGGTCTCTACCACTGAGCCACCAGGGAAGCCCATTTATGAGCGTGCAGATTCAACAATAGAAAGATAATCTATCATTAAAGCTCTCCTAATAAAAATCCCAATGGATTCTTTTTTTGGAAATAGATAAGCTGATTCTCAAATTCATATAATTAAAAAGAATAGTAATAAATACTCTAAAAATAAAAGTCCCACCAGATATTAAAGTATTTTAAAGTCACAACGACTAAGACAGAAAGAGATCAGTGAACAGAGGAAAAAAACATTAAAAAATACAATTAAGTACACATAGAAATTTAATATATCTATCATACAAGTCTCATTTCAAATTATTAGGGAAAAATGGTTTACTCATTAACTGCTAAATAAAAATCAGGATATCCATCCAGGGAAAAAATTAGCTTGGCACCGTGTCTCTTACTATATACCAAAAATAAATTCCAGAGAAATCAAAGATTTAATTATTATTTTAAAATTACAAATAGAAATATGGAGGTATTTTGTAAGTTTCAGAGTAAATTTCAGAGAAAGAAAAGGAATAAACAAACTGTCATTATTCACACATAGAATTTTCTATGTTATATACATAGAAAATTCAAAAGAACTCACAGATAAATTACTAGAATTGAAAAGGAACTTTAAGAAAGTTGCTGGAAAAAAAACGAAGATTGCTGAATATACAAATCAGTTGTACTTTTCTGTATTGGCAACAAACAGGAATTAAAATTTCTAAAGTTTCAAGTACTTAGAAATAAATTCATACCAAAAAATGAGCAAGATCTTTAAGTTGAAAAATGTAAACTTTACTGAGAAAAATTAAAGGAGAACTAAAAAAAAAAAGGATATATATTCATGAGTTGGAAGATTCAGTTATATAGATGTGAATTCTATTATCTATAAATAGAATGCAAGTCCAACCCAGATCCCAAGATGAGTTTTTTTTGTTTTGTTTATGAAACGCCATAAGCTAATCTAAAATTTATAAGGACATGGAATATCCAATCATAGCCAAGACACTTTCGAAAAAGAACAAGCTTTTTCCAGTGGTCATGTATGGATGTGAGAGTTGGACTGTGAAGAAAGCTGAGCACTGAAGAATTAATGCTTTTGAACTGTGGTGTTGGAGAAGACTCTTGAGAGTCCCTTGGACTGCAAGGAGATCCAACCAGTCCATTCTAAAGGAGATCAGCCCTAGGTGTTCTTTGGAAAGAATGATGCTAAAGCTGAAACTCCAGTATTTTGGCCACCTCATGCGAAGAGTTGACTCATTGGAAAAGACTCTGATTCTGGGAGGGATTGGGGGCAGGAGGAGAAGGGGACGACAGAGGATGAGATGGCTGGATGGCATCACCGACTTGATGGACGTGAGTCTGAGTGAACTCTGGGAGTTGGTGACGGACAGGGAGGCCTGGCGTGCTGCGATTCGTGGGGTCGCAAAGAGTCGAACACGACTTGAGCAACTGAACTGAACTGAACTGAGGAGCAATTGCTCCATAAGATATCAAGATTTATCACAAAGCTGTAGTAATTAAGTCAGTATAGTAATGGTCAAGAAAAGAAAATAGACCAATGGAATAGAACATGAAGCACAGGAATGATGAACTACCTCACTAACACCTGATTTATTGTAGAGGTGGAACTTCAAAACACTGAGGAAAGCGTGCATGCATGCTAAGTTGCTTCAGTTGTGTCTGACTCTGCAACCCCATAGACACTGGCCCCACTAGGCTCCTCTGTCCATGAAATTATTTAGGCAAGAATACTGGAGTGGGTTGACATTTTCTCCTCCAGGGGATCTTCCCAACGGTTAAGGAAGGATGGTCTTTTAATAAATAGTACTGGGTCCTCAGATATCCATATACTAAAAAAAGGAAAGACAATACACAAAACTCAACACCAGGTAAATTATCACCCTAAATGTGGAAAGTGGAACAATACAACTTCTAGGATATTTCTCTGGGGCCTATCTACCTCAAGATAGATAAAAAGTTCCTAAACAGAATCTTAAAAAGTATAATAACAGAAAGCTCAGTTTACTACATTAAATGAAGAACTTCTATTCATCTAGAGACAACATTAAGAAAATGAAAAGGCAAAGCACAGACTGAGAGAAGATGTATAAAACATATAATCTACAAGGACTTACATCTAACATATAGGAAAAACACCTACAAATCAATAGAAGTCAAACAATTCAAATGTGTATATGGGCAAAAATCTTCAAGGACTTGTCACAAAAGACAATATCCAAATGGCCAAAGAACATCAGTACTCAGGGAAATGTTAATTACACAATGATATACCACAACACACCCACTAAGATGGCAAGCATTGAAAAAGAAGGAAAAGGATGTGGAGCAACACCTTTTCATGCATTGCAGATGAGAATGTAAACTGGTTCAATCAATGGGGAAACTCTTTGGTATTAGCTATGGAAGTTGTGTATATATATATATATATATATATACCCATGACCCCACAAGTCTACTCCTGGGAATATACACAACAGAAATACATTTATGTGTGCACTGAGAGACATATACAAGCACATTCCTAGCAGCACACAGCATTATTATTTGTAAGAGTTAAAAAGTGTAAACAATATGATCATAAACAGTATAATGAATAATAAATGACATGCTTTTTTAACAGAATACTATACAATGAAGAAATAAACCCACAGCATATGAGTTAAAGATGTTAGAATTAAAAAATATTGCTGTATGTATTATCCCATTCTTAAAGCTCAAAAACAAGAAAAAATGAAACTATGGTGTTTAGGAATTCACTATTATGCAGTAAAGGGCTTCCCTGGTGGCTCAGTGGTAAAGAATCCACCTGCCAATGCAAGAGATGCTGGTTCAGTCCTTGGGAAAAGAAAGATCCCCTGGACAAGAAAATGGCAACCCACTCCAGTACTCTTGCCTGGGAAAACCCATGGACAGAGGAGCCTGGCAGATCCAAGGGGTTGCAAAAGAATCAGACTTGATTTAGCAACTAAACAACATTATCCAGTGAAACTATAAAGAAAAGCAAGAAGTTACTGTGAAAATTCAGGAAGGTGGTTACCTTTTGGTGGGAGGGAGGGAGCCCAAGGGGGCTGCGGGGATTCAGGGAGTGTACCAGTTTGTCTTGATGGTGGTGGTGGTTACACAACTGTTGGCTTTGTGATCACTCATTGAAGTTACGTGTTTTGTGGACTTTTCTGTAGGTGCATTATATTTCACAGTTTGAAAAAATAGGTTTAAAGAAACCCCTCTGGAGAAAGAGAAAGCAAATATGTCAAAATGTCAACAATTGTTACAACTAGGTGAAGAATATTGTTTAATTCTTTCAACTTTTGTGTAAATGAACACTTTTTAAAAGTTGGAGTAAAAATTCTCTTTTGACCTAACTTCTCCTGCTGCTCCTAATTTCATCCCTTTCCTTAAGGCAAAACTCCTTGAAAGTGTTGTCTGTTTTCAGGGTTTCCGGTTTCCTTCTTCTAATGCTCTCTGAACATACTCCTGTCAGTTGTTTGCTTCCACTATAGCAGTGAAACTGTTCTTTCAAGGTCACCGACGAGCTTCAGTGTTTATGTCTCAGTTCTTATCTTATTTACCAACTGCAGTATTTTACATTGTTGATCTCTCTCCATCCTGAAATATTTTCCAGCTTCCAAGACAATTGCCTGATTTTTCTCTTACTATTCCAGATGCTTCTTGATATTCTCCTTTCCGGGTATTCTTCATCTTCCCTGACCTCTAAATACTGGGCTTTGTTCCTGGACAAGCACATGGACATTTCAAATCTTTACTTAAATGTAAGTTTTTAAATGTGACCTTATCTGTTCACTGTTATCTAAAACTGCAACCCTATACATAACTCCTTTTCTTAGTTTCTTGAAATATTCTCCTTAGCACTATCTAAAAATGCTATCTATTTTACTTATTAATTTTGTTTACTCCTTGTCTCCACCACTAGAATGTAACTTTCAGGAGTTACTTTCAATGTTGCACGTCCAGAGCCTAAAAGAGTGCCTGGCACATTTAGGCACAGCCCAGGGACAGGGGAGCCTGGTGGGCTGCCGTCTATGGGGTCACACAGAGTTGGACACGACTAAAGTGACTTAGCAGCAGCAGCAGCAGCAGCAGCAGGCACATTTAGGCACATTCAGGCAGGCACTATTTAATCTAACAATACATTAAAAAGAAGAGACATTACTTTACTGGCAAAGGTCTGTACAGTCAAAGATATGTTTTTTCCAGTGGTCATGTACGGATGTGAGAGTTGGAACATAAAACTGAGCACTGAAGAATTGATGTTTTTGAATTGCGGTGTTGGAGAAGACACTTGAGAGTCCCCTGGACAGCAAGGATATCAAACCAGTCAATCCTCAAGGAAATCAGTCCTGAACATTCATTGGAAGGACTGATACTGAAGCTGAAGCTCCAATACTATGGCCACCTGATGGGAAGCACCGATTCATTGGAAAAGACCTCGATGCTGGGAAAGACTGAAGGCAGAAGAAGAAGGGGACAACAGAGGGCAAGCTGGATGGATGCCATCACTCAATGGACATGAGTTTGAGCAAGCTCCTGGAGATGGTGGTGGACAGGGAAGCCCGGCATGCTGCGTCCATGGGGTCACAAAGAGTCAGACACAACTGAGTGAGTGAACAGCAACACGTTAGGCACTCAGCAATTGTTGAATAGTTACTGAAGTACACTTAAAGTAAAATCCATAGTTCTAGCTTATAAAATCCAGGTCAATTTGTATTCATTTCATGCCCCTTTAATTTCTCTAAATATATCAAGCCCTTCCCCCTCTCTGAGACCTTTACACTTACTGTTCCCTCTGCTGAGAAAACTTCTTCCTAGATTTTCTCATATTGGCAGCTCAGGGCTCAATGAAATATTTCCTCCATAGAAAACCCCGGGCTTCCCAGGTGGCACTAGTGGTAAAGAACCTGCCTGCCACTGCAGGAGACGTAAGAGATGTGGGTTCTGTCCCTGGGTTGGGAAGATCCCCTGGAGAAGGGCACGTCAACCCACTCCAGTATTCTTGCCTGGAGAATCCCATGGACGGAAGAGCCTGGTAGGTTATAGTCCATAGGGTCGCAAAGAGTTGGACACGACTGAAGCAACTCAGCACGCATGTGGAAAAGCCCACTTTCACCACTCTGTTTGCCCCTTCTACTTATTTACACTTTTATATATTCCTTGTTTAGTTCTTTTGCAGTGCTTGTTTACCAGAGTTTTCTTGTTAATTTATTTGATGACATGATTTTTTTTTTTCGGTCTGTCTACCCTGGTAAAATATAAGCTTCATGAGGGTCAGGGTCTCGTCTGTCCTCCTTTCTCATCTATATAACCCCAAGGTCTAGCACAGGCCTGGCGCAGAGCTGGTGGTTGATAATGTCTAGTGAGTGAATGAATGAATAAACAATGAAGTAAATAAACAAAAACAACTTATTCAGTGTTTAGAGCAGGGTTCAAATAGAGGCCATCCCATCACTATCCAGGAGAGGACAAAGGATATTTGTTTGGATGCAGCAAGAGCCTAAGATGACATCCTCAGCATTCCTTTAGAGTCAACAACTTTTCAAGATCCTTTCCTCTCTGAATAGTCTGACCAGTTACTGAGGGATAAAGAGTAATGTGGAAAAAAAAAAAAAAGAGTAAATGTGGAAAACAGTCTACCTGCGCCAAATAGGCTCCTTCTGATGTATTAATCAGAGATGGCCTGAAATGCTTGGTTATGGATGATTAAGGAGGGCTAGCCTTTGAGACCCAGTAGTTCGTGCTTGAAACAACCATGCTTGTGTGGGAAGAGAAGTGGGGAGTGTGGCTTTCTGGTTGGGGGCAAAGTACACTGTGTGTCCTACCCACTTCTCCATTTATTTTATTATTATAGTATGTTGCAGAGCAGTTTTACATGAAATTAAAGTCAAGGGAAAAAGAAATCACAACAGAGAAAATTACAATTTGGAGTGGAGAAGTTGGTGGGGCAGAGGGGGATCAATTTCAAGAGGAGGAGGAGCCATGAAAGGCGGAGCATGTCATTTACATGACACCATTGAATCTTCATAATAACTTTACTTTTTAAAATATATTTATTTTTAATTGGAGGATAATTGCTTTACAATATTGTGTTGGTTTCTGCCATACATCAACTATAACAACCTTTCATGGTATGTATACAGTTCCTATTTAACAGATGAAGAAACAGGGGGTTTAGAGATATGATGAATTTGTTCCAGTTCACATGGAGAGTAAACAGCATATTGATTGAAACCTTGATCCCTCTGATGTCAAACTCATACATTTGCCACCTAACTGGCAGTGTGCCACCTCTTCCTCCAAATGAACAGTCTGGGACCCCCAGAGATTTGTATCTGAGATAGTCGGCCTAGAGTTCCCTCTGCGATGCTATTTCATGATCTGTTTCTCTCCATTCTCCCTGACTAGCATAGTACCTGGTACATGGCTGGCTGTTCAGTAAACATACATTGAATAAAAAATAAAAGAGTGAACAAATGGACAAAGGAGATGTCTTAAACAATATAGCTTCCCTTTGGATCACATGTTGAGGATCCTCCTCGCCTGTGCAGCTCTTTAGGGAAAGGATGTCTCTTCAAGAACAGCACAAAGGACCTGACAAAAAGAGGCTGCAGTTAACTGGTGTTGTGCCTCCTCTGCCTTGATCTGTGCAGTATCCTAGTTGTAAAGCCTGTAGGATTACCTTCTGGTGGTGGCGGGGTGGGGTGCATGCACGCCCCCTACTCAGTCACATCCGACTCCTTGTGACTCCATGGACTGTAGCCCTCCAGGCTCCTCTGTCCTTGGAGTTTTCCAGGCAAGAATACTGGAGTGGGTTGCCATTTCCTATTCCAGAAGATCTTCCGAACCCAGGGATCTCTTATGTCTCCTGCATTGGCAGGTGGATCCTTTACCACCTGCCACCTGGGAAGTAGCTGCCAATAACAATAAATGCCAACAACATTTATTGAGCATATACTATGTGCTAGGCACTGTGCTAAGCCCTTTCCATGTTCCGCCTTAATCCTAAAAAGTCTGAGAAAGAGAGGTAAATATATTATCTCATGTCACAGGTAAGAGAAAGAAGATTCTGGCTTGATTATGAAAGTAAACTACCGGAGGGGAAGGGATAAATTAGGAGGTTGGGTTTAACATATACACAGTACTATACATAAAATAGATAAGCAACAAGGACCTATTGTATAGTACAAGGAACTAATTCAATATTTTGTAACAACCTATAACAGAAAAGAATCCAGAAACGGGAGATATATATATATATACACACACACATACATGAATGCTGCACAAAGTTGTAAAAATCAACTACACTTAAATTGAAAAAAAAAATCAATGGCCAATTTGTGAAACAAGACTTATAAAGTCCCTACCTTTTTATATTCTTCTTTCTTTCCCTTTCCTTCTAAGACATAAAAATATAATGCCTTCAGAAACTCAATTGTTTGAGAATAGAAGGATCAGGAAAAGATTTGCCCAATCAAAACACCCAACCATCTGTAAGACATTGTATTTGCCCTGACCAAAAGGGTAGGACAAGTTTGCTCTCAAAATATATACTGTTTTTATAGAAAATATATCAAATTTGATGTCAAAAGCCCTGGATTTGAGTCCCAGCTTTATGGTTGACTGTGCGTTTTTGGTGTCATTAATCTCGAGGAGCCTCAGCTTTCTCACATGTGAAATAGGGATCATACAAAACCCTCCGCAATAGGCTTGTAGTAAGGATCAAAAGAAAGAATGTGATTTGGGTAGGGTGAAGCCACCTATAAATGCTGACTGTTCAGAGACATGCTGGTCTTCCCCAGAATGCTCAGAGTGTGCTGTGGAGTCCTGGTAGAGTGCCTCTTGTCATCAGAGCTGGTGACAGCAAGTTTGTATCTTGGATTGGACATAATAGTGCTAAGGCTATTAAGACTATTAGGAGATATTTCCGTGTAGAGTTTTAGTTATTCCTTCTTATACAGACGTTTGTTACAGCAGCAAGGAACTGGAGGCAGGACGGTTTCTGATGCTCCAGGACTTGGGTTTCAGAGAGGATATTATATTCAAATCATTAAGACATAAGGTGAAAGATGGTCTGAATACAGCATATTTTCTTCATTTATTCGTGCCTTCTTTAAGCTCTCTGAATAAAATTTTGGTCTTCTCTCTAAAGACAGACATATCTTTTGTTAGATTATACCTAGATACTTGACATTTTTAATGGTATTATAAGTTGTCTATTTCAGACACTTTTAAAAACTATTTGTGGCTGGTATATAAAAATACAATTGACTTTTGTAATTAGTCTTGTATAAAAATAACTGTCCAAGCTCTTATTAAGTCTAATAATTTAAATATAGTTGAATTTTCTTTCTTCCTTTCCAGTCCTTAAATACCTCTATTTATATATTTTTCTTGCTTTACAGAGCTGGATATGCCCTACAGGACAATGATAAATCTTTTATTGTTATTTCTTTTTTGCTTAAGTCTTTTATTCTAGACCTCAAAGGGAAATTTTTCATCTTTTCACCAATAATTATTATATACTTTAAAAAGTTATCCTTTATCAATTTCACAGCTTCTGCTTCCTTAAGCATAACTTTTTTTTTGTTTTGTTTTGCTTTACAATACTGTATTCGTTTTGTTACACATTGACATGAATTAGCCATGAGTGTACATGTCTCCACACTGTTCTCCATAGTGGCTGTACTAATTTGCATTCCCACCAACAGTGTAAGAGGGTTCCCTTTTCTCCACAAAGCATAACTTTTTAAAAACTAATTATCCTTTATCATTTTAAGAGGTTCTCTTCTAGTTCCAGTTTGGCAAGTGTTTTGTTTTTATGAATGGATACCGAATTTCATTAAAATTTTTCTGCATCTATTGAAATGACAAATGTGTTTATCCTAGCAATCAGTTAAGGTATCAATTACATTTTGATTTTTTTAAGTATTAATCCAAACTTGGGCTTTCCAGGTGGTGCTAGCGGTAAAGAACCTGCCTGCCAAAGCAGGAGATGTAAGAGGTGCAGGTACCATCCCTGGGTCAGGAGATCCTCTGGAAGAGGGCATGGCAACCCTATTCCAGTATTCTTGCCTGGAGAATCCCATGGACAGAGGAGTCTGGTGGGCTACAGTCCAAGGGGTTGCAAAAGAGTTTACTGTATAAACCTCGATAACTGCACTTTGAATACAGATACTTATTGATGTGTCTGCCTGCCTGAAGAATAACATCCTTTGGGGAGCACAAAGTCTATCTTATTCACAAGCTTGGAGTTAGTGCTAACTATAAAACATCTTACCTATGTTACTAAACCTCTCAACTTAGAGTCTCTAAAGTGGGAAAATATCTCACAGAGCTGCTGTGACCATTAAATGAGACAATACATTAAAAAAAAATATTTGACTCATCTTAGGTGTTCAAAGAAAGTTATTATTTTCTCTAACCTTCCCATTGAACACAATAATAAATGCCTTTTCGATGGATGTTAAGTGAAAGAACGTGAAATTAATTTTTTAAGTCTTGATATTCTCTTATATGACTTTTCTTTAAATGACTAATGGATCAAGACTGCTTACATCTTAGGCACTATGATATATGCTTTATAGTCATTTAATCTTCACAATAATTATTTAACATAGGTACTACCTTAATTCCCATTTCACAGATGAGAATACTGAGGCTTAGTAATTTATCCACAGTTAGTAGGGGAGTCAAGACTGGAATCCCAGTTGATCTAAATCTAGGGCCCATATTCTTAACCTCTTATTTATGGCAGAGGAATACTTCAGGTTTAATATTCAATTTTCAACCATGCTTAGGGCTGGCCCTGTGGTTTTTATTGCCAAATCCAGAATAAGCTCTATATATTCATATTTGGACTTAGAGCAAATATTGCCTAGTCCTTTTACAAACACTTCATGGAGACTAGCCTGTTCTCTTCCCCACAAGGCTGTGTTCTCTGAAAAGCAATGGGCATCTCAGTGCCAGGAATTAGATCCTTTGAAGTATACAGCCCATGATATAAACATGCCTGGGTTTTGTTCAGCCCCTCAGCTCTGAGTCAGCAGCTGACAGGCAAAGGGCCAGAGGCTCAGATGTAATCAGTTCCTGGACAGGCTCAACCGTGCCACCTCCACCCTGCTCATCCTTTTTTATCCTTCGAACTTTATTTTACCACAAGAAACTTTTATGAAATGCTCCACTTCTTTCAGAAATTGCCCAATGGACACCCACTTAGTCTTTCCCTTACTGACTCCCTGCCATGGACAGTTATACTTACTTGGTAAATGACAAGAGCGATTAGTGGTAATTAACACTGGAAGCTTTGGTAGTGGATTGGAATGGAGTACAGTTTGGTGTCAGATCAGCCAGGGTTCAAATATTGCTGTGCAAATTGTCTAACCTCTTTAAACATCGGTTTTTTAATGACAATATCCAGCAGTATTTTATTGAGTTGTTATAAAGACTGAGAAATGTGAAAGGAATGAATGTAATGCCCTTGGAGCATGCCTTTGTTTACAGTAAGCATTCAAATGTTAGCTATCCACTGCACCACCAGGGAAGTGCCCCAGGGAAGTCCCTTGATTACTCTTCATTCAGAAAGTTCTTATGGAATTTAAAAAGCCCTGGACACATAGTAAGTGCTCAAAATATTAATCCATTCCTGTTTTCCAGTTTTCAGATCAGTTTAGTTGCTCAGTCGTGTCTGACTCTGCGACACCAGGACTGCAGCAGGCCAGGCCTCCCTGTCCATGACCAACTTGTGGAGTTTACTCAAATTTATGTCGATTGAGTTGGTGGTGCCATCCAATCATTTCATCTTCTATTGTCCCCTTCTCCTCTTGCCTTCAACCCTTCCCAGCATCAGGGTCTTTTCAAAAGCATCAATTATTCGGTGCTCAGCTTTCTTTATAGTCGAAGTCTCACATCCAGACATGACTACTGGAAAAACCACAGCCTTGACTAGATGGAACTTTGTTGGCAAAGTAACATCTCTGCTTTTTAATATGCTTTCTAGGTTGGTCATAACTTTTCTTCCAAGGAGTAAGCGCCTTTTTATTTCATGGCTGCAATTACCATCTGCAGTGATTTTGGAGCCCCCCCCCCAAAAGTCTGTCATTGTTTCCATTGTTTCCCCATCTATTAACCATGAAGTGATGGGACCAACTGCCATGATCTTCATTTTCTGAATGTTGAGCTTTAAGCCAACTTTTTCACTCTCCTCTTTCACTTTCATCAAGAGGCTCTTCAGTTCTTCACTTTCTGCCATAAGGATGGTGTCATCTGTATATCTGAGGTTATTGGTATTTCTCCCAGCAATCTTGATTCTAGCTCGTGCTTCCTCCAGCCCAGCATTTCTCATGACGTACTCTGCTGCTGCTAAGTCACTTCAGTCATGTCCGACTCTGTGTGACCCCTAGATGGCAGCCCACCAGGTTCCCCCATCCCTGGGATTCTCCAGGCAAGAACACTGGAGTGGGGTGCCATCGCCTACTCTGCATGATGTACTCTATACATAAGTTAAATAAGCAGGGTGGCAATATACAGCCTTGACGTACTCCTTTTCCTATTTGGAACCAGTCTGTTGTTCCATGTCCAGTTCTAACTGTTGCTTCCTGACCTGCATACAGATTTCTCAAGAGGCAGGTCAGGTGCTCTGGTATTCCCATCTATTTCAGAATTTTCCACAGTTTATTGTGATCCACACAGTCAAAGGCTTTGGCATAGTCAATAAAGCAGAAGTAACGTTTTTCTGGAACTCTCTTGCTTTTTTGATGATCCAGAGGATGTGGGCAATTTGATCTCTGGTTCCTCTGCCTTTTCTAAAACCAGCTTGAACATCAGGGAGTTCACAGTTCACTTATTGCTGAAGCCCGCCTTGGAGAATTTTGAGCATTACTTTACTAGCATGTGAGATGAGTGCAATTGTGCAGCAGTTTGAGCATTCTTTGGCATTGCTTTGCTTTGAGACTGGAATGAAAACTGACCTTTTCCAGTCCTGTGGCCACTGCTGAGTTTTCCACATTTGCTGGCATATTGAGTGCAGCACTTTCACAGCATCATCTTTCAGGATTTGAAATAGCTCAACTGGAATTTCTTCACCTCTACTAGCTTTGTTCATAGCGATGCTTCCTAAGACTCACTTGACTTCACATTCCAGGAAGTCTGGCTCTAAGTGAGTGATCGCACCATCATGATTATCTGGGTCGTGAAGATCTTTTTTGTACAGTTCTTCTGTGTATTCTTGCCACCTCTTCTTAATATCTTCTGCTTCTGTTAGATGCATATCATTTCTGTCCTTTATTGTGCTCATCTTTGCATGAAATGTTCCCTTGGTATCTCTAATTTTCTTGAAGAGATCTCTAGTCTTTCCCATTCTATTGTTTCCCTCTATTTCTTTGCAATGATCACTGAGGAAGGCTTTCTTATCTCTCCTTGCTATTCTTTGGAGCTCTGCATTCAAACGGGTATATCTTTCCTTTTCTCCTTTGCTTTTGGCTTCTCTTCTTTTCACAGCTATTTGTAAGGCCTCCTCAGATAGTCATTTTGCTTTTTAGCATATCTTTTTTCTTGAGGATGGTCTTGATCTCTGTTTCCTGTACAATGTCATGAACCTGCATCCATAGTTCATCAGGCACTCTATCTATCAGATCTAGTCCCTTAAATCTATTTCTCACTTCCACTGTATAATCATTAGGGATTTGATTTAGATCATATCTGAATGGTCTAATGGTTTTCCCTACTTTCTTCAATTTAGTCTGAATTTGGCAATAAGGGCTTCATGATCTGAGCCACAGTCAGCTCCTGGTCTTGTTTTTGCTGACTGTATAGAGCTTCTCCATCTTTGGTGGCAAATAATATAATCAATCTGATTTCAGTATTGACCATCTGGTGATGTCCATGTGTAGAGTCTTCTTTTAAGAGAGTGTTTGCTATAACCGTGCATTCTCCTGGCAGAACTCTATTAGGCTTTGCTCTGCTTCATTCTTTACTCCAAGACCAAATTTGCCTGTTGCTGCTGCTGCTAGTCACTTCAGTCGTGTTCAACTCTGTGCAACCCCATAGATGGCAGCCCACCAGGATCCCCCATCCCTGAGATTCTCCAGGCAAGAATACTGGAGTGGGTTGCCATTTCCTTCTTCAAGGCATGAAGTGAAAAGTGAAAATTGAAAGTGAAGTTGCTCAGTCGTGTCTGACTCCTAGTGACCCCATGGACTGCAGCCTACCAGGCTCCTCCATCCATGGGATTTTCCAGGCAAGAGTACTGGAATGGTTGCCGTTGCCTTCTCTGAAGTTTGCCTGTTACTCTAGGTGTTTCTTGACTTTCTACTTTTGCATTCCAGTCCCCCATAATGAAAAAGGCGTCTTTTTTGGGTGTTAATTCTAGAAGGTCTTGTAGGTCTTCATAGAATCATTCAACTTCACTTCAGCATTACTGGTCGGGGCATAGACTTGTATTACCATAATATTGAATGGTTTACCTTGGAAACAAACAGAGATCATACTGTCATTTTTGAGACTTCGTCCAAGTACTGGATTTTGGACTCTCTTGTTGACCATGATGGCTACTCCATTTCTTCTAAGGGCTTCTTGCCCCCAGTAGTAGATATAATGGTCATCTGAGTTAAATCCACCCATTCCAGTCCATTTTAGTTTGCTGATTCCTAGAATGTTGATGTTCCCTCTTGCCATCTCCTGTTTGACCACTTCCAATTTGCCGATTCATGGACCTAACACTCAAGGTTCCTATGCAATATTGCTCTTTACAGCATCGGACTTTGCTTCCATCACCAGTCACATCCACAACTGGGTGTTGCTTTTGCTTTGGCTCCATCTCTTCATTCTTTCTGGAATTATTTCTCCACTGATCTCCAGTAGCATACTGGGCACCTACCGACCTGGGGAGTTCATCTTTCAGTGTCCTATCTTTTTGCCTTTTCATACTGTTCATGGGGTTCTCAAGGCAGGAATACTGAAGTGGTTTGCTATTCCCGTCTCTAGTGGACAACATTTTGTCAGAGCTCTCCACCTGTGCATCTTGGGGGGCCCTACAAGGCATGGCTCATAGTTTTATTGTTAGACAAGGCTGTGGTCCATGTGATTAGATTGGTTAGTTTTCTGTGATGGTGGTTTTCAGTCTGTCTGCCTTCTGATAGAGAAGGATAAGAGGCTTATAAAAGCTTCCTGATGGGATAGACTGACTGAGGGGATTACTGGGTCTTGTTCTGATGGGCGGGGCAAGGCTCAGTAAATCTTTAATCCAATTTTCTGTTGATGGGTGGAGCTGTGTTCCTCCCTGCTGTTTACATTATCTTCATTACCTCCACCACAGTTTGGCCCCAGGTTTCCAGTTTTACTAGTAAACAATTCAAGTTTCTTCTTTGACAAGCCTGGGTGAAGTCCTACTCTCATATGTTAAAGGAAGGACACTATCAGAGATTAGGTAAGCATCCAAATAGTTTCTCTAGTTAGACTGTGAGAGGCCCTGAGGACTTTATATAAAGGTAGGGGCTAGATGGGTTTAGAAAACTTTATAGTTTACAAGGCATCCTGTTTTCCTTTAAGCAATTTGATCCTCACAACTTTATGAGGGTAGTTATCATTCCACATGTGGAATTTTTACACATCATTCTTTTCCACTATGAGACAAGGAAAATTTTTTCATCATCTTTCTCTATCCAGATAAAAACACTGGCCTAAGTGTTTTAAGTGGGTTTCTGAATGGGTATGCATGTGTGGCACGTGCGCTCTGTCATGTCCGAGTCTTTGCGACCCCAGGGACTTGAGGCCTCCAAGCTCTTCTATCCATGGAATTCTCCAGGCAAGAATACTAGAGTGCATTACCATTTATTCCTCCAGGTGATCTTCCTGACCCAGGACTCAAACCCATGTCTCTTGCATTGGCAGGTGAATTCTTTACCACCGAGCCACCTGGGAAACCTTGATCTAAAGATAGACGTGTACAAAATGCCTAACACATCAGTTTAGTTCAGTCGCTGAGTCATGTCTGACTCTTTGCGATCCCATGGACTACAGCATGCCAGTCCACCCTGTCCATCACCAACTCCTGAAGCTTGCTCAAACTCATGTCCTTTGAGTTGGTGATGTCATCCAACCATCTCATTCTCTGTTGTCCCCTCTCCTCCTGCCTTCAAGTTTTCCCAGGATCAGGGTCTTTTGTAAGGAGTCAGTTTTTCACATCAGGTGGCCAAAATAGCAGAGCTTCAGTTTCAGCATGTCCTTCCAGTGAACATTCAGGACTAATTTCCTTGAGGATTGACTGGTTTGACCTCCTTGCAGTCCAAGGGACTCTCAGAGTCTTCTCCAACACCACAGTTCAAAAGCATCAGTTCTTCAGTGCTCAGCTTTCTTTATGGACCAAGTCTCATATCTATACATGATTACTGGAAAAACCATAGCTTTGAGATGCGCCACGGCTTCGGTAGCGACCGTCTCTACGTGGGTGTGAGCTTCGCCAGCCCCTCCCCCAGGAGACCTTTGCAGTCAGCCTGTCCCTGCTCCTTGGTAACCATGTGTGACCAAAATGCCATAATCAAGAATGCCGATATGTCGGAGGAGATGCTACAGGACCCGGTGGAGTGTGCTACTCAGGCATTGGAAAAGTATAATATAGAGAAGGACATTGCGGCCCATATCAAGGAGTCTGACAAGAAGTACAACCCCACCTGGCACTGCCTCGTGGGGAGGAACTTCAGTAGTTATGTGACACATGAAACCAAACACTGCATCTACTTCTACCTGGGCCAAGTGGCCATTCTCCTGTTCAAATCTGGTTAAAAGCATGGACTGTGCCACACACCCAGTGATCCATCCAAAAACAAGGACTGCAGCCTAAATTCCAAACACCAGAGACTGAAGTCTTCAGCCTTGCCTAAGGGAACACCTCCATCTTTGAACCTTTATTGTGTTTTGTACAGAGCATTCTCTGTACTAGTTTGTGGTTATAAAGCAATTAATAAAACAGCTTACATTTGTATTTATTTTCTATTCCATACCTCTCTGCCCTATGTTTTTTCTCTTCAAAATCCATTCCTTCAAAGAAATAAATCTGTTGGAGAAGTGAAAAACAAAACAAACCCATAGCTTTGACTAGACAGACCTTTGTTTGCAAATTAATGTCTCTGCTTTTTAATATGTTGTCTAGGTTTGTCATAGCTTTTCTTTTAAGGAACAAGCGTCTTTTAATTCCATGGCTGTAGTCACCATCTGCGGTGATTTTGGAGCCCAAGAAAAGTCTGTCACTGTTTCTATTGTTTCCCCATCTATTTGCCATGAAGTGATGGGACCAGATACCATGATCTTCGTTTTCTGAATGCGAGTTTTAAGCCAGCTTTTTCACTCTTCTCTTTCACTTTCATCAAGAGGCTCTTTAGTTCTTCGCTTTCTGCCATAAGGGTGGTGTTATCTGCATATCTGAGGTTATTGATATTTCTCTCAGCAATCTTGATTCCAGGTTGTGCTTCATCCAGCCTGGCATTTCGCATGATGTAGTCTGCATATAAGTTAAATAAGTAGGGTGACAATATACCACTTTGATGTACAGAACTGTTGGCTCTCAACTGTTAGTTCCTTTCCCTTCACATATCATGTTAGAGCAATATACATCTTCCCCTTTCTTTCCCCCTGTCTAGCACTACTTCTAATATTCACTGAAATGAGATCTTGCATATCTTGGAATATGTTATCCAGGATGAGAGGGGGAGGCATGGTGTGATTTTCCCATACCTGTAAAGGTATAAAGGTCAGCAGTACTATAAAAATCCTTAAATAGAGTAGGAAAATACCCTACATTAAAAGTCATGACACATAGAAGGTACTGAGTGAATAGTGGCTCACTAAAATTACAAAACTCAATGTCAGAACTGGGGCAAACCCAGAGGCAGTGAGAACAAAAGTAACACTGGTAAATTTTAAGATTTCATGGTCATAAAATGTTAGAACTACAGGGAACCTTAGAGTATATACAGTCATTCTATAAATGAGAAGACTGAGGCGCAGAGTTGTGTCACTGAAGCCCAATTCAGATCAACCTTAATTTTGCTCTGCAGCATGTGACACCAAACTGCATGAAACTTCAGAGGACTATAAGGCTTGTTAGTTTGGTTATTGTTATCTACAGATGTGTTTTTCAGTTGTAATTGGAGGACAGAAAATCGGCACACACACACAAACATGAGGGTTTGTTTCTAGTTGAAGAAAACTGAAATGGACTTTAGAATATATTTATTTTTTATAAATGATGAAACTGAGGCCCAGAAAGGGGATGTGACTTTTTGAGAGCAGGTTAGTTGCAGAAATCAGTTCTAGAATCCCACTTCTGTAGCTCCAGATAGACAATTTCACATGAAGGGCCCCTCTTCAGTGGTCCTCTCTTTACTTGGTGTTTCCTATTTTTGATACCCAGGGCTCTTATACTAACATGAACACAGTACCCATATCTACCCTTTCATGTACACTGTTTTATTCAGGCCCTAATCTCAAATTCTACCCGCTGAACCCTATCTTCTTTCTAGCCTAAGACACACACTCTACATACACCATACTCCCTTTGTTGCTGCTGCTGCCGCCAAGTCACTTCAGTCGTGTCCAACTCTGTGCGACGCCATAGACGGCAGCCCACCAGGCTCCTCCGTCCCTGGGATTTTCCAGGCAAGAACATTGGAGTGGGTTGCCATTTCCTTCTCCAATACCTTTTCTTAGTTCTAAATCCTTTCAACAGCTCCATCACAGTGATGACTAACAATGGTGTAATGATTCAGCCCCTCCCTGGATATCTATATTTCTAAAGAGGCTTAAGAAAAAAGGTACTGTCTCAAAAGGCACACTTTGTTGGAAGAGAAATAGGTATTTGTAGAACATTCAAGCATTAATTTTTGAAAGATAAAATTATTTTTTTATACAAACTATAAAAAGGGCAGTGTATTAAAAAGCAGAGACCTTACTTTGCCCGCAAAGGTTCATCTAGTCAAAGCTATTGTTTTTTCAGTAGTCATGTATGAATGTGAGAGCTGGACTATAAAGAAAGCTGAACACTGAAAAATTGATGCTTTTGAACTGTGGTGTTGGAGAAGACTCTTGAGAGTCCCTTGGACTGCAAAAAGATGAAACCAGTCAATCCTAAAGATCAGTCCTGAATATTCATTGAAAGGACTGATGCTGAAGCTGAAACTCCAGTACTTTGGCCACCTGATGTGAAAAGCTGACTCATTAGAAAAGTCTTTGATGCTGGGAAATATTGAAGGCAGGAGAAGGGGATGACAGAGGACAAGATGGTTGGATGGCATCACTGACTCAATGGACATGAGTTTGAGCAAAGTCCTGGAGATGGTGAAGGACAGGGAAGCCTGGTGTGCTGCAGTTACTGGGGTAGCAAAAGAGTCGGACATGACTGAGCTGCTGAACAACAACAACAAATAAAAAGGGCAGCACAAGGGAATTTTTTTGGGTGATGGAACTGCTTTGTATCTCGATTGTGATTACATGACTATGCATTTGTCAAAACCTGTAGAATTCTACATCAAAAGGAGTGAATTGTACCATGTAAAAGTTTTTTTAAAAGTTTAAAAAGAGGAATGGAAAAGTGATTTCATATCCATCAACATCCTTTAATCTTTCTGCCCAGAGGCAACCACAGTGCAATGCTGGTCTTTTGACATTCTGAAGGTGAAGGTGAAATCGCTCAGTCGTGTCCGACTCTTTGCGACCCCATAGACTGTAGCCTATCAGGTTCCTCTGTCCATGGGATTTTCCAGGCAAGAGTGCTGGAGTGGATTGCCATTTCCTTCTCCAGGGGATCTTCCCAACCCAGGAATCGAACCCGGGTCTCCCGCATTGCAGGCAGACACTTTACCGTCTGAGCCACCAGGGAAGCCCTTATGACATTCTACTGGTGGAAATTTAGACTCAGACTTGTTGAGATATTTTGGGGAATGATTTAAAAAACAAACAAACAAACTAGAAAATCATCTATTCCACTGTATTATATTGCAGTTTTTTTTGACTTACAGATCTCTTTTTCCACCTCTCCTACACAAAACTGTTAGAATTCCAAATGAAATGTCCCTGTTCAGGATGCTTGGGGCTGGTGCACTGGGATGACCCAGAGGGATGGTATGGGGAGGGAGGTGGGAGGGGGGTTCAGGATTGGGAACAGGTGTACACCCGTGGAGGATTCATGTCGATATATGGCAAAACCAATACAATATTGTTAAGTAAAATAATAATAACAAAATAAAATAAATAAAATCTTCCAAAAAAAAAAAAAAAAGTCCCTGTTCAGTTACCCTGGTGTTACCCCGGTGTCTCCAGAATCTACCTAGTATATCTGACACCTAGTGGTTACTCAATGAATATCTGCTGAAAAAACAGAAGTCTTGTTTTAATACAAAGGAAATGTGAAAATAAATATGGTATAGTTCCTGCTCTCAAAGAACTTTAAAACCCAATGGTCATGTACCCTCAATATACTTAGCAATATAAAGACATAAATGGGAAACAAACGAAGATAGAAGGTAGGGAAAGATTTTCATACAGACTGATAATGAACTCATTCTAATGTTCTATAATGAGCATTAGTGTATAGTGTGTAACAGGAGACACGTCAATGTCTTTTCATGGAGCTGTGGTTGGTGAAAAACCTGGGTGACAGAAAGAGACCAGATGGAGACAGTCTATCTAAAAATGTTTTACCTAATTGCATTTTTTTTTGTAAAAAAAAAACACACAGTGGTTTATTGAATACTTACAACGTTTACACCTTCAATATTAATTCCACTTAATTTTAGAGGACGGAAGTGCACAAAACAAGGAGCTATTGGAAACATCTTCAAAGTGGGAACCACATCAGATGGAACGTGGCGCTAGACACTTACCCCCAACATACATGACAGTGGTGGTGGTTTAGCTGCTAAGCCGTGTCCTAGTCTTTTGCGACCCCATGGACTGTAGCCCACCAGGCTCCTCTGGCCATGGGATTTTCCAGGCAGGAATACTGGAGTGGGTTGCCATGTCCTTCTCCATGCATTTTTTTATTAATCAAACTGAGGATGCAGCATCCTTTGACAAAACTGCATCATCTTGGAATCTATTAAAAATCAGGTCCTGAAGGAAAACAATAATGTCAAAAAAAACTAACTCATTAGAAGGCTTCCTCTAGAAGAAAAACTTAAGTGTTACAGTAATGGCTTTATGATCATGATATTAAACACATGATATAAAGTTCAGCTATTAATATTTTTATTCTTAAATGTCAAGGCTCTCTTTGCTCTGGGAACTAAGGACTCCAATTCAGTCTCCTGTCCAGGTCATCTAGGGTTTCATAAACAATGTTCTATTTCCTTCACTGTAACAGTCTACTTCAGGAGCTAAAATCTATTCATGAGCTAGAATCAGGTTACAAGAGGTGTTTGTCAATTATTATTTAAGAGATTAAGCAATCCATCAGTGTTATAATTTAACAACTTATTTATCTATTAAATAACTGTTGCATGCCTATCTGGGTATGTGCCAGGCAGAAGAAAAGAGCATATTACCTACAAGTAACAGTAACATCTGGCTGCCAAAGACAGTTTACTGATTTATGACCCAGTCAAGTTGCAACTTGGAGAAGAACATGGCAACCCACTCCAGTGTTCTTGCCTGGAGAATCCCAGGGACGGGGGAGCCTGGTGGGCTGCCATCTATGGGGTTGCACAGAGTCGGACATGACTGAAGAGACTTAGCAAGTTGCAACTTTGTACCTTTAACAACTTATTTATCTATTAAATAACTGTTGCATGCCTATCTGGGTATGTGCCAGGCAGAAGAAAAGAGCATATTACCTACAAGTAACAGTAACATCTGGCTGCCAAAGACAGTTTACTGATTTATGACCCAGTCAAGTTGCAACTTGGAGAAGAACATGGCAACCCACTCCAGTGTTCTTGCCTGGAGAATCCCAGGGACGGGGGAGCCTGGTGGGCTGCCATCTATGGGGTTGCACAGAGTCGGACATGACTGAAGAGACTTAGCAAGTTGCAACTTTGTACCAAAAAATGGAGTTAGAAGGTAGAATATTGTCACTATATTTATGCTATGTGTGTTAGTTGCTCAGTCGTGTCCAACTCTTTGCGACTCCATGGACTGTGGCACACTCAGCTTCTCTGTCCATGGAACTCTCTAGGCAAGAATACTGAAGTGGGCTGCCACTTCCTTATCCAGGGGTTCTTCCCAACCCAGGGATTGAAATCAGGTCTCCTGCATTGCAGGGAGATTCTTTACCATCTGAACCACTGGGGAAGACCTCATATTTATGCTTCTAAGTATCAAATCATTTTGATGACTCTTCTGGAAAGAAAATAATTACAGGTCAACAATTCCTTCTTATAAACAATTGGGACCAGGTGTGATTCAGAAATCCTTAGTTTACGATGGCAATAAGGTCCACATACCACATGTTATGTATGGAATGTCTCCAGGAGGGTCTTGGACAGCACACTGTGATCAAACCACATTTCTATAGTGAAATGAATGTATGCTTACACTAAACAGCATGGGTAAAACCTATAATGGTCTCATATCAGTACAAGCCAACCCAAGTTTTACTTACCAGGTACTCAATTTCTTCGTATGTAAAACAAAGTTCTATTTAACTTCTCCAAGTTATGGATTGACCAACATGAGTATTGAATCAAAATTGAAATATTTGTATCATGTATTAATTTAGATATTGATCTAGTGCTTCCCACATGGATCAAAAGGGCTTGACTTTCACTTCATTTTTATAAACATTTTCTTAGTGTAAACAAATTCTTTTCTCTAAGTTGCTTTACTACCTTCAAAAGAAGCTGTTTGAAAATATACCCACTGATATTAATGGGTATGGGTAGGAGAATGGGCATAAAAAAAAATCCTCTTAGTTGTAAATTATGAACATAAATCACAGCAACCTTGAAATGTTTTACTTGGAGGGGAGAAAAGATGAAATGATATCAAGTACATAGTGAAAACAAAGTTAAGTTTACTACAGCATAAACCATAGATTACTATAAAGTTTTAAAAATGCTTTCAAATGAGTTTTTAAAATGTGATTTAAAGAGTTACGGAACTTCTGTTTTGTCATCAAAAGGGCTTGGTGTCACATGGTTGTTCTACCTCTTCAGGAAATGTAGGTAAACAATATATTTGTAATCTTGGCGAAATGGGAGAGACTGAGGACTGGAAAAGGTCAGTTTTCATTCCAATCCCAAAGAAAGGCAATACCAAAGAATGCTCAAACTACTGCACAATTGCGCTTATCTCACATGTTAGTAATGCTCAAAATTCTCCAAGCCAGGCTTCAGCAATACATGAACCATGAACTTCCTGATGTTTAAGCTGGTTTTAGAAAAGGCAGAGGAACCAAAGATCAAATTGCCAACATCCACTGGATCATGGAAAAAGCAAGAGAGTTCCAGAAAAACATCTACTTCTACTTTACTGGCTATGCCAAAGGCTTTGACTGTGTGGATCACAATAAACTGTGGAAAATTCTGAAAGAGATGGGAATACCAGAGCACCTGACCTGCCTCTTGAGAAATCTGTATGCAGGTCAGGAAGCAACAGTTAGAACTGGACATGGAACAGACTGGTTCCAAATAGGAAAAGGAGTACGTCAAAGCTGTATATTGTCACCCTGCTTATTAAACTTATATGCAGAGTACATCATGAGAAACGCTGGGCTGGAGGAAGCCCAAGCTGGAATCAAGATTGCTGGGAGAAATATCAATAACCTCAGATATACAGATGACACTACCCTTATGGCAGAAAGTGAAGAGGAACTAAAGAGCCTTTTGATGAAAGTGAAAGAGGAGAGTGAAAAAGTTGGCTTAAAGCTCAACGTTCAGAAAACAAAGATCATGGCATCTGGTCCCATCATTTCATGGGAAATAGATGGGGAAACAGTAGAAACACTGTCAGACTTTATTTTTTGGGGCTCCAAAATCACTGCAGATGGTGACTGCAGCCATGAAATTAAAAGACGCTTACTCCTTGGAAGAAAAGTCATGACCAACCTAGACAGCATATTCAAAAGCAGAGACATTACTTTGCCAACAAAGGTCCGTCTAGTCAAGGCTATGGTTTTTCCAGTAGCATGCATGGATGTGAGAGTTGGACTGTGAAGGCTAAGCACCGAAGAATTGATGCCTTTGAACTGTGGTGTTGGAGAAGACTCTTGAGAGTCCCTTGGACTGCAAGGAGATCCAACCAGTCCATTCTGAAGGAGATCAGCCCTGGGATTTCTTTGGAAGGAATGATGCTAAAGCTGAAACTCCAGTACTTTGGCCACCTCATGTGAAGAGTTGACTCACTGGAAAAGACTCTGATGCTGGGAGGGATTGGGGGCACGAGGAGAAGGGGATGACAGAGGATGAGATAGCTAGATGTCATTACTGACTCGATGGACTTGAGTTTGAGTCAACTCCGGGAGATGGTGATGGACAGGGAGGCCTGGCATGCTGTGATTCATGGGGTCGCAAAGAGTCGGACACGACTGAGCGACTAAACTGAACTGAGGTCTGCAACATTTACTTTCTGTTTCACCTAAAAGCAAGATATTAATAGCAGTTCTCATGTATATTTCAAATGTCAAACAAACCTGGGTTTTATTGTCAGTTTCTATTTGTTAATGGGTAACCCCCAGACAGATTTATCTCTTAATTATAAGATGAGGTGATTTCTACCCTAAGTACTATTGAATAATAATGGTGTTAGTTGTTCAGTCATGTCTGACTCTTTACAACTCCATGGACTGTAGCCCACCAGGCTTTTCTGTGCATGGAATTCTCTAGGCAAGATTACTGGAGTGGGTTGCCATTCCCTTCTCCAGGGGTTCTTCCTGACCCAGGGATCGAACCCAGGTCTCCTGCATTGCAGGTGGATTCTTTACTGTCTGCGCCACCAGGGAAGGGAAAAATGGGAGCTAAACATATACTTTATGTATATGTTATGGCAGTACTAGCTCACTGTTGGGAAGGGGAAAAAAAAATCCCTTGATTCACTTATTGAACATATAAGGGAAAGTGGGTATTTTTAATTTCCGTAGTTGGAAGTAGGTTAATATTGAAATGTCTGATCAGTGTCTAGAATTATATGACGTAAGGTGTCATAAGTTTTTCAGAGCTTGGGTCTCTAAAAAGATCTTAATAATACAACAGTGAAAAAGAGTATGTTCCTATCTAAAAAGTTTAGCCAGGGTTCTTAATTACAGGTTAATAGGATTTAGGGGTTCATGAACTTGGATAGGGAAATATTACATTTCTATTTTCAGTACCTGCTAATAACACTTGAATGTAGGTAACAGATTACAGTAGTATTAGGAGTAAATATGACTGTCATAGCTGAAGTCTGATTATTTTCCTATTACAATTGTTACAGACAACTTGCTTGAGCTTTAAAAAAAAATTATTTAGCTGTGCCAGGCCTTAAGTTGTGGCATGCGGGACCTTAGTCATGGCAGTGGGATCTAGCTTCCAGACCATGGGTTGAACCTGAGCCCCCTGCACTGGGAGCTTAAATTTTTAGCCACTGGATCAGCATAAAAGTCCCTACAGCTTGTTAATTGGTTTATATTTATTTATATATGTGGCTATGTACAAAATTTAAAAAATTTGTGTTCACTTCAGTATTATTGTATCCCTTTGTTATACCCTGCACTTTATGCTTTTAAAAAACTTTTTGGAAAAGTGATCCATAGATTTCATTAGATTGACTAAGGGGTTCAATTCAGTCTCTCAGTCACGTTAGACTCAAGACCCCATGGAGTGCAGCACACCAGGCTGCCACGACCAAAGGGTACATGATGGTAAAAGGTTGAGTCTGGTGGCTTAGACGGTAAAGAATCTGCCTGCAGTGCAGGAGACCTGGGTTCTGGGAGTCCCTATCGTGAAGATCCTCTGGAGAAGGGAATGGCAACCCATTCCAGCATTCTTGCCTGGAGAACTTCATGGGCAGAGGAGTCTAGCAGACAGTCTATGGGATCCCAAAGATTTGGAACCAACAGTGACTAACACTTTCACTTCAATGGTCTCAAAGTTTGTTATTTTTGTACTTCCACAGCCTTTTTTTACTTGGTAACTAATCAATACATACATATAGAACAAAATAAATGGATTTAAATTGGCTGAAATAATACCCCCATTCCCAAATACTGATATTCTAGATGTCTAGAATACCCTACTATAAGGCTTCTTCTTTAAGAATTTTCCACGGTTTGTTGTGATTCACACAGTCAAAAGCTTTGGCATAGTCAATGTTTTTCTGGAACTTTTCTTGCTTTTTCTGTGATCCAATGGATGTTGGCAATTTGATCTCTGGTTCCTCTGCCTTTAAATCCAGTTTCAACATCTGGAAGTTCACAGTTCACGTACTGTTGAAGCCTGTTTTGGAGAATTTTGAGCTTTACTAGCATGTGAGATGAGTGCAATTGTGCAGTAGTTTGAGCATTCTTTAGCATTGCCTTTCTTTGGGATTGGAATGAAACTGACCTTTTCCAGTCCTGTGGCCACTGCTGTTTTCCAAATTTGCTGGCATACTGAGTGCAGCACTTTCACAGCAGCATCTTTTTAGGATTTGAAATAGTTCAACTGGAATTCCATCACTTCTACTAGCTTTGTTTGTAGTGATGCTTTCTAAGGTCTACTTGACTTTGCATCCCAGGAAGTCTGGCTCTAGGTGAATGATCACACAATCATGGTTACCTGGGTTGTGATCTTTTTTGTAGAGTTCTGTGTATTCTTGCCACCTCTTAATATCTTTTGCTTGTTAGGTCCATACCATTTCTGTCCTTTATTGTGCCCACCTTTGCATGAAATGTTCACCTGGTATCTCTAAGTTCTTTGAAAATATCTCGTCTTTTTCATTCTATTGTTTTCCTCTATTTCTTTGCACTGATCACTAAGGCTTTCTTATCTCTCCTTGCTATTCTTTGGAACTCTGCATTCAGATGCATATATCTTTCCTTTTCTCCTTTGCCTTTAGCCTCTCTTCTTTTCACAGCTATTTGTAAGACCTCATCAGACATTTTGCCTTTTTCTTGGGGATGGTTTTGATCTTCAGCTCCTGTACAATGTCACGAAACTCCACCCTTAGTTCTTCAGGCACAGACCTTCTCCTGAGAAATCTGTGTGCAGGTCAAGAAGCAACAGTTAGAACTGGACGTGGAACAACAGACTTGATCCAAATTGGGAAAGCAGTAGGTCAAGGCTGTATTTTGTCACCCTTGTTATCTAACTTGTATGCAGAGTACCTCATGTGAAATGCCAGGCTGGATGAAGTGCAAGTTGGAATCAAGACTGCTGGGAGAAATTTCAGTAACCTCAGATATGCAGATGATACCACCCTTATGGCAGAACCTCTCGATGAAAGTGAAAGAAGACAGTGAAAAAGTTGGCTTAGAACATTCAAAAAACAAAGATGATGGCATCTGGTCCCATTACTTCATGGCAAACAGGTAGGGAAACAATGGAAACAGTGAGTTTATTTTCTTAGGCTCCAAAATCACGCAGATGGTGACTGCAGCCATGAAATTAAAAGATGGTTGTTTCTTACAAGAAAAGCTATGACCAACCTAGACAACATATTAAAAAGCAAAGACATCACTTTGCCGACCAAGGTCTGTCTTGTCAAATCTATGGTTTTTCCAGTAGTCATGTAAGGATGTGAGAGTTGGAGTATAATGAAAGCTGAGCGCTGAAGAATTGATGCTTTTAAGCTGTGGTGTTGGAGAAGACTCTTGAGAGTCCCTTGGACTGCAAAGAGGCCAAACCAGTCAATCCTCAAGGAAATGAGTCTGAATATTCATTGGAAGGACTGATAGTGAAGCTGAAACTCCAATACTTTGGCCACCTGATGCAAAGAACTGACTCATTTGAAAAGATCCTGATGCTGGGAAAGAGGGAAGGCAGGAAGAGGAGACCAGAGGATGACATAGTTGGGTGGCATCAGAGTCAAGGGACATGAATTTGAGCAAATTCTGGAGTTGGTAATTGACAGGGAAACCTGGTGTGCTGCAGCCTATGGGCTTGCAGAGTCAGCCACGACTGAGCTACTGAACACTTTTTATTCAAAATCTTTTAATCAAATGCTTTAGATACTGGCATGGATCATTTAATTCATGCATTCCCCTAAAATAAATTTATTATACATCTGATTTAAGCAATATGTGCTGTGGCTGATTATATTCTTTATTGAATGTAACTACAAATAAAAGATTTTGAAAGTTTTTGCTCTGTGTCTTGGAACTGCAGCAAGAGTACTGAGCACAATGGAAAGAATTAGAACACAAAAATGAGGAAGGGGGAGAATGTGTATTGAGGCCTGATTTCAGCAAGCTGTTTTACCTTGGTGCTTTCAAGTAGAACTAGGTGAAGAGGTGAGTTCATTAAAAACAGAATCCTAGGGACTTCCCTCGTGGTCTAGCGGTTAAGACTCTGTGCTGCCACGGCAGGGGTGTGGATTTGATCCCTGGTCAGGGGACAAAAAGGGCTTCCCTGGTGGCTCAGTGGTAAAGAATCCACCTGCAATCAGGAGACATAGGTTCAGTTGGTGGGTGGGAAAGATCCCCAGGAGGATGTGACAACTCACTCCAGCATTCTTACCTGCAGAATTCCATGGACAGCGGAGCCTGGTGGGCTTACAGGCCATGGGGTCGCAGTCAGACATGACTGAAGTTCCTGAGCACCCACAGTGGACTAACAGCCCACATGTCATGCAGTGTGGCCAAAAATAAATAAATAAATAAAGATTCCCCAGATCTTGCTGTAAGCAGAGTATCTACGTAGGGACATTAGAATTTACATATTTTGACATGTATCCCAGGAGAGTCTGTTGCTAAAGCCTCTAGACTACACTGCAGGATTAATACAACAGAAAACGATTTGGTTTTCCAGGTTAGCCTATTTTTAAAGATAGGGCAACCGATTTAACATTTAATTTGCCTAAGCTGAGATACCTTACTCACTAGTCTATTAGTTTGGGAATCCAGAGGCCACTCCTGACTTAAAGGCAATTCTTTCAAGCGATGCATTTGGAACTTCTTGCTGCTGCTAAGTTGCTTCAGTCATGTCTGACTCTGTGCAACCCCATATACGGCAGCCCACCCGGCTCCCCCATCCCTGGGATTCTCCAGGCAAGAGTACTGGAGTAGGTTGCCATTGCTTTCTCTGTTGGAACTTCTTACAGACCTAATATTTTTAAAAGTGGACCATGAAGCTTGAATTCACTTAAGGTATCTGTAGACCAAACCCTGAAAGTGGTTTTATTTTAGACAATACTTTCTTTACTCGATCTTTAAACTGTCAGTGACAGAGTCCCTTAGTTGTAAATTATGGTATAAACATCACATTTATGTTATACATATTTACATAAAGCTTCAGTTACTAAACTAGGTATTTGGTAAAGTTAAAACTGATGGGACATTAACTTTTAACATCTAAAGCAGAGAATCATACTCATGCTTTAAAATAGTTTAATTTTTGAAGGACAGTACTTTCAGTGAATCCTTAGTGAGCAGATTTGCAAAAGCCATGTTTTTGCGTTACAGCTGAAGTGATCTCCATATACATTCAATTCTCATAGCAGCCCAAAGAGAGTACTGTCCCACTGCACAGATGAATCTGAGGCATAGGGTTAAACGACTTGCTCAGTCAACCCAATGGGAAGAAGTGTGATTTCAACTCAGGCTGACTGGCTCTGAGACTATGCTCCAAGCCACCACTCTACACTGCCTTTTGAGTGCTTATAATGTAAAATAATATAAACAAATACAGTGTGACAAACCTCAACCAGCAGAAAATAATTTTAACACAATGTCCTGCCAGTGTCATGAGAGGAACTGCTTTCCAGTTATCTAAACTGTTAAATGCACTTTAAGTGAACTTTGCAGACTGAGCAAGTATTATAAAGTAATAACTAATCACCTTAAATAATTAACTTAGCAGTAAAGAGGGGTGTCAAGTAACTTTTCTGAATGTAACTCTGGGCCCACAACCAACAATTATTCTGTTTCTGTTAACACTTTTATCTTTCCCTCTCTCCAGATGGTTGAAGAGGTGAGTGAGAGTCTTAAATTTGCTAAAAATAGGTTATTAGCTTGAACAGTCAAGTTTTAGCCTAAAATGGGGTATCTTGCTGGGTGTACAGAGGCTAGTAACTCATAGCAGACAGCAATTCACGGGTAGCCACAAGTTTGTCTTTTCATGGAAACACCTCAGGTCATTTCTTCTGGTGAATCTTATGAAAAGCAGCGAGATAACATTTGGATGTATTGTGTTCCTGTGCCAAAATTTAGAAGTAACCAACTTCCTATATTTTTTGATTATGCAAAATCTTATCTGGCTTACTTGTTTTCCTCTTTTGCTGACATCTTTCCATTTATTCTACCAGTTAAAACTCCCAGAGGGAAACAGGAGCTCCTTTACATTACTGGGTAACTGAATGAGACTTCAGGTTATTGAAAATTTAGTTCCTGTCAGTTAGAATTGGGTTTATCACCTTTTGTGTAGGGCATAGTTGCCCCAAAGTATTAGTTGTTTTTCCCTCCAAATATGTTTTCCTGGATTTTCACAATATACCTTCCTTGCTTAATGACACTAAAGAATTTGACTCTCTCAGATTTCTCCTCCTCTAGGTAATGTATAATGATAAAATCATAGCTGGGAAAGAAACAGACACGTCCTGTTCAAGTCTAACCTCCTGGTTCAAGTGAGCACCAACCATTTTTTTCTAAAAGAGGTTGTGAGGATCCCTCCTAGGCAATAGAGCTAGGAAGAATTAATGATACAGGTATAAAAGGCAGCCTTCCCAGGTGGCTCAATGGTAAAAAATCCACCTGCAATGCCAGAGACACAGATTTAATCCCTGGGTTGGGGAGATCCCCTGGAGAAGGAAATGGCAACCCACTCCAGTACTGCCTGGAAAATCCTCATGAACAAAGAAGCCTAGTGGGCTACAGTCCATGGAGTAGCGAAGAGTTAGACACGACACAGCATGCATGTGAATATAACAGGCAGATATCACTTATAAGAATATGTCATTTTTCTTTTTTTAGTTCTATCAGTTTATTGCTACCAACACATCACACTCCACCCTCATGCACACATGCTCAGTCATGTAACCCCATGGACTGCAGCCCACCAGGCTTCTCTGTCCATGGACTTTTCCAGGCAAGAATACTGGAGTGGGTTGCCGTTTCCTTCTCCAAGGAATATGTCATTTTTCAAAAGAAGCTGAGGCTCACGGTCATTGCTATGCTTTTTTTGGAACTGTCATATAAACCGCTCTTCCTGGAGTACATGAGTGAGAGCTCAGTCACTTCAGCTGTGTCCGACTCTACAACCCTATGGACTGTAGCCCATTAGCCTCCTCTGTCTGTGAGGATTCTCTAGGCAAGAATACTGGAGTGGGTTGCCATGCCCTTCTCCAGTCCTGGAGTACAAGCTTGGTTAAATCAAACAACTGAAAACTGGGAGGAAAAATATTAAATCAAATGAAAAGCATCAAGTAACACGTAGGGAAAAAAAAAAAAATCACAAAAGTACTTCAGAGCTCTTCCCCTTTTCCTCCTGGCCTGATTTCAGTGCAAGGTAGAATTTTAAGTCTTGATTCCTTTGGGAAATAATCAGACTGCCATGAAGTACAAAAAGTGATTTTGACCTCTAAGTAGGACGATTTAAATACAAACCCTCTTTTAATCCCACATTCCCTCTGTAAACAACTATTTCTTATCTCTTTTGGAGCCAAGCTTGTTAAAGAAGCTGCCTACATATTGTACCTACTTCTTTCCCCCTTCCCTTCACTCAACCTTCAAACTCCTGAAATCTGGCTTCCTCTCAGTACTCCATAAATCTTAGAATTTCCATACAAGAACCCAAAACAGCAACAAATTCAAAACAGGTTCCAAGAATGAGGAAGATGAGTGAGCAGAGTTTATCTGGAAAACAAGAAAATCCAGGACACATCTTTGGCAGATACATTGCCAGATGAGATCAAGAAACAAGCAAACAATTTTAGAAAGACACAAACATGAATACTGAAAACAGAACAGCCATGGGACTGAAATTCAAAAGGCATAATGCCTAACATTAAAGATACCAATAGTAAACAAGAGTTGAAATGGAATTCTTCCACTGAGACCGTCAAATGTAAAATTATCACCAAAAACAGCACTTAATTTTCAATACATTATCAATTTCTGCATCACATTACTAGAAAAGTATTCCATTGAAATAGCACAGGACCGATACGGATCTTTTATATCACATTTATGTAAGATGCTGCTTAGCTGCAGTTAAGCAATTGCAATAAAGTGCTCTATTATGTTACTGTTATTTGGAATATACTTTTATACATTACCACTTAGGCAACTGCTTTATTTCAGCATGTTTTAACATTTAATGTTTTCTATAATTTTTCTGTCTTAATATAAAAGACTATGAAACACTCACTAGGAAATGCCTCTACATATGCTAACATTGAGTCAATAGCATAAATGCGCTCCAGTTCAATGTGGATAACTGCCAAGAAACTATGATTCTGTTTAATATTGTATGAATGACTAAAAGTCTGATGGTACAGGAATAGGAAGGAGGAAAGCTGAGTTTTATTTTGGCTCAAGGTGGAAAAAAAAGAAGATTTAGATTATGTCAAGGGTTATGGTTATTGAACTTTACCTTAGGGAGGTGGAGTAACTCAAACAAGTCACCAGGTTATTCCATTTATAAGCATCTATGTGCCAAATTCCAGAGAAGGCAATGGCACCCCACTCCAGTAATCTTGCCTGGAAAATCCCATGGACAGAGGAGCCTGGTAGGCTGCAGTCTATGGGGTTGCTAAGAGTTGGACATGACTGAGTGACTTCACTTTCATGCACTGGAGAAGGAAATGGCAACCCACTCGTGTTCTTGCCTGGAGAATCCCAGGGACGAGGGAGCCTGGTGGTAAAAGTCTGATGGTACAGGAATAGGAAGGAGGAAAGCTGAGTTTTATTTTGGCTCAAAGGTGGAAAAAAAAGAAGATTTAGATTATGTCAAGGGTTATGGTTATTGAACTTTACCTTAGGGAGGTGGAGTAACTCAAACAAGTCACCAGGTTATTCCATTTATAAGCATCTATGTGCCAAATTCCAGAGAAGGCAATGGCACCCCACTCCAGTAATCTTGCCTGGAAAATCCCATGGACAGAGGAGCCTGGTAGGCTGCAGTCTATGGGGTTGCTAAGAGTTGGACATGACTGAGTGACTTCACTTTCATGCACTGGAGAAGGAAATGGCAACCCACTCGTGTTCTTGCCTGGAGAATCCCAGGGACGAGGGAGCCTGGTGGGCTGCCATCTATGGGGGTCACACAGAGTTAGACATGACTGAAGCAACTCAGCAGCAGCAGCAGCATGTGCCAAATTCACCAAATCATGGCTTAGGAGTAAATAGATGATTTTGATGAACATTTCCTAAAATATTTTAAGACAGAACTCCCTGAGGATTAACCTTTACAGCAAGTTCAAAAACAGTTCTATAAAGAGTCCATAACTGAATTACGAATTATACGGACCTACTCACATAATTGCTTAAAACTGTACATATCTGTAGTTTCCTTAAGTGGCTATATTCATGAACATATTTATATTAGATTAAGTTCAGCTTTATATACTTATTCTTGCAAAGAAATGTTGTTCTAGTGCCACTTTAATTATCCAAATTATCCTACTAAAAACTGAGAAATAAAAATCATGGAAGGCTCATTTTTCTGGCACAGCAGTTACAATTATATCAACCTGTTACAAAAACAACAGTGGGTCAACTAAACAAGACTAGAAAACATATGTTTTAGTTTTCTGAATGCTGTTAAAGTAAAATGTGTAAATATGAAACATCAGTTTCCAGAATAAGTTAAAAATCTTCCTGAGAAACTCCAAATGCTTAACCCTGTATAACATGCTCATCTGTGTCCACTTGAGAATGGTTAAGAAAATCAATTTTATTTTGGAAGAGATAAAGAAAGGCAGACAAAATAACTGATAGTTGCTCTCTCAAATTTCATAGCTTGAAATATCAAAGCATTATTTTAGCTCTCTGCAAGCATGAAACAAGTCTAACATTTTTCATAATTTGGGACATCACCTTTTAGAGAATTAACTACACTGATTCTCAACGAAGACAGGGCCTAATTTTCATAACCAATTGAGGGTTTTTCAAACTATACAAGTACACAAACAAAATTTTGTTATGTATTTTTTCAACTTCAGCTACCCCAGGCACTACCATGAAAACAGTAACAGGAATTTTACATTCCTTACATGGTATGGGCTGAAAAAAATTGTCTTATACCATAATTCTATCAAAGGAGAAACTGGAACTATACTTAAGAATTTGGTCATACAAGTTTGACTTACCAACAAACTGTGAGAAGAGTTCATCTAAGGTAATCCCTGTCCTTGAGTCCTAAGTACTTTGAGACTACTTTTTAAAAACTTAAAAAAAAATCCACAACAAATTTACATGTTCCAAAGTCCTCTACTAAATGCTTTACATAACTGTGTTTAATCTTCCCCATCATCCCTGAGACTTAGAATGTTACAAATTTCCTATAAAAAATTAGCAAGCCATTCAAAACAGATCAGACATTGAAGCAGCAGGAACCCAAATAGGCCATTAATACTATCCAAAACACTAAAGTCAGTCTTCACATACCACCTCTAACAGGATCTCCTTTTATAAAAGGATTCATGAAGTGTTTTGACTCTTGGCGTTGCTTTAAAATTTTCATATATTTGTTCTCTGTCATTATTCTTTAGTAGATATGGATAAAAAGAATGTTATATGATTCTGAATGTAAAGATCACAAATTTAGTAATGTCAAAGAATTTGCAGCTAAAAATGATATTCTCTTTATATACCATGTACCCAAATACCAAGAATACTACAGATCATCAATAAGTTTTAAAAATTAGGATTGAGAGCAAGGAGTTAACGAAAAATTATTTTCAGAAATTCAAATATCTTATTGATTCCGTCTAGATACTTCAGTTTAATTACCTGAATAACTTTACCATACGTTTGTCATAGCTCTGAGCTTATTTCTAAGTGTCTTTTGCGATCAGAGTTTCTTAGACTAAATTTCACTTGAAGAAATATTCAAGGTCAGGATATTATGGTATTCTTAAGGTAAAATTGATGGCCCCCCCCACCATGCATAAATTAATCATTAGGTCATCTACAGGTCTTGAAAATTCATTTATGAATATATTAATAACCTAAAATCTTGGCCAACACTTTTTTACTCATGTCACACACCACAAAAAGCTACAAATCTGGGATGTAGAAGGCTGCTCGACCCTACTGCTGTAAACTCACCTATAGTGTTTTAAAGACATACAACAGCTGGTGACAACCCTGAACAAAAGTAATTCAGCTGGGTGAATGGGTGGGAAATAGCTTCACATATCTAGAGTTCCACAGGTGATCCACACACTTGACCCTATTGAGAAAACCCTTGACCTAACAACTAACTCAATACTCTTTAATGAGCTATCTATAAATATCATACAAATCAATGTCCTGTTTTGAGATAAAAAGAAAGTAGGTTTATCTACGTAAGGCACTCCTAACCGCACTTCTCAGTTTTCTTTACTTAGGCCACACCCCACAGCAAGTGGGATCTTAGTTCCCTGCGGCTGCTGCTCAGTTGTCTGACTCTTTAAGACCCCTATGGATTAGAGGCCCCCAGGCTCCGCTGTCCATGAGATTTTCCAGGCAAGAATACTGGAATGGGCTGCCATTTCCTTCGCCATGGATCTTTCAGACACAGGGATCAAACCCGCATCTCCTGTACTGGCAGGTGGACTCTTTACCACTGAGCCACTGGTAAACCTGCACCTGTGGCATTGGGAGGTGGATTCTTAACTACAGGATCACCAGGGAAGTCCCTAACACAGTTTTTATTCTGGAACACTGATGTTATTCTTTCAGAATTTGGCATCAACTCTTGTAATACTAATTTTTTAAACAAAATATCCACATAGAGTACATAATTTTTTTGCTAAAAGTTAAGGGTCAGGGAGTTGTTTTTTGAGACAGTAACTAGATTTCATTTCTTTATGGCTTGATGCCCATTAGATAAAAGACTGAAAAAAAATTTCTAACTACCCAAACACATGACAAATTACAGAAATCACTATATTATACAGGTCTCCTTTCTCTCATACAATGTTTCTGAGGAATCTGCTGGGTTCCCCTGCCCCCAGCAGATTTTTTTTTTTGTTAATAGTAACTCAATTGAGGAGGTTATTGCTTATATAAAGAAGTCTCTTACAAAATGAACAAGATAAGTTCATATGAGACACACCACCACCCATGAATCACCAACTCCTAAAAATAATTTGTATGAATTTGAAAGGAAGCCTAAATGTAAATCTGTTCAGTCTATTTTCTCTCTCTTAAGGTTAAAACATGTCTATAATTATACAAAGAAACATAGATCACAAAGAAAACAGTACACATTTTGTTCCTTTTCCTATACTTACCAAAATTACTTGTAAAGAAGGTATTTCTGAATAACAAATAATTCCATGAGCTCCATGCATAACTGAGACCAACACATACTAACTCTGTTTAAAAATGAAAGCCATTTATCTGACTTGTTCCTAGAAACATGACAATAGGTAAGATCATTCTTTATAAAACTGTTTTTGTAATTATTATCTGCATACATCTGAGACATATTTTGACCATGTTTTTGTCATTTATAATCACTCTGCCTAGTCTTTCCTTGATACAATAATCCATTTATCAGCTATAATTTTAACTCCTAACCAGTGAAGTCCCTACTGACTCAAAGTGATGTTATGTTTTCAGGATAATATGTAAAAGGAAAGGAGAAAAACAGCACTAATATATCAGCCTTTTTAGACCTTCCGACACCCTCAGGAAGAAAGAAAATTTCTCATCTTTTCATAGTGTAGACAGACTCTGAAAAAGAACACACACAGCACTGTTTTAATAACACAACTGGAGAAAAAATACAGTTCATTCGAGATACTGGGCAAAACAACTTGAAAGACCAATGACTTTTAGTTTCAGCTACTTAGTTTGAAAGCAGATTAGTTGCTAAAGTAGTGGTATATATGGAGTTCTACAAATTAAACACCAATTGTATTTTAAAAATAAGTTGGTGGTCCATGGTCCTGAAGATCCCGTCTGGTCAGTAATTTTAGTATTCACTCTAGGTTTATTCAAGAACCCTCTTACTCAGTAACCAATCTCCAGCCGTCAACAGGTCGATCATCAGTATTCCCTTTAACGTCTCCCCGCCTTCGCTGGCAAGTATGAAGATGTCATTTTAAACAGGGACTTTGTGTTTTCTTTACTGCGGGGCCAAAGCGCCGTTCCCTTCCAGCTTAGCTACCTTTCAACATCGTTATCTTTGGAACCTTTTGCAAATCATTTCTGCATGAAGGACCAATGGGGGGTCCAACACCTTGGGAAAGGAGTGAGGAAGGTTGGAGAATGACAAAACAATTAAAAAAAAAAAAAAACTGGGAGGGACAGCCCAGTTCCGTAGGCTAAAGGCTGCGACGAAAGGCTAGAGGGTCGCCCCCCGGGATCCCTGCAGCCCACCCCACTCCCCGAGGAAAAACACAACCGCCCCTTACTATCCTGTCAGCGGATCAATTTGATGCTCTGAGCCCAAAAGTAAACTGACTCCCTCAATCCCTTTGTCACAACATGGGGCAAGAGGCGTGGGCAAGAGGCGTAGGCAACCTCCGCAACTCCTGCAGGACCGTAAGGCCGAGACCCACTCGGCCTCTCATGCCGCCACCAGCCGGACACGTCCTACTCGGCCCCAGACGCCGCCTCCATCCCCCGGTGCCCAGGTTCGGAACCCAGGCTCACCGACCGACTTGTCCTCCTTCTCACTGTCCCCTCTGCACCACCACTCGGCTCCCGCGTTCCCTAAAACCTCAGCCGGCTCCGCGGAATCTTTCCAGCACCCCTAACATGGCGGCCTTGGCCACTTCGCTCCCTTCGCCCGCTCCGGGCGCGTCCGACCATGGCGCATTTTGGGCATTGTAGTTCCGGGGGAATAGCCCGGCTGTTCCGTCGGGCCTTGAGGAAACTACAATTCCCAGAACGCACTGCTCCTGAGCATGGCTATTGGGGCCTTTTGGACAGTGGGATGATGTCATTGCAAAAACCCCACTGCATTCATTGTGCTACGATCTATCCACCCCCCTGCTGCTGCTAGGCTTGCGATTGCCGCTCGCTCCAGCTGAGCTAAGCGTAGCAGCAGCACCAGGGCAAGGACTGACTTCAGCCCTTGGACTTAGGACATCGCAATACCCTCCATTGCTTGCGTGACTCATTCGCACATCCTTTCTGTTTATGCCTGGGGTGGGGAGAAAATCCCAAACCAGGTGAGTTGAAGTGATTTATTCAAATGATTCTACCAAGTTATTCCTCCCGCTTAGTTCTCAAGGCTTTCTTTTGGGAAGATGGGGGCGGGAGGATTGGGAAGGTTGCTCGCAAGCGCTGCTAAGCGAAAAGCTCTCTGCAATTTGGGTCACTGCAAAGAACAACTCCAGCAGCCTTCCCCCGCCAGAGGACGGATGCTTGCCAATTCCCTAGTCGCAACTCCCCTCAGCCTTTTTGAAGACTGGGAGAGGGAGCTGGGTTGGGGAGGATGTTGGGAAGTGCTCTTGGAAAATAATCAGAGGAAGGCAGTGGTGGGAGACTGCAGTCCTGTCACATACGGCCCGAGTGCTGAGATTTGAGTGGGAAGGGGTGATGCGTGGGGAGAAATGGAGACAGTGATTTCATGTGGTCGCACTACTTTGGAACATTTCGTGTCACTTGGGCGAGCACACACTATTCGTTTTTAAGATGAGCGTGCTTCTGAGTAGGTTAAGTTCTGTGGGGCTTTATTTTGTGTGCTTGTGTCTACGTCGTTTGTCTCACCTTTTCTGCCGATTTGAGGTGACAGTGTCCTTTAATGGTGCACTCCGTGCCAGTCAGAAACATTTCACGTGTCTGGGCAAGGTTCTCTGAGGCTGCTGGAAGCAACATTATCGTTGAGTGTTTTTCCTCTCCCAACTGCAAGGTTTCAGGATTGTTTGGAAGTGGAGCCGACAGATTTGTACTTGTGCGAATGTTTTAAATTACATAGCAGTAGGCTTCTTGCCACTGACAATGGTACCGTAATGAGCTGTCCTTTCCTGAGGCAGTCACCAGTCGCAAATAACGGTTTGGAGAATGGATCATTAGGGTTCATTTTTAACGCATTAGGGAAAGGAAAAGTTAGAAGCGCTGTTAACCTTCATTTGCCATTACTGAAAGGTACGGCATGGAAGAGTGATCCTGGACTTGGAAACTGAAAAGCATGTAGAGCTTTTTTGGCTTTTTTTTTTTTTTTTTTTTTTTTTTTTTTTAAGCAAACTGACACGTCTAACAGGACCGAGAGCATTTTGACCCATGTGATACTGGCTCTGTTCTTGTAAGAGTTACTAGGATGATTAGTACAATAAATATGTCATTTTGGAATAAACAGCTGGCTGACTCCAGAACAGATGGGGCCAGTCTTAGCTGAGAGATCTACAACCTTTGAAATGAATGGACCTGGGGTCAACCACACCCCCTCTTGGAATGTCAAAAGGAGAAATGCCAGAGTGTTTTATGCTTAACTCCAAAATGCCAAACCTTTTCGGAGCCAAGTCAGCCACTGGGGGAAAGTCATTACTGGTTATCTTCTGCTGCTGAACCAATTTTGTTCATTTTTAATTTAGACCCTTAGGTCTCCAAAGTTGCAGCAGGGCGATGCTTCATTACATGCCGCTTGTTACTGAATGCAAAGGGCAGTCCATTGTATGGGCTTTGTAGTAGAGTGATTTATTGGAATGCAATGAGCAGCTTTGGGATTTGGGGAAAGATGGTCTGCCTGGCTGTGCTTCTCTCTGTGTCCCTCTGTTGCTTATTGTCTGCTTTCGTGAGCACCCCTTCCGCGCTGTCTTCCTTTCCACACCCCTCTGTGTCTCTTGAAGTTCTTCCAGTTTCTCTCCCTGTCTCTCAATTTGCAATTCTCATTTTTCCCTCTGTGTTTCAAAATCTCCCTATCACCAGTATATCACATCTTTATCTCTGAGTCCTTTCCGGCTCTGGATACCCTTCCATCCCTTCTCTGCCTCACCCAGAACATCCAGGGTAGTTGAGACTTCAAATATTTATTCTACTGAGTCCTCATTGAAGAGGCTTTGCCTTTTCTTCTTCTTGCAGTTGGTGCTTGGTAGGATGAATGGCAATGAACCTAACCCCTTGGCCTGGTCTGTGGCTTCTGTCACGGATATGATTTGACCCCCGCAGCCCGAGGACAGTGAACTGTTACAGTTGAGCTCGTGATACTTTTCCTTTCATCGGTACCTGTTTTAAGAGCTCCGGTGCATTAGCAAGTTTTGTTTTTTGTTTTTTTAAATATAATTTTATTTATTTCTTTATTTTTGGCTGTGCTGGGTCTTCGTTGCTGCGAGGGCTTTTCCCTAGTTGTGGCGAGGAGGGCTACTCTTGGTGGCAGTGCCCAGGCCTCTTGTTGCAGCGGCTTCTCTTGGTGCAGAGCACGGGCTTCAGTAGGTGCGGCTCCCGGGCTCTAGAACACAGGTGCAGTGTGCAGCACACGGGCTTAATTGCTCCACTGCACGTGGTATCTTCCCGGACTGGGGATTGAACCCATGTCTTCTGCATTGGCAGGAGGATTATTTACCACTGAGCCACCAGTGAAGCCCCTGGCAAGGCTTTTAAATGCTCTACACAAAATGTTCTCCTAATTCTCAAAGAATCAGTAGACTTTGAGGGGCTTCTTCCTAATTTATTCCTCCCTTGCCCTTCCCTCCCTTCTTCAGTTCATGGGGTTCTCAAGGCAAGAATACTGAAGTGGCTTGCCATTCCCTTCTTCAGTGGACCACATTCTGTCAGACCTCTCCACCATGACCCTCCCATCTTGGGTTGCCCTGCAGGCATGGCTTGGTTTCATTGAGTTAGACAAGGGTTTGGTCCCAGTGTGATTATATTGACTAGTTTCTGTGAGTATGATTTCAGTGTGTCTGCCCTCTGATTCCCTCTTGCAACACCTACCATCTTATTTGGGTTTCTCTTACCTTGGGCGTGGGGTATCTCTTCACGACTGCTCCAGCAAAGCACAGCCACTGCACCTTACCTTTGACGAGGGGTATCTCCTTACCGCCACATGCTAGTAAAGTAATGCTCAAAATTCTCCAAGCCAGACTTCAGCAATATGTGAACCGCGAACTCCCTGATGTTCAAGCTGGTTTTAGAAAAGGCAAAGGAACCAGAGATCAAATGGCCAACATCCACTGGATCATGGAAAAAGCAAGAGAGTTCCAGAAAAACATCTATTTCTGCTTTATTGACTATGCCAAAGGCTTTGACTGTGTGGATCACATAAACTGTGGAAAATTCTGAAAGAGATGGGAATACCAGACGACCTGACCTGCCTCTTGAGAAACCTGTATGCAGGTCAGGAAGCAACAGTTAGAACTGGACATGGAACAACAGACTGGTTCCAAATAGGAAAAGGAGTACGTCAAGGCTGTATATTGTCACCCTGCTTATTTAACTTCTATGCAGAGTACATCATGAGAAACGCTGGACTGGAAGAAACACAAGCTGGAATCAAGATTGCTGGGAGAAATATCAATAATCTCAGATATGCAGATGACACCACCCTTATGGCAGAAAGTGA
>SJXQ01007476.1:0-18701 GCA_006408695.1 Aepyceros melampus
ACAATCCCTATCAAGCTACCAGTGGTATTTTTCACAAAACTAGAACCAATAATTTCAAGATTTGTATGGAAATACAAAAAAACCTCGAATAGCCAAAGCCATCTTGAGAAAAAAGAACGGAACTGAAGTAATCAACCTGCTTGACTTCAGGCTCTACTGCAAAGCCACAGTCATCAAAACAGTATGGTACTGGCACAAAAACAGAAATATAGATCAATGGAACAAAATAGAAAGCCCAGAGAGAAATCCACACACCTATGGGCACCTTATCTTTGACAAAGTAGGTAAGAATATACAATGGAGTGAAGACAATCTCTTTAACAAGTGGTGCTGGGAAAACTGGTCAACCACTTGTAAAAGAATGAAGATAGATCACTTTCTAACACTACACACAAAAATAAACTCAAAATGAATTAAAGACCTAAATGTAAGAACAGAAACTATGAAATTCCTAGAGGAGAACATAGGCAAAACACTCTCTGACATGAATCACAGCAGGATCCTCTATAATCCACCTCCCAGAATACTGGAAATAAAAAAATAAAATAAACAAATGGGATCTAATTAAAATTAAAAGCTTCTGCACAACAAAGAAAACTATAAGCAAGGTGAAAAGACAGCCTTCTGAATGGGAGAAATTTAAAGCAAATGAAGCAACTGACAAACAACTAATCTCAAAAGTATACAAGCAACTCCTGCAGCTCAATTCCAGAAAAATAAACGACCCAATCAAAAAATGGGCCAAAGAACTAAATAGACATTTCTCCAAAGAGAACATATGGATGGCTAACAAACATGTGAAAAGATGTTCAACATCACTTATTATCAGAGAAATGCAAATGAAGACCACAATGAGGTACCATTTCACATCACTTAGAATGGCTGCGATTGAAAAGTCTGCAAGCAATAAATGCTGGAGAGGGTGTGGAGAGAAGGGAACCCTTTACACTGTTGGTGGGAATGCAAACTAGTACAGCCATTATGGAAAACAGTGTAGAGAGTCCTTAAAAAATTGCAAATAGAAATACCATATGACTCAGAAATCCCACTGCTGGACATACACACCGAGGAAACCAGAATTGAAAGAGACACATGTACCCCAATGTTCATTGCAGCACAGTTTATAATAGCCCAGACATGGAAACAACCAAAATGTCCATCAGTAGATGAATGGATAAGAAAGCTGGGGTACATATACGCAATGGAGTATTACTCAGCCATTAAAAAGAATACATTTGAATCAGTTCTAATGAGATGGATGAAACTGGAGCCGATTATACAGAGTGAAGTAAGCCAGAAAGAAAAACACGAATACAGCATACTAACACATATATATGGAATTTAGAAACATGGTAATGATAACCCTGTATGCAAGACAGCAAAAGAGACACAGATGTATAGAATGGACTTTTGGACTATGAGTGAGAGGGAGAGGGTGGGAGGATTTGGGAGAATGGCACTGAAACATGTATATTATCATGTAAGAAATGAATTGCCAGTCTATGTTCCATACAGGATACAGGATTCTTGGGACTGGTGCACAGGGATGATCCAGAGAGTTGATATGGGGTGGAAGGTTGTGGGGGAGGGTAGGGTTCAGGATTGGGAAATCATGTACACCCAAGACGGATTCATGTCAATGTATGGCAAAACCAATACAGTATTGTAAAGTAAAATAAAGTAAAAATAAAAATTAAAAAATAGAAAAATATGACAAAAAAGAAACAGTACAATAAACTATAAATAATTCTTAGAAATAAGGTATGGCTTTTAAAATTAAAAATATGAGGCAAATTAGCTGAATAGACATCGCTGATGAGACAATTGGTGACCAATGAGCAAACTGCGGCATTATACCACAATGCAATGCAAATGTATGTACAGATTAAATCAAGTGATGTCCAATGAATCAGAGTATCAATAGTTATAAGACTTTTCAGAAAAAAGAGCAAAAATAGTTGAAATAAGATAGTTAAGAATATTCTAGAACTGAAAAAGTGAAATTTCTCATACAAGAAAACTTGGTAAGTACTGCCTAAGTAATTGAAAGGAAGAAAAAAAAGGGGAAAAGAAAAACACATACTGGCACACTGCAGTGAATCTCATAAGTGTTGAGACTAATTATAAGATTCCTGACATAACATAATATAAAGACAAATTACCAAGAATGAAATAAGAATGAGTAGTGATTTGTGTGTAGATGTGGGCATAGTAGTGTCAGACTCTCTGTGACCCCATGGATGGTAGGCTGCCAGGCTCCTCTGGACATGCAATTTTCCAGGCAAGAATACTGGAATGGGTTGTCATTTCTACCTCCAGGGATCTTTCCAACTCAGAGACCAAACCTGCATTTCTGGCATCTGCTACATTGGCAGGCAAAATCTTTATGACCAGAGCAACCTGGGAAGCCTGAAAACAAGCAGTATTATGTTTTTATCAGCAAAACTTCATAGAGGAAAAATGAGAAAATATTGTCAAATGTGACATAAAATTAAGTTAAAATACATTTGAAGTCTAAATGTTAATAATAAACTGAATTTATTATTAATGCATAACATATGTACATATTAAATATACAATAAATACATACATGATAAATATATAATCTATTTATTAATGATTATTAATAATGAATTTTGGGATGTTAGTTCTAAAAGATCTTGTAGGTCTTCATAGAACCATTCAACTTCAGCTTCTTCAGTGTTACTGGTTGGGGCATAAACTTGGATTACTATGATATTGAATGGTTTGCCTTGGAAACAAACAAACCATTCTGTCATTTTTAAGATTACATCCAAGTACTGCATTTCGGACTGTCATACCCATGTCCAAGGTAAAAAACAAAAAACAAACAAACAAAAAAAACCCATGTAAGATGGTAGGTGTTGCAAGAGGGCATCAGATGGCAGACACATTGAAACAATAATCATGGAAAACTAGTCAATCTAATCACATTAGGACCACACCCTTATCTAACTTAATGAAACGCCATGCCCTGTGGGGCCACCCAAGATAAGCAGGTCATGGTGGAGAGGTCTGACAGAATGTGGTCCACTGGAGAAGGGAATGGAAAACCACTTCACTATTCTTGCTTGAGAACCCCATGAACAGTATGAAAAGGCAAAATGATAGGATACTGAAAGAGGAACTCCCCAGGTCATTAGGTGCCCAATATGCTACTGGAGATCAGTGGAGAAATAACCCCAGAAAGAATGAAGGGATGGAGCCAAAGCAAAAACAATACCCAGTTGTGGATGTGACTGGTGATAGAAGCAAGGTCCGATGCTGTAAAGAGCAATATTGCATAGGAACCAGGAATGTCAGGTCCATGAATCAAGGCAAATTGGAAGTGGTCAAACAGGAGATGGCGAGAGTGAATCAGTGAACTAAAATGGACTGGAATGGGTGAATTTAACTCAGATGGCCATTATATCTACTACTGTAGGGAGGAATCCCTTAGAAGAAATAGAGTAGCCATCATGGTCAACAAAACAGTCTGAAATGCAGTACTTGGATGCAATCTCAAAAAAGACAGAATGATCTCTGTTCGTTTCCAAGGCAAACCATTCAATATCACAGTAATCCAAGTCTATGTCCCAAACAGCAATGCTGAAGAAGTGGAAGTTGAACGGTTCTATGAAGATGTACAAGATCTTTTACAACTAACACCCAAAAAAGGTGTCTTTTTTATTATAGGGGACTGCAATGAAAAGTAGAAAGTCAAGAAACATCTAGACTAACAGACAAATTTGGCCTTGGAAGATGGAATGAAGCAGGGCAAAGACTAATAGAGTTTGTCAAGAAAATGCACTGCTCATAGCAAACACTCTCTTCCAACAACACAAGAGAAGATTCTACACATGGACATCACCAGATGTTCAACACCAAAATCAGATTGATTATATTCTTGGCAGCCAAAAATGGAGAAGCTCTACAGTCAGCAAAAAAAAGACCGGGAGTTGACTGTGGCTCAGATCATGAGCTCCTTATTGCCAAATTCAGACTTAAAGGAAGAAAGTAGGGAAAACCACTAGACCATTCAGGTATGACCTAAATCAAATCCCTTATGATTATACAGTGGAAGTGAGAAATAGTTTTAAGGGCCTAGATCTGATAGATAGAGTGCTTGATAAACTATGGAATGAGGTTTGTGATATTGTACAGGAGACAGGGATCAAGACCATCTCCATGGAAAAGAAATGCAAAAAAGCAAAATAGCTCTCCGGGGAATCCTTACAAATAGCTGTGAAAAGAGAGGCAAAAAGCAAAGGAGAAAAGGAAAGATACAAGCATCTGAATACAGAGTTCCAAAGAATAGCAAGAAGAGACAAGAAAGCCTTCTTCAGTGATCAATGCAAAGAAATAGAGGAAAACAACAGAATGGGAAAGACTAGAGATCTCTTCAAGAAAATTAGAGATACCAAGGGAATATTTCATGCGCAGATAGGCTCGATAAAGGACAGAAATGGTATAGACCTAACAGAAGTAGAAGATATTAAGAAGAAGAGGTGGCAAGAATACACAGAACTGTACAGAAAAGATCTTCAAGACCAAGATAATCACGATGATGTGATCACTCACATAGAGCCAGACAACCTGTAATGTGAAGTCAAGTGGCCCTTAGAAAGAATCACTACAAACAAAGCTAGTGGAGGTGATGGAATTCCAATGGAGCTATTTCAAATCCTGAAAGATGATGCTGTGCATGTGCTTCACCCAATATGCCAGCAAATTTGTAAAACTCAGCAGTGGCCACAGGACTGGAAAAGGTCAGTTTTCATTCCAATCCCAAAGAAAGGCAAACTACCATACAAATGCACTCATCTCACATGCTAGTAAAGTAATGCTCAAAATTCTCAAAGTCAGGCTTCAGCAATATGTGAACTGTGAACCTACAGGTGTTCAAGCTGGTTTTAGAAAAGGCAGAGGAACCAGATATCAAATTGCTAACATCCGCTGGATCATGGAAAAAGCAAGAGAGTTCCAGAAAAACATCTATTTCTGCTTTATTGACTATGCCAAAGCCTTTGATGTGTCGATCACAATAAACTGTGGAAAATTCTGAAAGAGATGGGAATACCAGACCATCTGACCTTCCTCTTGAGAAATCTGTATGCAGGTCAGGAAGCAACAGTTAGAATTGGACATGGAAAAACAGATTGTTTCCAAATAGAAAAAGGAGTATGTCAAGGCTGTATATTGTCACCCTGCTTATTTAACTTATATGCAGAATACATCATGAGAAATGCTGGGCTGGAAGCAACACAAGCTGGAATCAAGATTGCTGGTAGAAATATCGATAACCTCAGATATGCAGATGACACCACCCTTATGGCAGAAAGTGAAGAGGAGCTAAAAAGCCTCTTGATGAAAGTGAAAGTGGAGAGTGAAAAAGTTGGCTTAAAGCTCAACATTCAGAAAACGAAGATCATGGCATCTGGTCCCATCACTTCATGGGAAATAGATGGGGAAACAGTGGAAACAGTGTCAGATTTATTTTGAGGGGCTCCAAAACCACTGCAGATGGTGATTGGAGCCATGAAATTAAAAGACACTTACTCCTTGAAAGGAAAGTTATGACCAACCTAGATAACATATTGAAAAGCAGAGTCATTAGTTTGCCAACAAAGGTCCATCTAATCAAGGCTATGGTTTTCCCAGTGGTCATGTATGGATGTGAGAGCTGGACTGTGAAGAAAGCTGAGCGCTGAAGAATTGATGCTTTTGAACTGTGGTGTTGGAGAAGACTCTTGAGAGTCCCTTGGACTGCAAGGAGATCCAACCAGTCCATTCTAAAGGAGATCAGTCTTGGGTGTTCATTGGAAGGACTGATGCTGAAGCTGAAACTCCAGTACTTTGGCCACCTCATTTGAAGAGCTGACTCACTGGAAAAGTCTCTGATGGTGGGACGGATTAGGGTCATGAGGAGAAGGGGACGACAGAAGATGAGATGGCTGGATGGCATCACCGACTCGATGGACATAAGTGTGAGTGAACTCCGTGAGTTGGTGATGGACAGAGAGGCCTGGCATGCTGCGATTAATGAGGTGGCAAGAGTTGGGCACGACTGAGTGACTGAGCTTATCTGAACTGAATGAATTTACAGCTGACATAAATGTGTATTGATGAAAGCCAGTGAGATATGAAATACTCAAAGTCTTTGATTTCTAAGTGAAAGAATACCAAATCTGTTTAATTTTAAAATGTATTAAGTAATGAATGGTTGCATATTGAAAATATAAGCGAACTCTAGGAAAAATAGATATAGAAACTAGAACTTCAATCAACCAGAAAGTATAGGAGATAAGAAAAAGGAAAACATGGTAAATACATACTTTTTTGGACAGCTATTGGCACTTCTTATTTTTCTTATGATTAAACTAACTGGGATACTGCAGAACCATTTTAATAATATTATTACTGTTTAGAGTGACAGGATCACTGGTTCTTCAGTGATTACCATTTTCTCTGATGTTATGTAAACAGTGTACTCTAAATTGTAAAGCTGATGTCAAATCTGACGGGATATAATGATTTTTTTATGTAATTTTCTTTATGCAAACAACTTTTAATGATGTATAAATATAATTCAAATACTATACAAACATCCATTTAAAGTATACCTTTTGATGATTTTAGGATAAAATTGTGTATACATCACCATAATCAATTTAGAGCATTTTCTTTACCAGCCCCTGAACATCCCAACTCTCCCTAGCTCTCTCTCCATAACCCCTCACCTTCCCCAGTCATATGTAACCACTAACCTACTTTCTGTCTGGAGATTTTTCCTATTCTGGACATTTCACATGTGGAATTACACAGTTTGTCATTCTCTGTGACTGGATTTTTTTCACTAAAAATAATATTTTCAAGGTCCATCCATGTTGTAGCATGTATCAGTACTTTTTTTTTTATTGCCAAACAATATTCTGTTATGTAGGCATATCATATTTTATTTATCATTCCATTGGTTAATAAGCACTCCCCCCCCTCCTCCACTTTTTGGCTACTCTGAATAATATGACTATTCATGAGGAAGTTTTTGCCAGAACATATGCTTTCAGTTATCTTGGTCTCTGTATCTAGCAGTGAAATTCCTCAGTCAAATAGTTTAACCATGTGAGGAACTGCCAGGATGTTTTTCAACATGGCTGAGGCATTTTACATTCCTACCAGTAGTTTATGAGAGATTCAGTTTCTCCACATCATTGCCAACACATGTGATTATCAATATTTTCTAACCTTCAGAGTGCCTAGGAAGTGCTATCTTACTGTGGTTTTGATTTGCATTTCCCTGATGGCTAATGACATTGAGCTTCTCTTCACTTGCTTTTTAGCCATTTATTTATCTTCTTTAGAGAAATGTCTATTTAGATACTTTGTTCATTTTTCACTGAGTTGAGTGCATGTGTGCTAAGTTGCTTCAGTCATCTCCAACTTTTGTGACGCTATGAACTGTAGCCCACCAGGCTCCTCTATCCATGGGGATTCTCCAAGCAGGAAACTGGAGTGAGTTCCCATGCCCTCATCCAGGGAATCTTCCTGACCCAAGGATCAAACACACATCTCTTTTGTCTCCTTCACTGGCAGGCAGGTTCTTTACCACTAGCACCACCTGGGAAGTTCCCTTTATTGAGTTATTCTTTTTAAATTATGGAGTTTTAATATGTCATTTTTGCACATGTTAGATAAAGGCACACACCCTTCACATTATTCTCAAATTCTCAAACACTAAAAATTAATTTAAAATTGAACCCTAGATAAGCATGATCTTTACTTTTGTGACAACATGGCAAAATTTCTCCTATAATTTGCGTTCTGACTCACACATTAAAATCAATACATCTTGACTGATTAATCTTTTCTGGAAACGTATAGTAATTGTTACTTTTCTCATTTTTCTTATCAAAAACTACCTTTCTTTCAATTTTTCATATATGGCTGTCTCAGAGTTAATTGGGAATACTTTTAGTACATGGTTCTAATAAACCCAATATTTCACAATAAACTTAAATTAAGTATGGCAACTTCTTCAAAAGCTGAACACCAATCATTATTATGATAATTAAGGTTATTATATAATAGACAGGGAAAAGTTGAAACAGTGTCAGACTTTATTTTTCTGGGCTCCAAAATCACTGCAGATGTTGACTGCAGCCATGAAATTAAAAGACGCTTACTCCTTGGAAGAAAAGTTATGACCAACCTAGATAGCATATTCAAAAGCAGAGACATTACTTTGCCGACTAAGTTCCGTCTAGTCAAGGCTATGGTTTTTCCTGTGGTCATGTATGGATGTGAGAGTTGGACTGTAAAGAAGGCTGAGCGCCGAAGAATTGATGCATTTGAACTGTGGTGTTGGAGAAGACTCTTGAGAGTCCCTTGGACTGCAAGGAGATCCAACCAGTCCATCCTAAAGGAGACCAGTTCTGGGATTTCTTTGGAAGGAATGATGCTGAAGCTGAAACTCCAGTACTTTGGCCACCTCATGTGAAGAGTTGACTCCTTGGAAAAGACTCTGATGCTGGGAGGGATTGGGGGCAGGAGGAGAAGGGGGTGACCGAGGATGAGATGGCTAGATGGCATCACAGACTCGATGGACGTGAGTCTGAGTGAACTCCGGGAGATGGTGATGGACAGGGAGGCCTGGCGTGCTGCAATTCATGGGGTCGCAAAGAGTCGAAACTGAACTGAATTATACTTCTTTCTCACTTAAATTAAACAAAGGTATGTCTTAACAGAGTACACCATATTATAAGGTATTATAAATTTACTAACATCTCTATCTTCTTTTAATTCAGACTAGTGTTCTTTAATCATTTTGGTTCTCTGTTTATTGGTATTGTCACACCTTGGGACTCTACTCTCCCCTACTTTCCTAGTTCATTTTTATCATCTCTGTCTCATCTCTGTCCAGTAACTGTGCAATTTCAAACTTTTTTTTTTTTTTTCAAACTAAGAGAGATGTTCTTTTTCTAACATATTTAGCATTCTGGTCATCTGTTAATCAGCTCAAGCTTCTGTTTTCACAAATATAATGTTTATTATTCTTCTAGTATCTTAATTGATTCAAATTAAACTGAGATGTGTACTCTACATTTCCAATGAAATGCACTAAGTCCTTCCAGAGAATCATGCCAGGCCTCCCCTATAAAGGGTAATTCTTCTTTTGTGCCTTCTTGGAATCATTTTGAATGCATAGGTCTCACAAACTTAACTCCACAGAAGCTAACCTTTTGAGTAGTATCAATATCACTATTATCTTAAATGTAGTTCTGAAAGTAACTTTAGTTTCTAAGTAAATTAAAACATAAATATATACATTTTTTAACTTTCATAATATAACCAAACTGTAAGCGTATTAAGCACCTATCTTGTACTTTGAATTGTGCCTAAATACCACAAGACACAGAAGTTTTGATAAACTTCAGCTCAAAAGCCAGTGGTGTGGGGAAAAAAAACACACAGAGTATTTAGAAACTTTTATCTCATCTCTAAGAATAGTTATCTATATTCTAAGCTATCATAGTACCTGTATTCTTAATTTCAGGTTTAAATTATGGCTTATAATTTTATATATTTTGAATATTTATGCCTTTTTAAATTTTTGAACATATATATATGAATGTTTTCATGTATCATGCTTTTTTATATATCCTATTATGTAATATGCATGTACAATTCATATATTCAATAGAATGTTATTTGCAAAAGTCATTTGACTTGCTGTTATTATGTATCAGAAATTAAATTATAATAAATAGATCTTAAAATATATATAATAAATTAACAATTGGAGAAAGGAATCAATGGAAGCTTGAATAATCTTAGCATTTTTTGAAGAGGTAATGAAACTAGAAGGAACTGAGAAAGATGTTGAAATGCAAACAGTTAAAAAAAATGGAAATGAAAGGAATTCTAGTGTGAGTGACAAGTAAATGAAAACAAGAAATTGTATGGTACTCTCATTTGATAAAAAGGGACATTGCCAAGAATAGCATATAATGGTTGTGTGTAGGCAATTAAATTAGATATATTGTATGAAAAAAAAAATATAAATGGTTTCAACATTAGACAGTTTAGACCCCTGCAATAGAACAAGAGAGTCATTGAAGATTTTTACCCTGGGAGTGACACAAGGAAGCAATAGTTAAAAGAAATATTACTTGCCACATTTCTGGTAGATTTCTGTCCTGAAGCTATGTGCAGAGTGAATTGGAAGATATTTGAGTCTGGGAGATAACTCAAAGCTAAATGTCCTCAGATCTAAAAGTTTCACTTAGCCTAGATTTTTTGAAAAAAAAAAAAAAAATCATGTGTAACACCCGAAAGTATTCATTATTCCACACTTGTCCTTACTTATCTTTTTCAGTTTTATTTTTTCTAAGAGATAAAATAATACACATCTTTTTTTGAATTGGCAATGTATAAATCAATGAAAGCTATAAATATATGGAATGAGAATTAATTATGATTGTTCACTTAGAAAAGAGCTGTCACATTCAAACATGAGACCATGAAACCCTGGATAACACTGGTGACACAGGGACTCTACAAGCATATATGAGAGATATTTCAGAAAACACATATCATGAATATTTAGCAAGAAAAATAATATGCATTAGGTATAATCAGAGCATGAGTTAAAGATAACTTTATTGTTTGTGTTACCTCCTGGGAATTTAACTGCTCTATAGAAAGAGAAAACAAAACTAAGATGAACAGATGAAGCAATTGGGTTTTAGGATTTCGTGTGACCACAAAATATTCAAAAGAACATATCCAGGAAACAATTTCAAACAGAGAAGAATTTCAATGAGACACTTGGGAGCCAGCAGCATAGTGAAAAAGGTGATGTGTATAAAGCCAATAAAATAGATCGGATTTCTAAAAGACAAGGGACATATAGCAGAAAGAGCACAGGGGTGGGATTTGTTACTACATAATTTCATATAATGACCATGATGACTGGGTTGGAGTAAGAGGTACTTATTTCCTTTTACAAACAAGGAAATTAGAGAATGTTAATATATCTTCAAGGTAACACAGGTAATAACAGTGGCACAATGAGGATACAACAAAAGAAACCCCCCCACTGCCCCATCCCCCATACTACAGGTGGCACCATAAACTCCAGCAGACTTTCTGTGGAGAATGAGGAGTGTGTATCAAAAGTCTTATAAATGCTCATGTATTTTGACACAATAATAACATTCTTGTTGATTTTCCCAAGAATTGAACACACACACATACACACACATTTATCTGTATCAACATTCACTGTAGTAGTATTATTGAGTAAATATTAAAAGCAATATCTATATCTAACAGCAACACATTATTTACACACATTATCTCATCTATAAAATACAGTACTATGCAACCTTTATAATTATGTTCTTAATGTTCATGAGAGAATGGAAGTGCCAGAAATATATACAATGAGAAAAGCAGTATAAACAGGAAATAAACTATTTATTCAAAGTGCTATATCAGGACAAATAAAGTTTACAGTCTGTTTTTAATTTTAAAAGAAAATGACTTTATTATATTCCATGAAGAACATTTTTTATTAAAGTTTGGATTACTTCATTAAATAAATGAATATTAAGAAGAAAATTACACTACATTCTAGATGCTACCATAGGATTAATAACCAGAAATGTTTAAATAATTACTCTTTTATGCAAGTGTGTTTAGTGTTCAAATTCATTAATTTCATTATCAATCTGTGGAATAAGCCATCTAGAAGGTATAAGTGAAGAACTTGGTTCCGAAAGATGAAGTCCCTTGCCCTCAATCACATAAGGATTTCATAGTAGTTTTGCTAGGTCAAGAATAATCATTGTTTAAATCCTAGGTATTATAGAACCTATTATATTTAAATAATATTCTAATTTTGTATAAATAGCAATATCTTTATTTTATGTAAGTAGTTCTTATTCTATCAAATAGAAATATTATATGTAATATCTCTAACTTCATCCTAAATTTCACAAATAACAGTAACCTATCTTTATCTACTGGGCTTGCCTGGTGATCCAGTGGTAAAAAATCTGCCTGAAGATGCAGGAGATGAGAGTTCAATCCTTGGATTGAGAATATCCCCTGGAGAAGGAAATGGCAACCCACTCCAGTAGTCTTGCCTGGATAATCCCATGGACAGGGAGACTAGTGGGCTAAGTCCATGGGATAGCAAAGAGGCAGATATGACTTAGCAACTAAACAACAACTCTTTATCTACTATTATATAAAATGTCTCTCATAAGTATCATAATAAAATTAAGTCTAAGCTTTATTCAATTCTTAAATTTTTATAATTGTCTGAATTACCTGAGATTTCATAGTGAGGGGTGTTATTTTCTATACCATGTTCAGGGCCTTGAATTCTTTAGTTTCTTTAAAATGCAAAACATATCTTCAAAGCAGGTGATCAATTCTAGGATTTTGTTTGCATTTCCTGTGGTGAAATAGAGTTTTGCTTTATTCCATTAATTGAGTTACATATTCTTAAAAGTTAAATATCTGTGTTGAGAGTCATCCAGAGACTTTTGATGGATATTCAGTATAAAAATTATGCTTTTGCCAGACATAGCCTTCTAGCCATAATTTTTCTGCAGTCTACTATAAAGTGAAAGTTGCTCAGTTGTGTCTGATTCTTTGCTACCTCATGGACTGTATGATCCATGGAATTATCCAGGACAGAATACTGGAGGGGGTAGCCTTTCCCTTCTCCAGGGGATCTTCCCAACTCTGGGATCAAACCCAGGTCTCCTAGATTGCAGGTGGATTCTTTTCCAGCTGAGCCACAAGGGAAGCCCAAGAATCCTGGAGTGGGTAGCCTATCCCTTCTCTGGCAGATCTTCCTGACCCAGGAATCTAATCGGGGTCTTCTACATTACAGGCAGATTCTTTACCAACTTAGCTATCAGTTAAGACGTGCTTATAAAAGATTTAAAAATACCTTCAAGCTTTAGTTGCATTGCCTGGTATGTGACAATCTTCTCCAAGTTTATACTTCTTGCAATACTGCACCATGCTGTGACTTTTGGAAAAGATTTAAAATAACGTTGGGTTTTACTAATTTAAATTAAAAAGTATATGTGGTGATAGCAATGCAAACAATTCAAGGCAGCTAATCACTGAGTATATGGATATGGGCTTCATATGACTGATTTTGCCCATGACATGTCATAACTATTAAAGTACATCATCAGTTACTTTCTGATTAACAAGTGATGAAATTATTTTAACCTGACTATAATAAAAGTTCTGATTTTATAAATATATTAGTAGTAGAAGGTGGTTTGTGATCTATCATATCTAATACTTTATTTATTGCAAACTGTTGATTATATATTTTATGTTCTGTTTAGAGATGCTGTGATGAGTAACGTGGTCCCCTTCCTTCCAATCAGTCAGTTCTTCTTCCATGCTGATTTTCCTTCTCCTGTGGTTGAAAGATTTGCTGATGGCTTACACTGGTGGGTGTATCTTTCCTTTTCTCCTTCACATTTAGCTTCCCTTCTTTTCTCAACTATTTGTAACACCTCCTCAGACAACCATTTTGCCTTCTGCATTTATTTTTCTTTTAACCTGCCTCCTGAGAAATCTGTATGCAGGTCAAGAAGCAACAGTTAGAACTGGATATGGAACAAAAGACTAGTTCCAAATTCGAAAGGAGTGGTCAAGGCTGTATATTGTCAACGTGCTTATTTCAATTATATGCAGAGTACATCATGAGAAAGGCTGGGCTGGATGAACCACAAGCTGAAATCAAGATTGCTGGGAGAAATATCAATAACCTCATATATGCAGATGACATGACCCTTATGGCAGAAATGAAGAATTAAAGAGCCTCTTGATGAAAGGGAAAGAGGAGAGTGAAAAGCTGGCTTAAAACTCAACATTCAGAAAATCGAGATCATGGCATCTGGTCCTATCACTTCATGGCAAATAGATGGGGAAACAATGGAATCAGTGAAAGACTTTATTTTGGGAGGCTGCAAAATCACTGCAGATGGTGCAGTGCAGGTGGTGCAGCCATGAAATTAAAAGATGCTTACTCCTTGGAAGAAAAGTTATGACCAACCTAGACAGCATATTAAAAAGCAGAGACATTACATTGCCCACAAAAGTCCATGTAGTCAAAGCTATGGTTTTTCCCATAGTCATGTATGGATGTGAGAGTTGGACTACAAAGAAATCTGAGTGCAGAAGAATTGAGCTTTTGAACTGTGGTGTTGGAGAAGACTCTTGAGAGTCCCCTGTAGTGCAAGGAGATCAAACCAGTCAATCCTAAAGGAAATCAGTCCTGAGTATTCATTGGAAAGACTGATGCTGAAGCTGAAGCTCCAATACCTGATTCAAAAAACTGACTCATTGGAAAAGACCATTATACTGCGTAAGATCAAAGGTGTGAGGAGAAGGGGATGATAGAGGATGAGATGGTTGGATGGCTTCATCAACCCAATGGACATGAGTTTGAGTAAGCTCCAGGAATTGGTGATGGACAGGGAAGCTTGGTGTGCTGTAGTCCATAGGGTTGCAAAGATTAAGCCATTTCTGAGCGACTGAACTGAACTGACCTACACTGGTTGGGCAGAACAAGCTATACAAACAGGAGCATCTCCTGTCAGTAAAGCCAATTTCAACAGATGTACTTCATTGCCAGCCATCTACCAATCTAGCAGTATATTCTTGAGCTCTGAAGCTGCTCCTGGGGCCAAAGGACACTGGGCAGCTTTCCTGCTGTCTCCATTCTGCTATAAACACACACCACCTCTCTTGTTATGGGACCCTTTCACTGATCTTTACCTTCTACCTAGGCAACAGTCTCCCTCTGCCACAAAGCATGTGCCTGGGCACAAGTACATATCTTTTTGTGTATCAAGGGTGGAAAATGTATCCAATACACACACACATATTATCCACCTCAGTCGCTGTTAGCAGGACGACTGTAAGCCTATTCACCCAGTTTGTAAACACCGTATATTGACATTGTCCATGATAGCGCTTCCTCCATTCCTTGTATCCAGTCAGTCCATCAGCAAGTTTATTCCAAAGTTCATCCTAAATTAGACCATCTTAGTGGCTCAGTTGGTAAAGAATCTGCCTGCATGAAGGAGAGCTGGGTTCGATCCTTGATTCAGGAAGATCCCCTGGAGAAGGAAATGGCAACCCACTCCAGTACTCATGCCTGGAGAATTCCATGGACAGAGGAGCTGGGTAGGCTACATCCATGGGATATGAAGAGTCAGACACAACTGTGTAACTAACTTTCACTTTTTTTTTTTTTTCCTGTTGCTACAGGTGAAATCATCACTTTCTTTTCTGAACAATTAGAATAGAATAGGCTTCTAATATTTTTATATTATTATTACCTCTGATTATCTCTCTTCAAATAGCATGGTCTTTTAAAATATAAATCATATCCTAAAATTCCTTTTCTTAAAATCCTCCAGTGATTCTCATCACATATCCAGACATATTATCCTGGTTTATGTCCAAATATAAAACATTGTTTTTTAAAGGTTTCCTTGGCCCTGTTCCTTATCATGTCTCTAACCTCAATTCTTATTGACTTCATTTCTTGTCTTTATCTTGTCAACCTAAATTTTTCCCTTATCTTTGAGTTGGAAGATTTTCCCTTGACCTTCACAAGGCTGCTTACTAGGACTACTTCCAGTTAGGAAAATCTCCCTTAACTGCCATTTATTGAGACTTTTTCCTTACCTACCCAACCTATAATTGATTCCTTGTCAATTACCATAATATTAACCATAGCATTTACTGTTATCTAGCATTTTGACATATTTATATGTACTTATTCATTTATTGTCTATTTCTTCTAATTAGAATATGAACTGTTTTTGAGGACCTTGTCTGCCTTCTTCATCTTTGTGTTTCCAGTCTATACCCCTGAAGTGGTTTGGCAGTGACTTCTGTGATATTTCAGGCCTGTGGAAAACAGGATACTAAAGGAAAGAGAGAAGGAAGGAAAGCAGGGAAGGAAAAAGAAGAAAAGAAGGGAAACAGGAAAGGAGAGGGGAGGAAAGGAAGAAAATAAATTGGGCAGAAACATCTTAGCTATAGTGCAAGTCTAAGGAACATTCAGCAAGGCCACTGGGGAGTGCTTGCACCAAAGTTGCCCATGAAAGGGTCATGATCCCCAGAAATTGGCTTGCCTTCACAGCAGTGCCATGCTTAATTATCAGCTGAGAGCAGCCAGAGGGAAGCACAGCCTTGATGCCAATCACGTGATGGTATTAGAGCCCACTTCCTGGGCTGCATAGTGACTTTTCTCCCTGCAGTTGGAAACCTTAAAAATTAATTCTCTTGGCCACTACAAAAGATAAAACTGTTAAAGGTTTTCTACTCTCGTTATAGATGGTTCCACATAATAGGAGTGTATGTGTAGGAGGTGTTCAAAGGGGATGTGTACTCACCTATACATGCATACACGGACACATACACACAGACCACTTAAAATTCATTGAATACAATGAAATTAAGAGAAGAAAATGATCAAAAACATGTTAAAATTGTTATTTTCAGGTGGTAGAAATAATAATTTTTATTTTCTACTTTTTTCTCTTACATATTATACATTTCCTTAAAAAACTAAAGCCTATTATGAACAAAGGGCCTTCTTAGTGTCTCAGACAGTTAAGAATCTGCTTACAAAGTGGGAGACTAGGGTTTGATCCTTGTGTCAGGAAGATCCCCTGGAGAAGAGAATGGATACCCACTCCAGTATTCTTACCTGGAGAGTTCAATGGACAGAGAAGCCTGGCAGGTTACAGTCCATGGAATTGCAGAATTGGACCCAACTGAGACTAACATAGCCATATTATGAACAGGAAAAGAGTGAATTTAAAAGAATAGAAGATAATGTGACAAATAAAGAAATGAATAAAGTGACTGGTTTGTTTTTTTTTTCCCCCTTTAGGTCCATACTATAAAATCTCAGAAATTTGAGGTTGCAGAGGTCCTAAAAGATTGTATCTTACATTCAGAAAGCATGGAATTATATTATTTTAAGTATTGAAAATAGGAACCTTAGTTGAATTTTGTCCATGGAACTATCCTTAATGTAATTGCAAATACAAAATGTAAGTAAATTAAAATACTGAGTTCTCCCCTTCATGAAAGGTGGTTAGAATCTGGATACAAGCATGAATGTTAATGACAAAAAATTAATAGTTAATGTTATTACCCAGTTCTTTGAAAGCATTGCCTTCACTGTATCAAATTATAACTTTTCATAATTACAATTGCCAATCGAGTGAAAAAGTATACTATATTCACTTGTAAGGGCTTTCAAAACAAAATATCACAGATTGTGTTGATTAAACAACTGAAATTTATTTTCTCATACTTTGGGAGCCGGAGATCTGAGGCAGGGTTGGCAGAGTTGGTTTCTTCTGGGGTCTCTCTCCTTGGCTTGTCAGTGGCCATCTTCTCCCTGTGTTTGTACATCTCTTTCTTCTGTACATACCAATGTCCAAATGTCCCCTTCTTATAAGAACACCAGTGATAGACCTCTCCTAATAACATCATTTTAACTTAATTACTTTTTTTGTAGTATCTACAAAAATGGGCTTCCCAGGATGCACTGCTGCTGCTGGTGCTGTCACTTCAGTCATGTTCGACTCTGTGCGACCACATAGACAGCAGCTTACCAGGCCCCTCCATCCCTGGGATTCTCCAGGCTAGAGTACCCCAGGTGGCACAGTGGTATAGAATCTGCTTGCCAATGCAGGGGACACAGGAGACATGGGTTCGATAAAAAGGGTCAGGAAGATCCCTTGGAGAAGGGAATGATAACCCACTCCAGTATTTTTGCCTTGAGAAACCCCATGGACAGAGGAGCCTGTTGGGCTATGGTCCATGGGGTCGATCAAGCCCCACATCACTAAGCAACTGAGCACACAGTCATATCACCAAATACAGTCACATTAAGATGCAGAGGGGGATAGAACTTCAGTGCATGAATTTGGAGGGAACAAAATTTAGCTCGTGACATATACTAAACAAATATCTGATGTTTCTCTGAAATTCAAATTTAGCTGTGTGTCTTTTATTGTATGTGACTACTCTATAGGAATCCTGAAATTGTCACCTAATCTACAATGTCATGTATTTTTGTTTATTTTCTGTATCTTTAGCATCTATTTTTGGTGGTAGTTATAAAAGCCTTAGAAAAAAAATTTATTTGAAATAGATTTTTTTCATATTGCTAACAAGGAAATTCCTTTGATTTAAAAATGAATGCCTATTAATTTGAAAGCAAATATTGGAGCCTGTATCTTTCCTCCTTAAAGGTTAATCACATGTAAACTAGGTAAAATAATACCATACTTAATTCACCTTTTGTGGGCACTTCCATTGATTAAAACAAGAGAATCTCTTGGAATACTTTAATATGTAATCACCGAAGAACTCAGTTTAACGGTATTAGTATCACCTACTTTAATTATCTCAGTTTGTAAAATCTGGATTCTTTGACATTATAGTTAAGTAATCATCCAACAGAAAATTTCTGCTAAAAATTCTGTTTTATCTTTAGTAAATTAGCCTGTCTGAATTTTCTTTACAATTCTTGTTTTTTTTTTTTTTCCATAATCTCAGGCAAGGGTCACTTGGACTTAGGTATAACATGTAATTTCATATGCTAGAAGTGTTAACTTTATCTG
>SJXQ01007476.1:18908-62681 GCA_006408695.1 Aepyceros melampus
TATATATATATATATATATATATATATATATTAACCCAGATCCATTCTCTTAAAGGGGCTTCCCTTGTGACTCAGTGGTAAAGAATCTGCCTGCCAATGTAACAGGTGCAAGTTCAATCCCTTGGTCAGAAAACCCCCTGGAGAAGGAAATGGCAACCCACTCCAGTATTCCAGTATTCCTATGGAATTCAAAAATTCCATAGACAGAGGAGCCTGGCAGGCTATAGTCCAAGGGATCTCAAAGAGCCAGACATTACTTAGTGACTAAACAACATTTTGTTAAAAATAAAATTTCTTAGTTATAACTTATTTTATATTTTTTAAAGACTCATGTATTACAAATGATGTTATATTGACATTAATACACTAGAATTTTGCACTTTCCTAGGAGCTAACGTCACTATATTTTTTTCCTTTCCAGATTATATTATTAATTGAAACTGTTTACAGGCAATGCAATGTCACTTGTAATAAATGGAATCAAAATATTTTTAAAAATGAAAAAAGAATTGTATGTGAAAAATGATTTATGAAATCTAAATTTTTAGCAGCAGTAAAAAGAACACAAACATTGGGATGAGATAGTTCAAAATTCTTTCAACCTTGATGTTTAGTGTTAAAAACAAGACAAGAGGGCCAAAATGAAATGGCTTGTGAACTGTGATGTTGGAGAAGACTCTTGAGAGTCCCTTGGACTGCAAGGAGATCCAATCAGTCCATTCTGAAGGAGATCAACCCTGGGATTTCTTTGGAAGGAATGATGCTAAAGCTGAAACTCTAGTACTTTGGCCACCTCATGCAAAGAGTTGACTCCTTGGAAAAGACCCTGATGCTGGGAGGGATTGGGGGCAGGAGGAGAAGGGGATGACCGAGGATGAGATGGCTAGATGGCATCACAGACTCGATGGACGTGAGTCTGAGTGAACTCCGCGAGATGGTGATGAACAGGGAGGCCTGGCGTGCTACAATTCATGGGGTCGCAAAGAGTCGGACACAACTGAGCGACTGAACTGAATTGAAGTCAGGTCACCAAACCAAGACTTAACTACAGTTTTGGCTCTCTCATAAATAGAATCTTAAACCAGTCAATCAACTTTCTGATTAGCCTTAGTTAAGTAATCTGTCTGATAGACTCCTGCCATCTCCTAAGGGAAACTAATTTTGCAATAATCACCCCCCACCTTTTTTTTGGCCTTGTATCTTATTCCTGTTCCCTTCTACCCATAAAAGTTTTTTTTCATTTTGGAGGAGCTCCACAGACCTCCCTTCTATCTGCTAGATTGTATGTTGCTTCATTTGAATCAATTTTACTCAAAGAAATTCTTGGAAATTTGATATGCCTCAGTTTCATCTCTTAATCACAGCAATCTTGACTACTAGATTTAGGTCCTTCACTTTTTAAATGGAAATAACTCTTTCCATTATAAGTTTGATCTAAGAACAAATTGAATATTAAGTATTTGAAGGCTCTTATGGCTGTACTAACACTCCCTATGGGGAAGAAAATTCATCAGTGCCAAACTGATAGAATTTGAGCCTAAGATTTTAATTTAATATGAAGATAATTATGTTTAGTAATATCTCAGGAAGTGATGCTATAGGGTTTGGTAAGAGCAGATTCAATGCTGTGGTAATTTTGGTTAGCTCCTTTAAACCAAATTAAAACTGCTTAGGATTTTAGTGTTTTTATTTTTTTCTAAATGTGTCAATCATTCATTTTTTCAGAGGAGTGCTTTACTTAATGTCATATTTGAATAAGGTGAATAGGAATTTGACATTAAGAAAATTTGAATTAAGTAAAATTCTTCTTATAAAGGCCTTCCCCATTGGTTGAGCAGGTAAAGAATTCGCCTGCAATGCAGAAGACACAGGATATGATGGTTTGATCCCTGGGTTGAGAAGATCCCCTGGAGAAGGAAATGGCAACTTACTCCAGCATTCTTGTATAAAAATTCCTAAGGATAGAGAAGCCTGGTGGGCTATAGTCAAAAGGATCACAGAGTCAGACACAATTAAGTGCATATGGACTTCTTTAAAAAACAAAAAACAAACAAAAAAAAAACACATGGAACTAGAGAAGTATAGTCATAATGGAAGAAAACACAATAATGTGTTCCTACACATCTCAAAATGTATGTCACAGTAAATTTTTCTTAATAATTTATATGAAGCATTGAAAGAGCTCTTATGTATCAGATACTTAATAAGTGCTTAAGGTGATTTTCTTATTTAACCATCTAAAAATCCAGGTATTAATTGTTATTTTCTTTAATTCTTTTTGATAAATAGATTTCTCCCAAATAACTTTCTTGAAGACAAACTGAAAGTGGTAATCAAGTATTTGACTATATTTTTTCAATTAATAACTTTAGTCTGTCAAACTAATGCTGGTACTGCTGCTGCTAACTCACTTCAGTTTTGTCCAACTCTGTGCGACCCCATAGATCGCAGCCCGTCAGGCTCCCCCATCCCTAGGATTCTCCAGGCCAGAACACTAGAGTGGGTTGCCATTTCCTTCTCCAATGCATGAAAGTGAAAAGTGAAAGTGAAGTCACTCAGTCCTGTCCAACTCTTAGCGACCTCATGGACTGCAGCCCACCAGGTTCCTCGGTCCATGGGATTTTCCAGGCATGACTACTGGAGTAGGGGTGCCATCAGGAGTAGGTATTATTTGAGATAAACAACAGTATTTTTTGAACTAGTAAAAATTTAGTCCCTTTTCCAAATCTTTGGCAACTTGAAGGAAAATAATTATATAAGTTGCACCAAGGATTCATTTGCTACTGATTCATTGGCAAGAAGCAAATGTAAGTTAGGTTTAAAGAGTGAACACTCATGGTCAGTCTGGAGCAGCACAACTCTAAAATTTATTGAAGCTACACAAAGTTCTGTAGAGTTAAATCTGCTTTACAGATGCTGTGTGTTATAAGCCTATCTTCAAAGTCTACCAGAGTCATTTCCATTGAGGCTGTTTAAGTGTGTGTGTGGGGAGTGGGGGAAGGTGGGTGGTAAGTTGTTCTCATTCCTGTATCTTAGAAAATACCAAGTTACCATTTGTATTATTCTCTAGGGCTACCGTGATAGGATACCATACCACTATTGAAGTAGCTTAAAGAAAAGAAATTTATAATGGCAGTCTGGAGCCTGGAAGTCCAAGACCAAGGGCCAGCAGAGTTGGTTTCTGGTGAGACTCTCTTCCTTGCTTGCAGATGACTGCCTTCTCATTGTGATCTCACATGGTCATTCCTCTGTGCACGGAAAGAAAGAGTTGTCTCCTCTCTCTTTTTCTTAAAGACAATTGTCCTATCATGTTAGAAGTTCAACTTTATGACCTCATTTAACCTTTATCACTTCATTAAAGTCTCTGCATACAATCCCATGGGAGACTAGAGATTCAACACAGGACTTTTTTTGGGAGGGAGGAGGAATGACACGTTTCAGTCCATTACAGCATTAAATTGGAATCTCCCATTTATGTGTAGCATTTAATCATTCCTGTTATTTTCATCTTTAGAAAAAGGAAAATAAAGCACCCTTTTTTTTCTATTTGTTAATTACTTTTTTAAAATATAAATTTATTTATTTTAATTGGAGGTTAATTACTTTACAATATTGTATTAGTTTTGCCATACATCAACATGAATCCACCACAGGTGTACATGTGTTCCCCATCCTGAACCCCTCTCCCACCTCCTTCCCCATACCATCCCTCTGGGTAATACCAGTGCACCAGCCCCAAGCCTCCTGTATCATGCATTGAACCTGGACTGGTGATTCGTTTCATATATGATATTATATGAGATTCAGTGCCATTCTCCCAAATAATCCCACCCTCTCCCTCTTCCACAGAGTCCAAAAGACTGTTCTGTGCATCTGTTTCTCTTTTGCTGACTCACATACAGGGTTATCATTGCCATCTTTCTAAATTCCATATATATGCACTAGTATACTATATTGGTGTTTTTCTTTCTGGCTTTGAAAATAACTGGCTCACTAACAAGAGTTGATGATTTAAGTACGGATGAGGGCACAAGGAAGAGCAAATGATGATTGCAATCGCTCAAACAGGATTTTGGTATACACAGGAAGTTCTTGAATGAAAATACATGCCAAACTAGAAAGATGAAAAGCATTCTTGGCTTTTGATATAGCATTTAAATGTTATCTACCGCAAAAAAAAAAAAAAAAAAAAAAAAGAAAGAAAAAGAAAAAAACTCTTGGAATGCCAAAATATGCAAAGAACAACCAAGTTAATGTATTCTGCTGANCACAGGAATGTTCTTGAATGAAAATACATGCCAAACTAGAAAGATGAAAAGCATTCTTGGCTTTTGATATAGCATTTAAATGTTATCTACCGCAAAAAAAAAAAAAAAAAGAAAAAAGAAAGAAAAAGAAAAAAACTCTTGGAATGCCAAAATATGCAAAGAACAACCAAGTTAATGTATTCTGCTGACAAGAAAATAAACTTACATTCCCTTTAACTGTTCAATGACAAAGGTAACTAATCCTTCATTCAGTAGCTTATTATGCATTGTCATGAAATAGATAATACAATTTCCACAAACCTCTTTTGATTTCATGTCAAATAAATTCTCTCAGAGACATTTAATAAATAAATAGAAAAACAAAACTTGAAACTACAATTTGTGTAATTGATTGCTTTGAGCCATCTATTACTCTTTTCATTAAACAGATGCACTTTTCTACTCAACTGAGAGAATTTTTTCCAAATTGAGGCTTAGATAAACTGCATATAAGAAAACAAATTAAGACAGCATATTTCTTTAAAATAAAAATTAAGAATATATGAAATTCTTTCTCATATTGAGAATCAATAAGCCATTTAATTAAAACTCTCACTGCTTGTGAAGACATTGGCTCTCTAGCTCACTCTCTCTCTTTTTTTTTTTTTTTCAGAAACATTTTTAATAATGCATACTATACTTTAGTTGTATAAAGTGCCTTTTGAGTCCTTGATTTTACTATGTTATTCTCCTGCCTGCAATATCCTTTCACATTCATTTTCTACAGGGTAAACTCTGACTTTTCTTTAACATTTAGTTTAAGGGTGTCTCTTCTGTGAAGACCTCTTGAACCCTCTAACCTGTAGATATTTGGCATTTCTGCTTGTTCTTTCTTAAAAAATTATTGCTCTCCATTACTTTTATGTGTATCTAGGATACCACTCTGCAATCAAGACATATCCAATTCATCTTTATTTCTCTCTTGCCTTAAATAAACTTTAGTCTAAAGTAAGCATTTGGAGAAGACTCTTGAGAGTCCTTTGACTGCAAGGAGATCCAATCAGTCCATCCTAAAGCAGATCAGTCCTGGGTGTTCATTGGAAGGACTGATGTTGAAGCTGAAACTTCAATACTTTTACCACCTGATGCGAAGAACTGACTCACTGGAAAAGACCCTGATGCTGGGAAAAATTGAAGGCAGGAGGAGAAGGGGACGACAGAGGATGAGATGGTTGGATGGCATCACCGACTCAATAGACATGGGTTTGGGTGGACTCTGGGAGTTGGTGATGGACAAGGAGGCCTGGCATGCTGTGGTTCGTGGAGACTCAAAGAGTCAGACATGACTGAGTGACTGAACTGAACTGAACTGAAGCATTTAATAAATGTTTTGCAAAACACAACCAATCAAGTAAGAATACAGGATTTTTATCAGAGAAAATTACATTTGAATTTCACCCTATGCCACTTAATTTGTTTTTCTGAGCAAATTGCTTAAAAATCTTTAAAAAATTATATTGCTTACATATTGTGTTACTGTTTGAATTAAATGAGATTATATAGAGATAAAGAGACAGAAGGAGAAAGAGAGAAGGTGAGAAGAAAAAGAATGTCAAGCTTAACATCATACCAGTATATAAACTTTCTTTTTTTTTTAATAGTTATTTCCCTGAAAACATAAGTTATATGATTTACTATCTGTTTACTACTTACTATTGCCCCAACACAAAACAAAAACTTCCTTGGATATATTGTGACTAGCTAGTTAAGTCTCTCTCTCAGTTGTGTTTATTTAGGTTACCATATCCTTTATGTTTTAGAAAGGCAAAAGTTAAAAATTAAAATAATTCTTTTTACTAACTTCATTTAGTGTAATTAAATATAAAAATTATTTTCTATTAAAACTTTTGCAAAAAAGTGATTTATGTAAGTTTAGAAGCTTTCCAAGCATTTTATAGACCTTTATGTGACTGATGCGTTTATATGTGACCCTTTAGACTAGATCTCCCTCTGCTATGTTATTGGTTATCACAACTGTAATTAATCAGTTATATGATTTTCTGTTAATGTCTGCTTTTGCCACCAAACTGTAAGTTCTATAATGGAAGAGACTATATCTACCTTGTTCATTAGCATTCCCTTGGTATTTCTTAGAGTTCCAGAGCCCAGTCTTTATCCAAGTTCTTAAAGAAAACCCCTGATTAAAACTGAATACTGACCTGCTTCTTCTCCAGTGCCAGGCTCCAGAGTTTCTGTCAGCAGCCCCAGTCTCTGAGCTCTCTCCCTTTAACAGGACCTCTGTGGGATGTTTCCTTGTGTCACAGCCAAGCAATTACCCACAGATAGAGATCTGGGCCAAATACAAAGCTCGTAATATACATTTCCCTCTTCTCTTCTGAGAACAGTTGCAGCATACATTTTGTACAATTTAACAGTTTTTAATGGCAGGGGGACTGTGGAGAACCTGTCACAGTTCCCCACAGGTAATTTTTAATACCATTTTTAGGACCATTTTCTAGACTGAATGAGCTTATGAATACAATGTGTGCAGCACAGCTTCACCTTAACACAGGTAGATAAATTTAGCATACCTCACAATTCATGTCAGTCCTTTTCCTTAGGTCAATTTGGTGGTGGTGGTTTAGTCTCTAAGTTGTACCCAACTCTTGCAGCCCCATCAACTACAGTCTGCCAAGTTTCTCTGTCCATGGGATTTCCCAGGCAAGAATACTGAAGTGGTTGCCATTTCTTCCTCCAGGGGATCTTCCTGACCCAAGGATCAAAACTGGGTTTCCTGTATTGGAGGCAGATTCTTTACTGGTGAGCCACCAGGATTCCTTAAGGTCAATTTACATGATATCAAAAATTTTGAAGTCCAAATATACTATTTGGTAACTCTCAGAAGGCTGAATGTATTGTAATCCTCATATCTTTTAGTCACATTTGATTTCTGAAAGTAATTCCTAATCCATTTTTGTCAATGCAAAATAATCACACATTTGTATTTCAATTGTTATTTGTTGTTATTGGAACAATTAAATGATAATTTTGAGCATTAAACTTAATTGAACTGAAATTAATTCTGTTAGTATAACCATGCAATTCAACGTAATTACTTTGTCCCAAGAGTTTTCCTCCCTTCACTCAAACTACCTAATAATAGTAAAAAGAAGAATACTACTCCTATCTGTCACAATGCAAAAGGATTAACCAAGTAGTAAGTTCCAAAAGAGTGTTGGATTAGATAGTGATAGTTATTTCCTAATAACATGTAGAAAGAGAATTCTTGTGGATAATTTTCTACCAGATGTACCAAGTAGCCAATTTATTATGTCCATAAGTGTTTGAATACAAGCCCCAAAAAATATGTCAAGATGGGAATATTCAAAATTCTGATTCAAAGAGATTGGACCCATGAAGGATCTATAATTATAATCATCATATTACACAAATAAAGATAAAATGATCTACTATGTAAAATCTTGCTCATCCCATTTTACCTCCTCTGGTCATCAAGGGGAGCATCTCCTTCATATGAAATGATTGGTGTTTGAGCCATAATATAGACCAATCCATATTTTCTGTTCATGTATGTGTTCAGAAAATATTTTTGATGATCCACTCTGTTCTAGACAGAGCAATGCCTGGGGAAGCTGACATAATCCCTGTCTACTCTGGCAGGAAGAATAACACAAGGAACAGCATAGACATTGAAGCCAAATTCTGTAGAGCTGGGAAAGTTAGAGTAGATTTCAGAGAAAATGGCACTATAACCTTAGAGAAAATTTTTTCAGAAACACATTGGGAAACAATTCCTTCAACTGTCCATGTGTTGAAGTCATGAGACTCAAATACACATTTTCCCTACCAGAAAGTTTATAAAAGGAGAGAGAGTTTTGTCAAATAAAATGTCATTTGAGGCCAGAGTTTTGTTTATTTGGAATTAAAACATATTGTACTAAAAGAGAGTTCAAGTTTCTGAATAGTTGGCCCTTGCTACTGATGAGTGGCATAGAAAAGGAGAAAGAGAGTGAGAGAGAGGGAGAGAGAAACAGTTTTATGTTTTTACCTTTGTGAAGTAAATTGTTTCCAGTTGACTTGCAGTACTTCTGAGATTCAAAATGACAACTTATAAAGATACTTGCTACAATGAAATTCAACTTATATGAGCACATATTTACATACTCATAACTCCAGTTTCTGAAAATAATAGTGATGTAATTAAGTAATTAGCAAATTAATTAGATAAGTAAATTTTTAAAATAAAGTTTTCTATATAAGATGCTTTAGTCACAATGTGAGATTTATACCATATTTCTAAAATTTATCATATTAAGTACTCATGAGATGTATTTCTTGTGCAAGCAAGTTCAATCCCCTCCAGCAAATCTCTTGATAGGTTCTCCGGCAAACTGTTAAAGAGAAGCTCATAGACAATTTTTGAGTGTTGAATGGCATTTTACTTACAAATAATAAAACCTAGGGCAAAGATATTCTGCTTTGAATACAATGAGCTCACAAAGTAAAGAGAGCATGTGTACATACATATAATATGAATTATTATATAATAGTCAAATTCTGGTTGACTAGCTTTGTGATCAACTTTGTAAAAAACATTTAAGAGATTCATAATGTTTGATAATTTGAAGGAGAAGGAAAGAGAGAGGAAGGAAGGAAGGAAGGGAGGGAGGGAGGGAGGAAAGAATGTAAAGAAAAAGAGATAAATAACACCAATAAAAAACAATTAAATAAGAAAAAAATAAATAAAATTATTTCAGGATATAAATATTTCAAAAATGTCATTTTATCTTTTGGGATGCAAGGCTTTTAGGAATTATAGATGGTCTGAGATCAAGGGTAATTGACATATTCCAGGTCTAATAATGCTAAGACTAATCCATGGGAATATAAAACACAAATTTCACTGTGTCAGTTTTCATTTGAGAAATGGTTTCTCAATGAGAAATTTCATTTGAGAGACATGAAATGCCAGGGTAAACACTCAAGACTAATTGTTTCCTTCCTTAAAATTCAAAAAGCGGTATTAGAAATTATACTCCTATCAGCCAAAAAGACTATCATCATTTATCAATAAGTATAAAGTAAAATTGTTAAAATTAACCTTACTTGTGCATGCATATGTCTGAATTCATCAAATTGTATATATTAAATATGTGCAGTTTTTTGTAAGTCAATGGTACCTCAATCAAGTGGTTAAAAAAAAAAAGCTTATTGTTTCAGTAAAAAACACTATATTTTTCTTAAAAGAAATCATTGAGGGAGAAAGCATATAAATTTTGTTTCTCAGTTTAACGAGCTCATAGGGGAAAAAAAGGAGTTTGGGCCATGACTGCCTTATCACACCTTGCTGTGGGTTACTGTCAATGCAGGCAAAATTCTTCAGAAGAAATAAATGCCTCCCTCAGCATCGATCTTAGAAACTCTTAAAAAGTAAGTGATGTCAGTCATCAAACAGACAGGACAATAAAAGGTAAATCTGGTTTGAGAGTTTGCCCACTTAATGCTCTTAGGAAATTAAAGGATTTACATTTCATATGAAATCCAATAATATTTTAGAAGCATTTTTGTAACCTTCTAAGTGAGAAAAATTATTTTAAATATTCAAGGACAAGCAGCTATGATCATCTTTTAGGGCCATTAACTTTTTCTTCCTATAGTATTAAATGTACTTTATCCTTTTATTAATACATCCTTAATGCTACGACCAAGAAAAGAAATTTGATGATAAATAAGCTCCAGGCTAAGCACTTGACACTATCATTTAATGTTTTGCTTGAATTGAAGCACTCCTAGCTATTCACATAGTAAATCCTTATCCTTTACAGAACGGTTCAAGTTTAATCCTTATTCCATTTCTTCTGGGTTTTAAAACATCCCAAGAATGCCTTAGTAGATTTTGCATATTTGTTTTGGGGGTTTTAATAATTTGAAAGAAATCATGTAATTTCTATTTCAGTTTATGTATTTGAATATCTTCCAGTATTAAAAATCTCATGCTGATATACACAAGCAGAAAAAGATGCACTGGGTAGGGATTTGAATGAATTGTATAATATATTATAATTTTGTACTATATATTGTCAAGGTTACATATTTATAGACATATATAAGCAGAATAAGACAAACTGAAAAAGTAAATTATCTAGTATTGCATATATATGTGGCTATGTGTACATGAACATACTAATATGTGTATATTACCATTTTTGTATTTATACATATAGTATACATTTATAGGTATTATAATTATATACATTATTTATATCATATGTTCAGCTCTGTTTACAAATGTCTTTTACTTTTAATTTTACATTACATTAGAAATGAAATAAACCATTGATTTTATATTTTCCAATTGAGTATCATATCTATACATCCATTCAGTCCATACATACATCCATACAATGATATGTAAAATATACCATTCAGATAAGAATATATACAAGATTCGATCTATCTTCAATAGAAATATGTGGAACTGACTTTCAATAAAAATGAGAATTAATGCTCTGAATAATTATAATACATATATATGGGTCATAATTTCTTTTAAAATTTGACCTTGTCTTCAGTTTTGTTCTTTCATAAGATGAAATTTCTTTCAAGTCCTTCCTACAGTGTTTTGAAACATATCCATCAAAAATAAAACAATCATAAATATCAAATCACCAGTTGTGCCCCTGAACTAATATAGTGCTATATCAATTTTATGTATAAACATGTGTTAGCTTCTCAGTCATGCCCAACTCTTGTGACTCCAGAGACTGTAGCCTGCCAGGCTCCACTGTTCATGGAATTCTCTAGGTAAGAAAACTGGAGTGGGCTGCAATTCCCTTTTCAAGGGAGATCTTCCCAACTCAAGGATCAAATCTGGGTTCAATCAATTATATCAAAATAAGAAGAGAAATAGAACGTCAAATTATTTTTTTTCAAATGACCATGGCAATTATCATTAACAAAGATCAAAAAGATCTTCATGATCCAGATAACCACGATGGTGTGATAACTAGACTAGAAGCAAACATCCTGGAATGCAAAGTCAAGTAGGCCTTGGAAGCATCACTACAAACAAAGTTAGTGGCGATGATAGAATTCCAGTTGAGCTATTTCAAATTCTGAAAGATGATGTTGTGAAAATACTGCACTCAATATGCAGCAAATCTGGAAAACTCAGCAGTGACCACAGAACTGGAAAAGGTCAGTTTTCACTCCAATCTCAAAGAAAAGCAATGCCAAAGAATGCTCAAACTACCACAGAATTGCACTTACCTCACACACTAGCAAAGTAATGCTCAAAACTCTCCAAGTCAGACTTCAAAAGTACATTAACTGAGAACTTCCAGATGTTCAAGCTGGTTTTAGAAGAGGCAAATAAACCAGAGATCAAATTGCCAACACCTGTTGGATCATTGAGAAAGCAAGAGAGTTTGACGAAAACATCTACTTCTGCTTTATTGACTAGGCCAAAGCCTTTGACTGTGTGGATCACCACAAATTGTGGAAAATTCTTAGACATGGAATAACCAGATCACCTGACCTGGCTCCAGAGAAATCTGTGTGCAAGTTAACTAGCAACAGTTAGAATCAGATGTGGAACAAGAGACAGTTTCCAGATCAGGAAAGGAGTACTTCAAGGCTGTATGTTGTCACTCTGCTTATTTAACTTATATGCTCCGGGAGATGGTGATGGACAGGGAGGTATGGCATGCTGCGATTCATGGGGTCACAAAGAGTCGGACAAGACTGAGCAACTGAATTGAACTGAACTGAACTGAACTGAGAGTACATCATGAGAAATGCTGGGCTGGATGAAGTACAAGCTGCAATCAAGAATGCCAGAAGTAATATCCATAACCTCAGATACACAGATGACACCAGCCTTATGGCAGAAAGCAAAGACCTAAAGAGCCTCTTGTTGAAAGGAGAAAAGAAGAGTGAAAAAAGTTGGCTCAAAACTCAACATTCAGAAAACTAACATTTTGGGCTCCAAAATCACTACAGATGGTGACTGCAGCCATGACATTAAAAGACGCTTGCTCTTGGAAACAAAAGTTTTGACCAACCTAGACAGCATATTAAAAAGCAGAGACATTGCTTTGCTGACAAAATCCTTCTAGTCAAAGCTATGATTTTTCTGGTAGTCATGTATGCATGTGAGAGTTGGACTATAAAGAAACAGAGCACCAAAAAATTGATGCTTTTGAACTGTGGTGTTGGAAAAGACTCTTGAGAGTCCCTTAGACTGCAAAGAGATTCAATCAGTCCATCCTAAAGGAAATCAATCCTGAATATTCACTGAAAGGAAAGATGCTGAAGCTGAAACTCCAATAGTTTGGCCACCTGATGCAAACAACTGCATCATTGGAAAGACCCTGATGCTGGTAAAGATTGAAGGCAGGAGGAGAAAGGGATGACAGAGGATAAGATGGTTGGACGGCATCATCGACTCAATGGACATGAGTTTGAGTACACCCTGGGAGGTGGTGACGGTCAGGGAGGCCTTGCATGCTGCAATGGGGTTGCAAAGAGTTGGACATGACTAAGTGACTGAACTGAACTGAACTGAACATTATGGCACCAGCTCCCATCACTTCATGGCAAATAGATGAGGAAATAGTGGAAACAGTGAGAGACTCTATTTTGGGGATCCTAAATCACTGCAGATGGTGAATGCAGCCATGAAATTAAAAGATGCTTGCTCCTTGGAAGAAAAGCCATGACAAACCTAGATAGCATATTAAAACTCAGAGACATTGCTTTGCCAACAAAAGTCCACTAGTCAATGATATGGTTTTTCCAGTAATTATGAATGCACATGAGAGTTGGACTATAAAGAAATCTGAGTATGGGACTGGCACAAAGACAGAAATATAGATCAATGGAACAAAATAGAAAGCCCAGAGATAAATCCACACACCTATGGACACCTTATTTTGACAAAGGAGGCAAGAATATACAATGAATTAAAGACAATCTCTTTAACAAGTGGTGCTGGGAAAACTGGTCAATTACTTGTAAAAGAATGAAACTAGAACACTTTCTAGCACCATACACAAAAATAAACTCAAAATGGATTAAAGATCTCAATGTAAGACCAGAAACTATAAAACTCCTAGAGGAGAACATAAGCAAAACACTCTCCGACATACATCATAGCAGGATCCTCTATGACCCACCTCCCAGAATATTGGAAATAAAGCAAAAATAAACAAATGGGATCTAATTAAAGTTAAAAGCTTCTGCACAACAAAGGAAACCATAAGCAAGGTGAAAAGACAGCCTTTGGAATGGGAGAAAATAATTGCAAATAAAGCAACTGACAAACAACTAATCTCAAAAATATACAAGCGACACATGCAGCTCAATTCCAGAAAAATAAATGACCCAATCAAAAAATGGGCCAAAGAACTAAAGAGACATTTCTTCAAAGAAGAAATAAAGATGGCTAACAAACACATGAAAAGATGCTCAACATCACTCATTATCAGAGAAATGCAAATCAAGACCACAATGAGGTATCACTTCACACCAATCAGAATGGCTGCAATCCAAAAGTCTACAAGCAATAAATGCTAGACCCAATCAAAAAATGGGCCAAAGAACTAAATAGACATTTCTCCAAAGAAGACATACAGATGGCTAACAAACACATGAAAAGATGCTCAACATCACTTATTACCAGAGAAATGCAAATCAAAACCACAATGAGGTACCATCTCACACCAGTCAGAATGGCTGCAATCCAAAAGTCTACAAGCAATAAATGCTGGAGAGGGTGTGGAGAAAAGGGAACTCTCTTACACTGTTGGTGGGAATGCAAACTAGTACAGCCACTATGGAGAACAGTGTGGAGATTCCTTAAAAAACTGGAAATAGAACTGCCTTATGACCCAGTAATCACACTGCTGGGCATACACATCGAGGAAACCAGAATTGAAAGAGACACTTGTACCCTAATGTTCATCACAGCACTGTTTATAACAGCCAGGACATGGAAGCAATCTAGATGTCCATCAGCAGATGAATGGATAAGAAAGCAGTGGTACATATACACAATGGAGTATTACTCAGCCATTAAAAAGAATACATTTGAATCAGTTCTAATGAGGTGGATGAAACTGGAGCCTATTATACAGAGTGAAGTAAGCCAGAAAGAAAAATACCAATACAGTATACTAACACATATTTATGGAATTTATAAAGATGGTGATGAAACCCTGTATCTGAGACAGCAAAAGAGACACAGATATATAGAACGGACTTTTGGACTCTGTGGGAGAGGGAGAGGGTGGCATGATTTGGGCTAATGGCATTGAAACATGTATACTATGATGTAAGAAATGAATTGCCAGTCTATGTTTGATACAGGATACAGGAGGCTTGGGGCTGGGGCACGGGGATGATCCAGAGAGATGATATGGGGTGGGAGGTGGGAGAGGAGGTCAGGATTGGGAACTCATGTACACTCTTGGCAGATTCATGTCAATGTGTGGCAAAACCAATACAGTATTGTAAAGCAAAATAAAGTAAAAATAAAAATTAAAAAATATATAAAGATTAAATGCTTCCTTTCTGGGACACCAATGTTGAAACTCTTGTAGTGAGAAGACTCCTCTCTCAGGTGCCAAGGCCATACCAACTCACTGTGCATATGTTGCTAATATTTTTTTGAAACTTTGTAAGAATGTATCTCTGGCTGCTGGATGTTCTTTGCTCTAACAAGGTATACAACTGTGTGGATAAACCATACCTCTCCAGAGCAGTTCCTCAGAGTTATCTGAGAGGTTGTCTTTTGAGCTATAGTCCTCAGTTTGGCTCAAATAAAACTCTTTTCTATTCCTATTGCAGATTGTTTATTGATTATCTCTCAACACTGCAAAAGCAGGTAAATATACAAATTCATGTATAGCATACATATGAACATGTTTTTAATGTTCTATGTTTAAAAAATAATTAATGCAAACTTGGGGAAATCTTCCATCCCCTAAGGTTATCATATAAAAGGTATACAACTCTTTATTATTCCTTTGTTAGTGTTCATATAAGAAATAAGTAAAACATTTAAGATAACAAAAAAGGTACAAAAGGCAATACTTTCAGCAAATGCTGCTCAAACAAATGCATATTTCATAGAGAAATAAAAGAAGCATAATCATTACTCTTCGTCATAAGTAAAAATTACCTGCATGAACCATCATCTAAATGTAAGCACTAAAATTATGAAGTTTATAAGGGAAATCTTTCAGGCCCTGTGCTGGAAAACCTTCTTTAGATAAACAAACAAACAAACAAAACAATCCCACACATCAATCTTACAGCACTGCAAAATGTTCTTTTAGACAGTCTTACATATTAACAAATATCAACCTATGTGCAAATATGGCCTTAGTACAAACAATGACCTAAGTATTTTAAATGGAAAATAATCAAGGAAGACACTTTGTGACACATGGGAATTACATGCAATCTAAATTTCTGCTTCCAAAAAGACAGGGATATAGCCATTCTTGTTTGTTTAATATGTCCTTCACTGCTTCCATGCTACAACAGCAGAAGTGCACAAAAGGATACAAGAGGCATCAAACACTTCAAAGCTTCAAATTCTGAAATACTTACACTTTGAAGTATTACATAAATACTGTAATACTCCTGTCTTAAAACATTCTCCCAGTTTAGCCCAGTGGCTCCAGCCTTGGATAAAACTAATCACTTACATGATTGGTAAAAAGGTGTAATAGAATCACCCTCCTAATAATCTTACTGGAAAAGACCCTGATGCTGGGAAAGATTGAAGGCCAAAGCAGAAGAGGGCAGCAGAGGATGAGATGGTTAGACAGCATCACCGACTTAATGGGTATGAAATTAAGGAAACCAGAAGGCAGTGGGGGACTGCAGAGCTTGCTGTACTGCAGGCCATGGGGTCACAAAGAGCTGGATGTGACTTAGTGACTAAACAAGAATGAAGCTCACTATTTATGTTTCTGCACTGGGAGGACTATGCAGAAGGGGATGGTCATCCCCAGTATTTGGTAATAGACGTATGACAATATAATGGTCATTTCCTAATACAGTGGATGTGAGAGATGGGCCACTCCATTCTAGTACAGTGTTTCCCACATACTTAGAAATAAGAGGAGAAACAAGCTTAATCAATTATTACCTTAGACCCCAATGTCACAAAAGAAAAGTCTTCTCTCAGTATGTCCTTTGGTTAAAAAAAGTAGTAGACTTGAAGTTCTAACCCTTGTATCAAAACTCAATCACTGAGACAAGTCTCACAATCTAGTAAAATCATCAATTCTGTCTTCTCCAAGGATTGGCACTAGTACTTGTTCCTTAAGAATCTCATTGCTTTCTTTCCTCAATAAAATATAAATTTTAGTTATAACATTTTATAATTTTAATAATACTATGTCTTGGCTTCAAGTAGGTAAGAGAAGTTTTCAGCACACCAACTAGAAAGTCTGAATATATACAGATATTCTGTGTTAGAGAGCATGAGAAATCTGCTAAGACAAAAATTTGTCTCAATATTCCAAAGTTTGGAGAACCTCAAAGAGGAAAGCTGACATCTAGAGTTAATATTAGTCTCTGTCAAGTGTTCAAATTTTACTCAAAATACTCCAAATGGGAGAGGTTACACCATTCCATCTGCCAAGGAGGAGAGGGATAGACCCTTTCTGGAAGAAAATAAATAACATCTGAACTCTGCATTTTTTCATTTGTAAAAATTGGTATTTAACCAAAAGTAACTAAGCATTTCAAAGACAACTAAGTGGCCAAAGGTAGAAGTGAGGAAAACAATAAATATATACCCACACTAGGAAACATTACATGCCAGCATGACTTTTAAAACAGAAATCCAATGAAAAAAATGTTGAGGAGAAAAGTTGTAAACCAAAAATCTCTTATACCATAATCAGTAAAGTCTTGAACAGAATGTAGCAAAAGAAATCCAACTATATATATATATATATATATATATATATATATAATAGGTATATTCAGTGGGAAAAGTAAGGTCAATGTATACAACCATACCAGTAAGTACAGATATCAATTTGAAAAAAATTATATACATGTTCATGACTAAAAATAGCATTAAAAATGAGAACATATTTTCTACTCTGATTCTTTAAAAAGTAAGTAGCAAAATGTACATAAAATATCATTATCAATAGTAAAATGTTAACCGCCATTCTACTGAGATAAGAAATGAAAACAAGGCTAAAAGAAAGTTATTAGCCCAGACAGCATGACAATGTATAGAGACACTGCATTAATCTAGAGGGAAATTTTAAACACTGATTTTAAATTTGGCAAGACTGCTTCATATAAAGTTATTAAAATGATAAAATCAGTTCTCTTTTCAATCCAAATAGCAGAATGGAAAAGGCATTTTAGAACATTTAAAACAACAATAAGCACCTAAGGGGAAAAAAAGGATTCATTTGGAAATGTAAACAGTTAACTTTCATCAAAGCAAATAAACAGAAAATTTGGAAGTCTTGCACTGCTAGCTGTCAAATCTGTTATAAAGCTTACAGACTAAACTGGAAAAAACACACAATTCATCAAGCCTGCACACAAATGATTACTGACACTTCTTTTGTCTTGCTTTCATAGAGGATGGCACACAAACTGTCTAGAATGGGAACTTCAGTACCACCGAGGTCAGCATAAGAGAAACCAATGCTACCTTGGGGATGAGGTGGTTTCTGAACTTTACGTCACAGTTAACAGCATGAGGTACACTCGTGGGAGCCAGGTCAATGTATCGCTGGATCTCATGCACCACAGCATCCATGTAGGGCATGCGGGTCCTGTCCTGCATGCAGGGGCTCCGGTGTCTGCCAATCACACGGTCAATCTCTTCCTGGATCTTAGCTGGTAAGAGATAAGCAAGACAGAAGAAGAAAAAAATGCACACCACATTTGCACAGCAATTCAGGGATATATGATGCTTCATGAAGGTATCCCAAGAACATTATACACTTAAGTTATATGCTCAGAAATGCACCTCGACATGGAGAGAGAATTGTCATAATACAAATACATGTAAGTCTCTGACAAGCTAGACTAAAGATACAGCTAAACAGACTTCTATGTTAGCATACACAATAACAGAAGCAGAAATGATAAAATGTTTGAAAATAAAAACACAACACAAGGTCAAGAAGCTAAAGTCGTTGGAGGGAAAAAAACAGGAGTCTATTAATTTTATATCAAAATAATATGTGGACTGAAAAGGTAAGTTATATGTGTTCGAGTGCATTTGTGTATTGTATGTGTGCAATATGCGTGCTGCTCTCTTTCTCCAATTGCCAAATGCTGTCACTTTCAGCATTCTAGTGGTTTCTTCTGAAATTTTTGTCCTATTTCTAATCAATGACTCTGCTTCTATTTTTTACATACAGATTTTTAAACAATATCTGATTTTCTGGTATGAGAGTTGACAATTTACATCTCTACCGTCACCTCATACAAAACACACACACAAATCCTCTTACTCCACTTTCAATATATCTACACCACAATTTTTAGCTCTTAAATCATTCATTTTAACATCATTCTGACTAAATAAACAATGCTCACTCTTAAGAAAACTATGATTATGCTTCCTTTTGGTACTTTCTTGGATCTTACTATGTTTCTTTAGTTCAATTCATAAAACTCCATACCCTGATTTAGGATTCTTTCCAAATACTGAGGTAGATGTTTCAAACTCCTAATAATAATTTCTCTACTATTCAGAAGACACAAACAATCCATCACCTTTTGTCTTTTGTTCTTGGCATCTCCCTTCATACTTGCTTTATCCACCTGATCCATTTAGAAGTGGACATTTACCAGGCCTGCTATCTAGCAACAGCCCTGACACTTTTTCTGCTTCAAGAGTTCTCAAGATTCCTGAAGCCCATGACCTCCTCTGGCCTGACTTCAGGCATTTGAATATGAAAGTCTGATAATTGACTTGAATTCTGATGCCTTAGTGAACTCTAATCCTTTATCTATGACATGCTACATCTCTCTGAAAGTTTTTGTGATTTTCTCTTTTATTCTGGTGTTCTGAAATTTCATGACCCATGTCATGGATGGAATATTTTATTTCATTCACTCTGCTAGACATGTCGAGAGAATTTTCTATCTGCATGGTAAAATTTGGAGGCCTTTTCTCCACAGTGCTCACTCTCTGGAGTTTTTCTCTGGCTGCTCAAATTAAGAAAGCAGGATGGAGAAAGGAGGTAAAAGTCCCTGAATTCAAGAAAAGAGGACTTTTCCCTAACCTTTCCTCCAAGTTGTGACCTCACTCTTTGCCCCTGCTCTGCCAAGTATCCTAAGTGTAAAGCCTCTTAGTTTCAGTTTCTCTAGGCAAAAAGCTTCTCTCCTCCTATTGGGGAAAGAATGACCTGATAAAAGGAGCTGTCAAAGGGTCATGCTATCTCAAATCTTAAAAAATGATGCTGTGACAGTGCTGCACTCAATATGCCAGCAAATTTGGAAAACTCAGCAGTGGTCACAGGACTGGAAAAGGTCAGTTTTCATTCCAATCCCAAAGAAAGGCAATGCCAAAGAATACTCAAACTACCGCACAATTGCACTCATCTCACACGCTAGTAATGCTCAAAATTCTCCAAGCCAGGCTTTAGCAATATGTGAACCATGAACTCCCAGATGTTCAAGCTGATTTTAGAAAAGGCAGAGGAACCAGAGATCAAATTGCCAACATCTGCTGGATCATGGGAAAAGCAAGAGAGTTCCAGAAAAACATCTATTTCTGCTTTATTGACTATGCCAAAGCCTTTGACTGTGTGGATCACAAGAAACTGTGGAAAATTCTGAGAGAGATGGGAATACCAGACCACCTGACCTGCCTCTTGAGAAACCTATATGCAGGTCAGGAAGCAACAGTTAGAACTTGACATGGAACAACAGACTGGTTCCAATTAGGAAAAGGAGTACGTCAAGGCTGTATATTGTCACTCTGCTCATTTAACTTATATGCAGAGTACATCATGAGAAATACTGCGCTGGAAGAAGCACAAGTTGGAATGAAGATTGCTGGGAGAAATATCAATAACCTCAAATATGCAGATGACACCACCCTTATGGCAGAAAGTGAAGAACTAAGGAGCCTCTTGATGAAAGTGAAAGAGGAGAGTGAAAAAGTTGGCTTAAAGCTCAACATCCAGGAAACTAAGATCATGGCATCTGGTCCCATCACTTCCTGGCAAATAGATGGGGAAACGGCAGAAACAGTGGCTGACTTTATTTTTCTGGGCTCCAAAATCACTGCAGATGGTGACTGCAGCCATGGAATTAAAAGATACTTGCTCCTTGGAAGAACGTTATGACCAACCTAGACAGCATATTAAAAAGCAGAGACATTACTTTGTCAACAAAGGTCTGTCTAGACAAGGCTGTGGTTTTTCCAGTGGTTATGTATGGATGTGAGAGTTGGACTGTGAAGAAAGCTGAGCACTGAAGAATTGATGCCTTTGAACTGTGGTGTTGGGGAAGACTCTTTAGAGTCCCTTGGACTGTAAGGAGATCCAACCACTCCATCCTAAAGGGGATCAGTCCTGGGTGTTCATTGGAAGGACTGACTCTAAAGCTGAAACTCCAATACTTTGGCCACCTGATGCGAAGAGCTGACTCGTCTGAAAAGACCATGATGCTGGGAAATATTGAGAGCAGGAGGAGAAGGGGACGACAGAGGATGAGATGGTTGGATGGCATCACCCACTCAATGGACATGGGTTTGGGTAGACTCCGGGAGTTGGTGATGGACAGGGAGGCCTGACATGCTGCAGTTCATGGGGACGCAAAAAGTCAGACACGACTGAGCGACTGAACTGAACTGAAGTGAAAGGGTCATGACTGGGACAGCTACCTTTATCAGCCTATTTCTCCCTCTATCCTCTTTGATTCTTGGTACTTCTAAATACTGAAACTTACAGGATGGTAGGGACACAAATGACTCTCCTCATTATGCAGCTTTCTCTTCTGACATGTAGGCCATAACTTCATTCTCTCTGTGACTTCACTGTCACCTCTCAATATACTCTGTGTTTCAAAAGTTTGTTGAAGATGTGTTAGCTGCCTTCTAGTTTAAAAAGCTAACTCTGGCCTCTTAACAGGCTATGGTCATTTTACTGAAACCCTAACACGACAGAAGATCGTATGTGTTTCTAAACTGCTGTTCACAACTGTTAACTCTTTTTTTTTTTTTTTCTTTATTTTACTTTACAATACTGTATTGGTTTTGCCATACATTGACATGAATCCGTCTCGGGTGTACATGAGTTCACAACTGTTAACTCTTTAAAGGTTAATTTCTAACACAAAGTTATTTGCAAAGGATAAATTATTGACCCCAGCCCCCGCCACTACCAAATTCTTATTTTGGTAAGAAATGTTTTCCTGGAAATAAACTTCTTGACTAATAAAATTCCTTTATATGCACAGCTTAAACCAATTCCCTGTCAATATAACTTTTTTAAACACTTATAACACTGAAAATTTCATCAGGCCATCTCACAAAATTTCCAGAATTTCCATTTATGTTTCAATAAGCAGAATTTCCATTTTCTGTGCCCTGGGTTTAGAACACTGCATTTTCAGAATGAGGACACTCCAGAGTGATCTTTCCATAAGAAAGCTATTATGCAACAGCAGGCCAACTCATGCTGGCTATGCCTGCTACACATGACCTCCCACGAAATCCAGATGCTGCTGTGTTGATTTCCCTACCTTTCACAGTGTCTTCACTCCTGTCATCCTGCTATATTATGTAAAGATGTCCCATTACTTTCCCTTCACTAAATCTGAAAAACATCAAGGTGCTCAAACAGAGATTTAAAGGCTTCCCTGGTGACTCGGTCCTTAAAGAATCTGCCTGCAATCCAAGGGATTGCCTGCAATGCAGGAGACCTGGGCTCGATCCCTGGGTCAGGAAGATCCCCTGGAGAAGGAAGTGGCAAACCACTCCAGTATTCTAGTCTGGGAAATCCCATGGACAGAGGAGCCCAGCAGGCTATAGTCCATGGGGTCTCAAGAGCTGGACACGACTTAAGAGACTAAATTACCACCATAAGAGAAACATGGTGGAAAGCAGTCCTAGTCTCTTTCCAATATCTTTCCTGAAATCATCCTGCCCACCATGTTATCATACCTGTGACCTCTGGGTGCTTCAGCAGGAGGAGGAGTCCGTATCTCAGCGTGGTGCTCGTTGTCTCTGTCCCAGCTCCAAACAAATCAGATACAGTGATTGTCAGGTTTTCAAATGTATATTCTGACTGATGATTGTGTTTTTCCTAGGAATGATTTGATTTTAAAAATTAGAAAGCATACCAAAAGCAGGTAAACATGACCCATTAACGGGTAAAAACAAATTGACACAAATCATTCCTGATCAACCCCAGACATATTGGATTTACTCGATAAAAACTTCAAAATTCCTGTCTTAAACCAGCTCAAAGAGCTGAAGAAAACCACATATAAGAACCAAAGCAAATCAGGAAAATATATAAACAAGTGGGGAATAATGAAAAAAGTATTATAAAAAGGAACCAAAGAGAAACTTTAGAGCTGAAAAGTACAATACCTGAAATTAACAACAACAACAAAAAATTACCAGAATTTTTCAACAGCAGACTGGAGGAAGCCCAAAAATGAAACATCAAACATGAAACTAGGAGAACAGAAATTTCCTGTGAATATCAGGAAGAAAGAAAAATGAACAGAGCCTGAGACACAACTGGAACTCAAACAAGTATACCAACATCCACTTAACGGGAGCCCCAGGAAAGAGAGAAGAAATAAAAAATAAATATTTGAAAAAAAGAATGACTGAAAACTTCCAAAATTTGGTGAAATACACGAATGTATGAATAAAAGAAGCTAAACAAACTCCAAGAATATTGAAGCCAAAAATACCCAGAGCAAGGTGTATTTTAATCAAACTGTCAAAAGCCAAAACTAGAGAATGTTTGAAGCATCAAGGGAGAAGTGACTCATCATGTACAAAGGACCCACAATCGCATAATATATCATTTTTCTCCAGACACTGTGGGAACCATAAATCAATGGAAAGATATTAGGTCCTCAGTGTAAAAATGTCAACCAAAAATTCTATATCTGGCACAACTATCTCTCCATAAAATAGATGATAGAGGACATCTCCAAAATAAAACCTAAGGGGTTCCTTTTTAAAAGACTGGCCCTACAAGATATGCTAAAGGGAATCACCTTTCAGTTTAAAACAAAAATGCATTACCTGATAATTCAAACCCAGAATGACAAATAAATATTTTTGTTAAAAATAATAATGTAGGTAAATACTAAAGCTAATATTATTGTATCATAGTATAAAAACTCTTCTTTTCTATATTATTTAACAGAAAATTGATAAAAATCATTAGAAATACCTGTTCTAGGCAGAAAAGATATAAAGATGAAATTTATAACATCAACAAAATAAAGGGAGATGACATTGGTTGGGAGCAGAGTTAACATATGCAATTTGAAGCTACTGTGGAAGCAATTTATACTGGACTGCTATATATTTAGGATGTTAACAGTAATCCCCATTATAAGTACTAAGAAATCAATTAAAAAATAACACAAAAAATTTGAAGAGGGCATTAAAAAAGTGACTGCAAAATTGATCAAACAAAAAATATGACTATAATGGAAAAATTTAGAAACAGCAATCATAAAATGCATTAGAACAAAAAATAGCAGAACAGAAATAAAGCCATTAATATTAAACTAATTCTTCAAAATTAATTAAAGTGATTAGTCACTTTGACTAAAACTCACAATTTAAGACATATATTTAAAGAACAAAATTTTAAACTGTATATATATATATAAGCTATTATATATCCATAATATATCCATACATGTATAGAATATAATTCAGGCATGCAAAAGAAGAAAATCCTAACACTTGTGATATCATGAAGGATGGCCCTTGAAGTTATCATAGTAAATGAAACATATCAGATATAAAGATAACTACCATATGATCAAACTTACATGTGAAATATTTTAAAAATCTGATCTCATAAATACAGAGAACACATTGGCTGCCAGAGATGGGGAGTGGTCAAGATGAATAAAGGGAACTCAAAAGGTACAAAATTCCAGTTATAAAATAAATAAGTCATGGGTAACTACTACACAGCATGATGACTATAGTTTATACTGTATTGTATCTCTGAATGTTTCTAAGAAAGTAAATCCTAAAAGTTCTCATTACAAGAAAGAAAACCTATAACCATGTGTGAATGAATGGTAACTACATTTATTATGCTAATCATCTTGCAACATATACATATATGGAATCACTATGTTGTACATCTATAATTAATATAGTTTATGTCAATTCTTTTCAATTAAAAACTGCATATTGTCTATAAGAAACCCCTTAAGACTGAAAGATACAAATATGTTGAATGAAAAAGAAAGAAAAGGATTTTGCAAGCAGTGAGTAACCAAATACAGCAGGAATGTTAGAAAAAAAGTTAGATTTTAATCAAAAAGAAATTAAATGGAACAAATGAGAATGGAGTGTTTTTTTACTGGATCAACAAAGGTGAATTCTTCAAGAAGCTATAACATTATACATCTATACATGGGCTTCTCCAGTGGCTCAGCAGTAAAGAATCTGCCTGCAGGTTCAATCCCTGGGTTGGGAAGATCCCATGTAGAAGAAAATGGCAACCCACTCCAGTATTCTCACTTGGGACATCCCATGAACAAAGAAGCATAACAGGCTACAGCCCACAGGGCCACAAAAGAGTTGGACAGGACGAAGCTCCTAAGCAACAACAATAACACCATCACCTATGTGCACCAAACAACGGAGCCACAAAATAAATGAAGCAAACACTGAAACAATTGAAAGGATAAATGAAGAGTTCTATCATAAGAGTAGGAGACAGGCTTAGTATTACACTAGACACAGTGAAGAAATAATCTATGAACTTGAGGATACCACAGTAGAAACCTCTAAGACAAAGAGAAAGAGACTTTAAAAAGAGAGACAGAAAAAGGAAAAAGCAAATCTAAGGACTATGGGACAAGTTCAAAATGTGTAACATACTCATATTAGGAATGACAGAAGGAAAAGTAAGAGGAAAAGAAGTAGAAAAATATTTGAGACAATAATGAATCAGAATTTCCCCCAAATTATTATCATACACCAAACTACAGATCTAAGAAACTCAAAGAACACTGATTAAAATATTGCCAAAAAACAAAAACAAATCCTACTCTAGACATACATTTTCAAACTACAAAAAGTCAAAGGTAAGTTTAAAATTCTTAAGAAGCCAAAAGTAAAATGTGCCTTGCTGAAGAGGAAAAAAGTCAGTTCAGTCGCGCAGTCGTGTCCGACTCTTTGCGACCCCATGAATCGCAGCACGCCAGGCCTCCCTGTCCATCACCAACTCCCGGAGTTCACTCAGACTCGCGTCCATTGAGTCTGTGATGCCATCCAGCCATCTCATCCTCGGTCGTCCCTTTCTCCTCCTGCCCCCAATCCCTCCCAGCATCAGGGTCTTTTCCAATGAGTCAACTCTTCGCATAAGGTGCCCAAAGTACTGGAGCTTCAGTTTTAGCATCATTCCTTCCAAAGAAATCCCAGGGTTGATCTCCTTCAGAATGGACTGGTTGGATCTCCTTGCAGTCCAAGGGACTCTCAAGAGTCTTCTCCAACACCACAGTTCAAAAGCATCAATTCTTCGGCGCTCAGCCTTCTTCACAGTCCAACTCTCACATCCATACATGACCACAGGAAAAACCATAGCCTTGACTAGACGGACCTTAGTCGGCAAAGTAATGTCTCTGCTTTTGAATATACTATCTAGGTTGGTCATAACTTTTCTTCCAAGGAGTAAGCGCCTTTTAATTTCATGGCTGCAGTCACCATCTGCAGTGATTTTGGAGCCCAAAAAAACAAAGTCTGACACTGTTTCTACTGTTTCCCCATCTATTTCCCATGAAGTGATGGGGCCAGATGCCATGATCTTCATTTGAGCATTACTTTACTAGCATGTGAGATGAGTGCAATTGTGCGGTAGTTGGAGCATTCTTTGGCATTGCCTTTCTTTGGAATTGGGATGAAAACTGACCTTTTCCAGTCCTGTGGCCACTGCTGAGTTTTCCAGATTTGCTGGCATATTGAGTGCAGCACTTTCACAGCATCATCTTTCAGGATTTGAAACAACTCAACGGGAATTCCATCACCTCCACTAGCTTTGTTTGTCATGATGCTTTCTAAGGCCCACTTGACTTCACATTCCAAGATGTCTGGCTCTAGATTAGTCAACACATCATCATGATTATCTGGGTCATGAAGATCTTTTTTGTACAGTTCTTCCGTGTATTCTTGCCACCTCTTCTTAATATCTTCTGTTTCTGTTAGGTCCAGACCATTTCTGTCCTTTATCGAGCCCATCCTTGCATGAAATGTTCTCTTGGTATCTCTAATTTTCTTGAAGGATGAGAATTATTCTGACTTTACCTCACATACCTTGCAAGTAAGAAGAGAGTGGAGTGAAATATTTAAAGTGTTGAGAAAAAGAAACCACAAACCAAGACTGTGTACCCTGCAAAATTATGTTTCCACAGAAAAAGAAATGAAGAACTGCTCTGACCAAAAAAAAAAAAAAAAGAAGTAATCTGTTACCAGCATGACTACCTTGCTAGAAGTGTTAAAAGAAATTCTTTCGAGAGAAGGAAAATCATATCAATCAAAACCACATCTACATAAAGAAATAAAGAATTACAAAGAAAAGAATGCATAAACATATGCATTTTCCTCATTCATAACTGATTTAAGATCTAAAAGTTCAAAATAACAACAATGTATTTGATGGAGTAATGCTTATGAATACTTCATATATAAATATATATATGCTTATATACAGGTGGAAGGAATGACAGCATGCTACAAGGGATGGAAGGGAAGAATTAGAATTATTTTGTTACTATGAGATAGTTACACTGACAGTGAAATGGTGCAGGAACAACTGCTGCTGCTGCTGCTAAGTCACTTCAGTCGTGTCTGATTCTGTGCAACCCCAGAGACTGCAGCCCACCAGGCTCCCCTGTCCCTGGGATTCTCCAGGCAAGAACACTGGGGTGGGTTGCCATTTCCTTCTCCAATGCATGAAAGTGAAAAGTGAAAGTGAAGTTGCTCAGTCTTGTCTGACTCCTAGCGACCCCATGGTTTGCAGCCCACCTGGCTCCTCCACCCATGGGATTTTCAGGCAAAAGTACTGGAGTGGGGTGCCATTGCCTCCTCCAGCAGGAACAACTAGGTGCAGGAAAAACACAGGACATGACCCTGTGTTTGTGTTTGTTTCCTTAGTGAACAGTGACGTTGAATGGACCCTGTCTCACTCCATATAAAAATTTTAACTCAAAATAGATGGAAAATTTAAATATGATACATACATATATATATTTAATGCCTAACTCAAAGAAACTCACAGAAAAAGAGAGCAGAATAGCAACTATCAAGAGCTGGGGTGGGGTACCAGGAGAAATAGGAAGTGGGGTGCCATTGCCTCCTCCAGCAGGAACAACTAGGTGCAGGAAAAACACAGGACATGACCCTGTGTTTGTGTTTGTTTCCTTAGTGAACAGTGACGTTGAATGGACCCTGTCTCACTCCATATAAAAATTTTAACTCAAAATAGATGGAAAATTTAAATATGATACATACATATATATATTTAATGCCTAACTCAAAGAAACTCACAGAAAAAGAGAGCAGAATAGCAACTATCAAGAGCTGGGGTGGGGTACCAGGAGAAATAGGGAGATAAGTGGTCAAAGGATAAAAATCTCCAGGTGTGAGATGAATATGTTTGAGGTGATCTAATGTATATTATGGTAATTATAGCTAATAATACTGTATTATACACTTGAAAGTTACTCACAGAATAAAGTGTTAAATGTCCTCACTATAAAAAAAGGAAATAGTAATTATGTGAGTAGATAGAGGACTTAACCCAATGCTAGTGTGGTAACCCTGGTGGCTCAGACGGTAAAGCGTCTGCCTAAAATGCGGGAGACCCAGGTTCAATCCCTGGGTTGGGAAGAATGGCAACCCACTCCAGTGTTCTTGCCTGGAAAATCCCATGGATGGAGGAATGTGGTGGGCTACAGTCCATGGGTCGCAAAGAGTCGGACACGACTGAGCAACTTCACTTAGCGTGGTAATCACTCTATAATATGTCACTGTCGTCGTCATCGTCGTCGAAGTCGCTCAGTCATGTCCGACTCTGCGACCCCGTGGACTGTAACCTACTAGGCTTCTCCATCCATGGGATTCTCCAGGCAAGAATACTGGAGTGGATTGCCATTTCCTTCTCCAGAGGATCTTCCCGACCCAGGGATCGAACCCGGGTCTCCTGGATTGGAGGCAGACGCTTTAACCTCTGAGCCACCAGGGAAGCCTCTATAATATGTACATGTATCAAATTAACACACTGGCCAGTGCTCTCTGACAACCTGGAGGGGTGGGATGATGGGGTGGGAGGTGGGAAGTTCAAGAGGGTGGAGAGATATACATATCTATGGCTGATTTATGTTTATGTATGGCAGAAACTAGCACAATATTGTAAAGCAATTATCCTCCAATTAAAAATAAATTCTAAGAAAAACTCAGAAAATATTTTACAAGAGTTAAATCTATAAAACACTTTGAAGAAAACATTGTAGTATAGCTTTAGAAACTCAGAAATGGCAACTGATTCTTAAATTTGACACCAAAGTAACAAATATACATATGTGTGTACATATGTATCTGTCTAATATATATCATATTTCAATAAAATTAAAATGTTTATGTATCAAAAGCATAATGAAAGATGTGAAATGACAAGGAACCCAGTTTTAAAAAGGCAAAGGACTTAGATGATATTTCTCCAAACAAGAAAATATATTCAATGTCACTGTTCATTAAGGAAACACAAAATATAGTCACAACCAGATACAATTTCACATTCCCTAAGCAAGCTTTAATACTGTTAAAAATTAGAAAGTAAGTATTGGCAATTATGTGGGAAAATAGGAACTCTAAACGTTGCTGGAGGAAATATAAACGCTGCAGTCACTGTTGGAAAGTCTGGCTATTCCTCAAATGTTAGACATAAATTATTAATATCACATGTCTTCTCAATTCCACTCCAAGGAAAATATCAAACAAAAAAGTAAATGTGCCCATAAGGAAAACTGTGCACAAATATTAGTAGCAGTATCTTTCAGAACACCCAAAGAAAAACAACACAAATGTTGACCCTTACGTGGATGCATAAAAAATTATAGTACACACATACAATTGAATATTATTCAGCCATGAATGAAAAAAATAAAGTGCTCATACATGTTACAACTTAGAAAATACTCCAAAACTTTATATTGGGTGAAAGAAGCCAGAAACAACAGGGGCGATGTTATGAGTCCTTTTATACAATGAATCCATAAAAGGCAAATCATAGAGACATAAAGCAGATTAAGCTGACACATGATGGGGTGGAGAGAATGGACAGAAATCATTTAATAGACATCATATACTTCTGTACAGTGATGAGAAAGTTTTGAAACAAGAACTAGTGATCACACAACATTGTGAATGCACTAAATACGACCAAAATGTACACTATTAATTGTATGGCATGCAGAAGATATTAAGAAAGGGTGGCAAGAATAAACAGAAGAGTTATACAGAAAAGATCTTAATGACCCAGACAACCATGATGGTGTGATCACTCACCTCGAGCCAGACATCATGGAGTCCAAAGTGAGGCAAGCCTTAGGAAGCATCACTACGAACAAAGCCAGCAGAGGTGATGGAATTCCAGCTGATCTATTTCATATTTTAAAAGATGATATTTTTACAGTGCTGCAGTCAATATGCCAGCAAATTTGGAAAACTCAGCAGTGGCCACAGGACTGGAAAAGGTCAGTTTTCATTCCAATCCCAAAGAAAGGCAATGCCAAAGAATGTTCAAACTACCACACATCTTACACATTAGCAAAGTAATGATCAAAATTCTCCAAGCTAGGCTTCAACAGTACCTGAAGCAAGATCTTCCAGATGTTCAAGTGGATTTAGAAAAGGCAGAGGAACTAGAGAGCAAATTGCCAAAATCCGTTGGATCACAGAAAAGCAAGAGTTCCAGAAAAACCTCTACTTCTGCTTTATTGACTACACCAAATCTTTGACTGTGTGGATCACAGCAAACTATGGAAAATTCTTCAAGAGGTGGGAATACCAGACCACCTGACATGCCTTCACAGGTCAAGAAGCAACAGTTAGAACCAGACATGGAACAACAGACTGGTTCCAAATTGGGAAAGGAGTAAGTCAATGCTGTATATTGTCACCCTGCTTATTTAACTTATATGCAGAGTACATCACATGTAATGCCAGGCTGGATGAAGCACAAGCTGGAATCAAGACTGCCAGCAGAAACACCAATAACCTCAGATACACAGATGACACCACCCTTATGGCAGAAAATGAAGAGTAACTAAAGAGTCTCATGATGAAAGTGAAAGAGGGGAGTGAAAAAGTTGGCTTAAAACTCAACACTCAAAAAATGAAGATCATGGCATCCAGTCCTATCACTTCCTGGCAAATAGATGGGGAAACAATGGAAACAGTAAGAAACTTTATTTTCTTGGGTTCCAAAATCACAGCAGATGGTGACTACAGCCATGAAATTAAAAGATGCGTGCTCCTTGGAAGAAAAGCTATGACCAACCTAGACAGCATATTAAAAAGCAGAGACATTCCTTTGCCAGCAAATGTCCATCTAGTCAAAGTTATGTTTTTCCAGGAGTCATGTATAGATGTGAGACTTGGACCATAAAGAAAACTGAGTGCTAAAGAATTGATGCTTTCGAACTGTGTTGGAGAAGACTCTTGAGAGTCCTTTGGACTGCAAGGAGATCCAACCAGTACATCCTAAAGGAAACCAGTCCTGAATATTCACTGGAAGGACTGATGCTGAAGCTGAAGCTCCAATACTTTGGCCACGTGATTCGAAAAACTGACTCATTGGAAAAGAGCCTGATGCTGGGAAAAATTGAAGGCAGGAGGAGAAGGGGATGGCAGAAGATGAGATGGTTGAATGGCATCACCAACTCAATGGACATGAGTTTGAGTAGGCTCTGGGAGTGGGTGATGGACAGGGAAGCCTGGCATGCTACAGTCCATGGGGACACAAAGAATCAGACTGCCTAAGCAACTGAACTGAACTGATGTGAATTTCACCTTAATTTTTCAAATAACATTACTCCATAAATTGATTTACAGATTTCACACAATCTCTATAAAAATCACCATTGATTTCTTTGCATAAATTGACAAATTTGTCCTAGATTTAAGTGGCACAGAAAAACCAAAACAATCCTATAAAATGACAAAAAATTAGAGGTCTCACACCACTCAACTTCAAAACTAATTACAAAACTAGTAATTAAGATGTCCAGATGATGTGCCATTGATGTAAAAACTGACATTAGATTACTGAAACAGATGCCAGATTTCACAAATGCTCAAATTATGAACAGTCGATTTCTGACAAGGTTGCCAAGATGATTCATATGGGAAAAATGGTCTTTCCAACACATGGTGTGGGGTTCATGCTCACATCATATAATATAACCCATATCTTTGCTAATCCATTTACTTTACACTCAATTAAGGCTTCTTCTGTCCACACACCTACTCTTTGCCATCACATGCTTATGTAAACAGCATCATACATACATCATCCATCCATCTCATATTCTCTCCCTTGTCCTTCGATGCAAATATGTTGTTCTATTTGCAACTACCAGCCAAGGAGGAAGCCCAGTTAGATCTAGTCATTCTTCTTTATTCCCTTTACACTGTGTGTGCTATGATCATGTTCATCATCATATTATACCATGATATTTTGTTACTTTTAACTAGTTGTTATCAGTTTCCAATTCACATATGACGTCATTCTGTTTTTCCTTGGGTAGTTATTAGCACCCAAAGAGCAAAATCAAGGTATTTCACTTATTCAATGACTAAATATTACATCTTCTTAATGGTCAGCATAGATTCATGCACACAAGTACTAAAAATGCTTGTCAGCATTGCTTGCCAGACCACTGAAACATCCCTGGTAAATACAGAAGATTCAATGATCTATAAAATGCACAAGTAATCAAATAATTGAGCTGTCTTTAACCTATTACCTGCTCCATCTTGATCAGGAAGCAATCAAAAAGTCTCGAGGATTGTTAATATCCAGGGATGCTTGGTGTTCCCTTGTTTTCTCCAAAACATAATTTTTTACATAAGCAGTATTTGTAGAAAATTTTTTATAACTATAACTCCATGGGAAAAAATCAAGGAGCACAGGGAAAATATTGAGGACCTAGAAGAGAAAACTACGCTTTATTAAATAAATACTTAAAACTTACATGCCAAGTCCTGGTTGGAAACTGTAGTATAAATATTAAAATAAATATGGTCTCTAAATGTTGAGGAGTATTTTTATTATACAAATACATAATTTTCTATGCTGATAGAAGTATTTCAAGGAGAAAATCCTGGTCAGGGATCAAAAATAATAACCATTTCCTATACCTACATATCATGTTTCCAGTATGAAAACATCTTTACATCAATTCTCCCTGGTTTTTACATCAGTTCTCTACAACCATGAAATGAGGGTTTGCACAAAGGACAATGACTCACGTTTTGTAGATGACAACAGAGGTTAAGAGAGTTTGCACAGTCTGATACAGAGCACAGAGCTGGTCCCTGATGTTTCTACCTCTGTCTCATAGACTCAAACATAAAATAAATATTTTATTAATAGGACTGAAAGGGTCCTAAGTGAAGAAAGTGAAAGTGAAGTCGCTCAGTAGTGTCCGACTCTTTGTGACCCCATGGACTGTAGCCCACCAGGCTCCTCTGTCCATGGGATTTTCCAGGCAAGAGGACTGGAGTGGGTTGCCATTTCCTTCTCCAGAAATGGTCCTAAAGACACCATGAAACTCAACATTTTATGGCTAAAGTAAGTAAGCACCAGAGCACTTAAGTGACCTCTGTAAGGTCACACCACTGTCTTTTAGGCAGAAGGCAGAAAATGTCAGCTCAGTATAGGGTACACTTGTAATGTTGGTTTGTGGTTCCTACCCCCAAAAAAAAAAAAAAAATCCCATTTTTTTGTCATGCCCAAAGCAATTACCTTGTCAGTTAGGATGCCAACTGAAGCATCAAACAGTCCTAACCTAGTCATGTTTCCTGGCAGCACTCTTTCACTCAAAGGAGATATTCTCCTCCTTCCTAAATGCAGGTATTTCTGCTGACTAAGGTGGTGAAGTAGTAACTAGGTGGAGACTGAATGACAAGACTTCTGAGTAATGGAAGCCTTTCCAGAAGGGCCTGGAAGTCCTTCTATTGGCATGGGCATGCTCTGGGGATGTTACCAAAGTGGTTTATGGAAACTGGGCTTTGAAAATTGGTAGAAAAACCACTGAACAGTGTCAACAGGACTGAATTGTGGGCATGTATTTTCCTGTCTAACATTAAAGGGCTCAGCCAGCAGCCCCAGATGAGCACTCTATGATGCTAAGCTCTGGGCAGGGCTATGCTCTTCACACTTTCACCTCACAGCTTGGTGTATAGAGATCTGGACCTCATGGGAAAAAGAGAATAAGTGATTCCTCCAGAAGAAAGGCCCTTGGCCTCACCTGCATCCACGGAGAGCCCAAAATCTTGATATTTTCATTGATTGTTTTCATTAGATTTAGAAAACTCTGATCTTTATAATCAAAACGGTTCTGGAAAATAATGGAGCAGATCACATTGCAGGGAGCACAGCCCAGGATGAAAGTGGGATCACAGGGCAACCCTGAAGAATAACAAACATTTAAACACATCACTAAAACATACACATGAAACACTTTATCTTTGAAACAAGTAGACTGTTAGAAACTTTAAATCAGTATTTCTTGTATAAAATCCCTTAACAGCAAAATACTCAAAATGCAAAAATTGACACATCACTTTTACCTTAACCTGAAAGACCATGTTAACCTATTTAAAGAAGGTTTGTCTATTTATTTATCTTTAAATTGTCTTGATGTATAGTTTTTTTACATTGTTAATTTCTACTGTACAGAAAAGTGTATCAGTTATACATATATACATATATATATTGTTTTTTCAATTTTTTTCCATTATGGTTTATCACAGGATATTTAATATAGTTCCTTGTTCAAGACAGTAGTACCCTGTTGTTTATCCATTATATTTATATAGTTTACCTCTGCTAATCCAAAATTCCAATCCTTCCCTCCCCCACTGCTGGAAACTACAAGTCTATTCTCTGTGTCTATGAGTCTGTGTTTTTCACAGATATACTCATTTGTGTCACATTTCAGATTCCACATACAACAGATATCATATGATATTTGTCTTTGTCGTTCTGACTTACTTCATTTAGTATGATAATCTATAAGTCCATCCATGTTGCTGCAAATAGTGTTTAAATAATTTTTTTTTAAATCAATCCAGGGACTTCCCTGGCCGTCCAGTGGTTAAGACTCCATGCTTCCACTTCAGGGGGTACAGGTGGGATCCTTTGTCAGGGAACTAAGATCTCACACACCATATGGCACAGCCAAAAAATTTAAAATAAATTCAATTCATATTCACTGCCTTTTCTTATATCTTTTTCACCTAAGGCATCCATTAATTTGAAGGGTGAATGATGAAAACACTGAAGAGACCATTTTCGTATCATTTAATTACTAACATTATCAGCTGAGTATCATAAACACTGACATAGGAAAATAAGAACAGTTAGGGACCTCAAAATGTTTTTTATATAATGAATAGCTGAAAGAGTCATGTGTCGAATCAGCAATGAGGAAGCTAAAGAGAGAGAGATTGTATACTTCGTGTATGTGGAAAAGCAAATGTATAAAAGCAGGAAGAATCCATGCTGTATGAGAAGAAAAACTAATATGAGTGAACAATTATTATGAACTGGATTTTTTGTCCAAAGTAAGTATAAAATATAATTTTTAATCAAACATAAATCCCAGGTAAGTGAACCCAGAAAAGGTTAATTGGTAAACGGAGTTTCTTTATGTGTCATTTCAATATTAAAAAAATTTCCTTGCTTAAGAATTAAATGACTTTCATTTCCAATAACCATAAAAATTAATTAATTTAAGCAAGGCTGCATTATGTGGACCTCTGGGCTAGTCTTCTGTTTACCCATCAACAGAATATTAAACTTTGATAAATTTAAATTTTTCATCATTTACATCAATTTATTATATTTCCAGCAAAGAAATTATACTAGAGGAAAGATTTTCTTTTTTCTTAGGAGATCTATAAAATAAAATTGGTGCAATCAAACAATCAAAGAAAATTCTGGAACTTCCCTTGTGGTCCAGTGGTTAAGAATCTGCTTTGTAATACAAGGAATACAGGTTCGATCCCTGGCTGGGGAGCTAAGATCTCATAGGCCCTGAGGCAGCCGTTGTGCTTCAGTGAAAGATTTCACATGACACAGGGAAGATTCCGCGTGCCACAACTAAGGCCTGAGCAGTCAGATAAACAAATCAACTAAAAAAAAAATCATGATAGAAAGAGAGATACAGTAGTCACACATATAGATGTGATTAAAGACTACCTGCATCAAAGTACAGTAAAGAGTGACATCAGAATGATGGTGTAAGAGGAAGTCCCAGCCTTCCTTCCCCCACAGAAACACCGGTTTAGCAACGATATGTGGATTAAAATCTCTTTATGAGACTTCCAGAAACTTTTAAAAAGTCACAATACCATAGGCCACTACGAAGCTGAAAACAGAATAAAACTGATAAGAAGTGCAATATCACTTCACCTGCATCAACACCTCCCCCGCACAACCTCAATGCTGAGGCAAAAGAATGCCCCAGGTTGTGATTAACCCAGGAAAGAGACGGAGGAAGCATGCATTCAACGCTGCAGTGGGCTGCTTGAGGAAGTGGCTTCTGTCCTGCCTCACCTGGAGTGAAATGATTTATTATGAAATGGTATGGCCATTTCTCAAACAATAAAAAGAAATTTACCAGATTACCCAGCAATCCCACTTTTTGAGTTTTCATGCAAAATAGCGGAATCAGGATCTCAAAGAGATAGCTGCACTCCCCTGAAACATTCTAAAGATCCATCAACAATTACAGATAAAGTATTGTGGGAGGAGATTGGCAAAGATGGCAGGGCAGGAAGATCCTGAGCTCACCTCCTCTCATAGGCATCCCAAAACTATAACAATATACAGAAGAAAGGTTTTTTCTGGTTTCACGATGAAAAAAACCAGAACCCACCAGAAAAGATCTTCAACAAATAAAGGTGCAAAGAAGAAACCACAAGGAGTTAGTAGGAGGGGTGAAGTGAAGTACCACACCCCTACAAAAGCAACGCACAAAGGCAAGAAAAATTACAATTGCAGAGACTGCCTCAAGAAGTGAGTTTTCTGAGCCCCACACTGGGCTCCCCAGCCTGATGGTCCTTCAACAGGAAGATGAATCCCCAGAATGCTTGGCTTTGAAGGCCAGCGGGGCTTACTTTCAACAGCCCCAGGGGGCTAAGGAAATAGAAACTCCACTCATGAAGAGGACATACAAAATCTCACATGCTCGGTACCCAACATAGAAGCATTCATTTGAAAGAAGCCTGGGTCAGACCCACCTGCTGATCTCGAAGAGCCTCCCAGAGAGGTCGGAGGCACCTGGGGCTCACCCTGAGACCATAAATACTGGCAGGAGCCATTTTGGGGAGCTTGTTCAGCCACATGGACACTGGTGCTGGCAAGTGCCATTTTGGAATCTTCCCTCTGGCTTAGCATCATGACCCAGCCTCGTCATCCTACCTCCCAAAAGCCTGTAGGCACCAGGACTTGCCCAAGGCCAAGCAGCTAACCGAATGGGGACGTAGCCCTACCCACCAGCGGAGAGGCTGCTTTAAGATTCTCTGACCTCACAACCATCCCTGTACACAGCCCTGTCCACCAGAGGACCAGGACTCAGCTCCAAACAGCACTGCACAGGCACTAGACCAAGGAATCCCAGTGCCCTACAATCAGAGAGCAAAGGACTCAGCTCAAACGCCACTGATCAGGCAGCAGTGCCAGAATCCCCAGCCCTCCCCACCAGCAAGCCTGCTCTCGTCAGACAAGCCTCACCATTAGCATGTGGATAACAGCCCCAGGACAATGACAGCCCCACAGCTTGCAGACCCAGTCCACATGCCAGTAGGTTAATGGTGGCTTAACTGGTAAAGAACCCGCCAATGCAGGTGATGCAAGAGACACAGGTTTGATCCCTGGTCAGGAAGATTCCCTGCAGAAGGAAATGGCAACCCACTTCAGTATTCTTGCCTAGAAAATTCCATGGATGGAGGAGCCTGGCGTGCTACAGTCTATGGGATTGCAAAGAGCTGGATACAACTGACTACACATACATACAATAGCACCAGCTAGGCCCTGGCTCTGCCAACCAGTAGGCCTGCCCTAGCCTTGTGACCAGCCTTTTGCAACATGAGTGGACACCAGTCACAGGACTACCACAGGCCTACAGTCTGTGGACCAGTCCAATTATCATCAGGCCAGTGCCAACCTGCTGGACTTCAGACCCACCTAGGCTCAGCACCAGCCTCACCCACTGGTGGACAGACACCAGCCCCAGAGCACTGCAGATTGTGGATGCAACCCACCCAATTCTAAAAGGCCAGCACCTTTCCTGTTGCCCCAGCCTCAACAACCAGCAGGCCAACACAAGCTTCTGAATACCCCAGAACCCACAGCCTGCTGTGTCAGGAACCAGTCTCACCAACCAGTGGTCCCATACCAACTCTGGGATCCTGGGGCCCCTTAGACAGATTCCAGGATCTGGCTCTGCTCGTCTGGGCCAGCATGTGACCCAGCACCTGGCTGTGGAAGGCACCCATCCTTGGATCTCGTGAACCCTGACTCACCCACTAGTGAACCAGCACTACCTCTGGAATGCCCCAGGGTTCCACAATCAGCCACTTCTTGGGACAGCACGACCAACCAGCAACTGGCAGCCTCTGTACAAGGCAGGAACAGTCAACCAATCTGACCGAGGTCAACCAAGACTACCAGGTTGCCTACAGTAGTCAGCCCACAACAGAAAGACAAACACAGACCACACAGGGGAAATCCCGATCAATATAGCTCTAATGATAAGTGGGCAGTGTGTTGTTGGGACACACTGGATGTCTCCTAAAAAACATTATTTCTCCAAGGTCAGGAAGTATAACCAATCTACCAGATATACAGAAATAAAAATAGTAAGTTAGGGAGAAAAAAAATGGGGCAACAGAAGAAATGTTCCAAAGTGAAGTGGAGATATATAATCTACTCAAGAAAGAGTTCAGGGTAATGATCAATAAGATGATCAGGGATTATCTGGTGATCCAGTGGTTAAGAAACTGTGTTTCCACTGTAGAAGGTACAGGTTTGATCTCTGGTCAGGGAACTAAGATCCCACATGTCACATGACCCAAATGGAAAAAAAAAAAAAAGATGATCAAAGATCTTTGGAGAAGAATGGATACACTAAGCAAGAAGTTAGTAGTTTTTAAGAAAGAATTGAAAAATATAAAGAACAACCAAACAGAGATGAAGAATATAATAACTGACATGAAAAATACACTAGAAGGAATCAAGAATAGACTAAATGAAATGCGGGAATGGATCACTGAGGTGAAAGACAGAGTAGCAGAAATCACTGACAAGGAACAGAAAAAAGAATGAAAAGAAATGAGGGCAGTTTAAGAGACTCTGACACCAGCATTCATACACTCACATTATAGAGGTTCCAGGAGAAGAAGAGAAAGATAAAGGGTCAGAGAACACATCTGAAGACAAAATAGCTAAAAACTTTCCTAACCTGGGATCAATAACAGACAACCAAGTCCAGGAAACACAGAGTCCTGAACAGGTCTACCCAAAAAGCAACAAACCAAGATGCATTGTAATTAAAATGTCAAACAATTAAAGAGAGATTAAAAGCTGCAAGGGAAAATTAACAAGTTAAAATTAAGGAAACTCCCATTACACAATCAGCTGACTTTTCAACAGAAATTCTGCAGGCCAGAAGAAAGTGGCATGACATACTTAAAAAAAGAAAAAATTAAGTGATTGAAAGAAAAAATCAACAATCAAGAATGCTCTACTCACAAGTTTCTCAATCAGAGTCGATAAAGATATCAAATTTTACAGACAAGCAAAAGCTAAAAGACTTCAGCATCACCAAATCAGCTTTACAGGAAATAGTAAAGAGACTTCTCTAAGAGAAAAGTAAAAGCCACAACTAGAAATGGGAAAATTACAATGGAGAAAGCTCAATACACAGTAAAGGCAAATACACAGTAAAGTTATTTTTTTTAATGCTACATTTAAATGAAGTCATAATTGAGAACTGCATTAAGACACACCTAAACGATTAAAATCCCTAAATGTCATTACTATTTGCCAGAATTGTAGCCTTGGGCCCTGAAGTACTCTCAGACACGTCTGTGAGGCTGTACATATAAAAATTGTCCAATTAAATGAACATAAATGTCACTGTTTCATGAGTGTCAATCTCACCGTAAGTGTGACACCCCCATAAGTGTCATTCTCACTCTGTCCAATTAACAAGTATTCCCTGGTAAAAAGCTCTGGAATAGAAAACCCACTTTAATGCTACAGGAAAGACATTGTTTCCTTTTTCAGGAAAAGACTCAAAACTATCCTTTGTGATTTCTGAATTGAACACAAACCTCAGGATAGAGTATTATTAAAACACACTTATACCCACACTGTGTGTACCATCATGGGACAATCCTATGACACATATGACAATCACAGACACACAAAAGCCCCCCTGGCTGTCTCTGCTTCACACCCTCCCCCTCTTCATCTGAAGACTGACAACCACCACCCATAGGAAAGATGTGGCTGCCCCGAAATGTTGCAGGGGCATCACCAGAGAGAGAGAGAAGACTGCTAAGGTCAGAGTTACAGAGCACAGAATTACCCACCGTTGGTTTTTCGCAGCTCCTCCACCAGGCAGCGCGCTTCCTCTTGAACGCGGTCCTCGATGCTTCTCTTCCCCATTCCGAAATTCCGCAGGGTCATGAGGGAGAAGCGCCGGGTCTCCTTCCATGTTTTCCCGTTGCTGAATACGATTCCTGATGGGAGGAGAAACAGAATAGGAGGGAGGTCCTAGGGAAGGAGGAGTGAACTGACGCTTGGGAGACAGACGAACAAGCCCTGCTGGGGGGCTCCTGAAATTCCCGTTTTTCACCCTGACCACCCCTACCCATTATTAAAGCTGAACATGTGCAAATATACACCTACCATATCCCTTAACAGTTTTTTCAATACTGGGAAACTGCCTCTTCCAGAAAACTCCTCTCCCAAATCAATCAGAGCCTCCTTCACTGCTTCATATCCATGCAAAACTACCGTGGGCTTCATGCCAAAATACACAGTGAACACAGGGCCATAGACTTTTGAGAGCTGGGAATGGAAATGCATGTAATAGCAAAAGAAGTCAATACTTGATAAATATTGTGCCTGATATAGACTGTGTTATCATTCTACTATTATGTTTTTATTCTGCCACATAGCTTAAAATATTTCTCAGTTCAATTCAAAAGTATGATGGTGATTGTTACAGATTCCACTTATGGATGACCCGAGATCCTGGATAATGGTCCAAATAACTGATTATACACAGATTATAATTAATCCTCAAATCAGCACTTTCAGCAGGTTTATTTGCCCCACTATAAATAAGGAAACTAAGGTAGGGGGATTCTGGTATATTTCCAGCATCCCAGGGCTAATACATAGAGGATTCCAGTTTGAAGATCTTTATAACCACCCTCTGATCCTTGAGAGGAATGTAGCAGTCCTCAAGGCCCAGCTTTAAACCATCAGCCAGCTGACTGTTTCAGAATCACTCACACAGCATTCTGATTCTATAGCCCTAAGATGAATACTAGAAATTTATCATTTCAAAAAATAAATTCCAATAATTCCCAGCCTCGTTTGAGATCCACTGGTATGACTAATCAGAGAAGGCGGTGGCATCCCATTCCAGTACTCTTGCCTGGAAAACCCCATGGACGAAGGAGCCTGGTAGGCTGCAGTCCATGGAGTTGCGAAGAGTTGGACACGACTGAGCGACTTTACTTTCACTTTTCACTTTCATGCCTTGGAGAAGGAAATGGCAACCCACTCCAGTGTTCTTGCCTGGAGAATCCCAGGGACGGGGGAGCCTGGTGGGCTGCCGTCTATGGGGTCACACAGAGTCGGACTAATACAGAAAGAAAGGAAACCGTAGAGGCAGTGCTTGGAGAGACTGCACCTCATGGAAGAACAGCATCTTGCACCCTGCAAATTCACAGGGTACAGACGGCAGCTTCCTGCAGAATCCTGAGTGATGACTTCTTTCCTTCAATCACTCATGCTTATCTTGATCCCAAGTCAATTCCTCTACATCAGGCACAATACCCTTTGCAAAAAAATTATAGTTTCCTGACTCCGAACAAAACACGTGGCTTACGTAGTATATGACTTCTGGAAGAAAATCTCGAATCACAAAACGCCAAAAATCAGCCCCAAATCATAGCAAATGGCTGTGAAACAAAGGAGGGAGGCAACACTCCCAGCTTTTAATACTTTATTATTTTCATTTTACCATACAAAGAGCTAAGTGTTTCTCTACTTGCAAAACACATTCCTTTTTCCTCTATTTATGACAATGATATACCTGAAAAAGGCAAGAAAAGTGTCAAAATTTACAGGAAGTAATTTGCTTCACATTTACGTATTTTGACAGTGTGCCCATTGAAATATATGTATTAACTTCATAATTAGGCTTAACTTACCATTTGCAAGACCCTGGAGAAGCATAAAATCTACTTACACTGGTTAAAGATTTGCTGATATTCTTAACATCTAGCTGAAAGATATTTCCAAGAATCGGGAGAGGAGTGGGGCCCGGCGGGAGCTTCCCTTTCCCAGAGCTCTGTTTCCAGAGTAAGAGGAGAAGCAGGCAGGAGAGACAGAGCACGAGGACCACAGCCAGATCCATTGGCACCTCCTCTTTTCACTCAATGACTGTGAGCCTGAAACCTAAAGCTTTTATAACAGTCCCTGCTAATTCAACTTGGGCCTCTCTGATATAAAAAGACCAATCAATTACATCCACTTTGCACGCTATTCTGAATAGACTTTGCCCCAATGATAAAAATAAATTGTGCTTTAATCTTGTTTTCTCTGTGTCCAATGATCACTCTGGAAATTCCAGTCTACCTGGTTTAGCTGTACTGGGATTGGGCTCGTGTGTGCATGCCAAGTCGGTTCACTCATATCTGACTCCTTGTGACCTATGGACTGTAACCATCAGGCTCCTCTGTCAGGGAATTCTCCAGGCAAGAATACTGGAGTGGGTTGCCAGGCCCTCCTCCAGGAGATCTTCCCAACCCAGGGATCAAATCCACGTCTCTAATATCTCCTGCATTGGCAGAACAGTTCTTTACCACTACCACCACCTGGGATGCCCTGGGATTGGGTCCAGGTATGGCTAATTAAAAAAAAAAAAGGCTCCCAACTATGAATTCTAATCAATGACCAGTTGGAGATTTCTCACACTGAGGGCAATCAGTTTATCTTCAGTTCAGTTCAGTTCAGTTGCTCAGTCCTGTCCGACTCTGTGACCCCATGGACTGCAGCACGCCAGACTTCCCTGTCCATCACCAGCTCCTGGACCTTGCTCAAACTCAAGTCCATCAAGTCAGTGATGCCACCAACCATCTCATCCTCTGTCCTCCCCTTCTCCTCCTGCCTTCAGTCTTTCCCAGCATCAGGGTCTTTTCCAATGAGTCAGTTCTTCACGTCAAGTGGCCAAAGTACTGGAGTTTCAGCTTCAGTATCAGCCCTTCCAATTAATATTCAGGACTGATTTCCTTTAGGAGTGACTGGGTTGATCTCCTTTCAGTCCAAGGAACTCTCAACAGTCTTCTCCAGTACCACAGTTCAAAAGCATCAATTCTTTGGTACTCAGCTTTCTTTTTTTTTTTTTTTTCAGTGAAAGGGGAAAGTGTTTATTTTAGAACAGTCATGAGGGTGATTCATTTTGCTGTACAGTAGAAACTAACACAACATTGTAAAGTAACTGTACTCCAATAAAAACTAATTTAAAAATAAGAGTGAAGTAGCCACTTAGATTTACCTTTCCCCTGTTCTTTAGGGCTTTTCCTTTGGGTGTCATGGTGCATTGTTTTTTTTTTTTTATTAATTTTTATTTTTTAGGTTGTTTTGCTTTACAATACTGTATTTGTTTTGCTATACATTGACATGAATCATCCACGAGTGTACATGAACTCCCAATCCCGACTCCGCCCCCCTCCCACCCC